>JAMPIV010000673.1:0-457500 GCA_024509875.1 Oreohelix idahoensis | reverse complement strand
ATGTACACAGACTGCAATCAAATGATATAAAGAAGGAATATAATGTCAAAATGAACAACTATTTCGATGCTTTAGGCAAAATTGACAACGATATCACCACCAAGACAATCGATACTAAATGGGAACAACTGAGAACAGCAATGACAGAAGCAGCTGTAGCGACCACCGGATACCTAGTACATAAAAAAAAAAAAATGGATGAGAGAAGATACTTGGGATAAAATACAAGAAAGGAAAACAGCAAAACTTAAACTACTAGCGGCAAGTACACATAATGCAGTTGAATCTTGCAAACTAACTTATAACTTGTTAAATAAAGAAGTGAAGACAAAAACTCGAAGAGATAAAAGACATTTCATCAATGAACTGGCCGTAGAAGCTGAAAATGCTGCAAGAACTGGTAATAGTAGGTGCCTTTATCAAATTACAAAACAACTATGTCACCAGCCTACTGCTATGGAAACACCTGTTAAAGGTAAATTAGGGAATTCAATACCAACAGAAAAAGAACAAATGAAGAGATGGGCTGAGCACTTCATGGAGGTGCTAAACAGACCACCACCAACAGTAACACCTGATTTTAATAATGAAACATCCACAACCACCTTGCCAATAACTTGCGATGAATTCACGCTGGACGAGATCAAACAAGCCGTTAAAAGATTAAAAAATTTTAAAGCTGCTGGAGTTGACGAAATTTCAGGGGAAATGATTAAAGCAGATAATGACAACAACCTCTTGAGAATTTTAGATATTATAAATGAAGTATGGAGAGAAGAACAACCACCACAACAATGGAAAGACAGTATTATTGTAAAGTTACCGAAGAAAGGTGATCTATCAGACTGTAATAACTGGCGTGGTATATCTCTATTATCAGTACCTGGAAAATTATTATGTTGCATGATGTTAGAAAGACTTAAATTGCATGCTGACGAAAAGATCAGAGAAGAACAAGCGGGTTTCAGGCCGAAACGATCATGTATTGATCAAATATTCACACTAAGAACAATTATAGAAGAATCAGTGGAAAGGCAATCGCCACTTATTATCACCTTCGTCGATTTTCAAAAAGCCTTTGATAGTCTACACCGCCCATCATTGTGGAAGATACTTACAATCTATGGTTTTCCAACAAAATATGTGAATATAATCAAAGCGCTATATGACAATGCAAGATGTTGTGTTAGAACAAATAAAGGGAATACAGAATGGTTTACAGTAGAAACAGGGGTGAAACAAGGCTGTATTATGTCACCACTACTTTTTGGAATAGCTATTGATTGGGTTATGAGAAACTATACCCACAATGAACAATTGGGTATAAAATGGACAAATGGAAAATTCCTGGGGGACCTGGATTTCGCAGATGATGTAGCATTCTTAAGTTCAACACCAAGACAATCACAAGAAGTAATAAATAATTTGTGTCATCTCTCGGTTAAAATAGGTCTCCAAATAAATGCCTCTAAAACTAAAGCTATGAACTTTTCTAACGAGACCTTTGATATCATCTTGAACGGGGAAAAAACTACAGAAAGTTGAAAGTTTCAATTATTTAGGCAGTAAAATGACTCAGGATGGTGACACAACAAGAGAAATCCATACTAGAATTGCTTTGGCAGCTAGCGCCTTCAATAGATTATCTAACATTTGGAAATTACGATCATTGAATATACATACCAAGCTTCGTCTGTTTAATTCAAATGTTATCTCAGTGTTAACATACGGCTGTGAGAGTTGGAAAATAACAAAATCATTGGAGAACAAGCTGAATACATTCGAGAACAAATGTCTTAGAAAACTCATGAACATCAGTTGGAAAGAATTCAAGACTAATCGACAAATAAGAGAAGACTCTAGGCAGAAATATGTCTCCGACTATATAAGGAAAAGACGATGGTCATATATCGGTCATGTCCTACGAATGCAAAACAACAGAATACCACTACAGGCGCTCACTTGGGTTCCTGAGGGTAAGCGGAAAAAAGGAAGACCAAAAGAAACACTCAGAAGAACAATAATAAGAGAAGGAAGAACGTTGGGCCTAAATAATGTGCAAGAGCTAAGAGGAGTGGCGTCACAACGAACAACCTGGAGAGCACTGGTTTCTGCCTTATGCGCCGTGTTTGGCGCTTAAAGAATTTATTATTATTATTATTTTCGGGCATCGCTAAGCCCTGGTAAAAATTTAATATATTTCTATTCAATACTCACATTTTTACATTTTGAATAGTTAATATAAAAATTAGGAGCTGGAAATATCCATGACTTCTAAAAGACCACCTGAAATTAAAATTTCATTATAATAGACTATCGCTAGAAATATTGAATTTTCAACACCAGCCATAAAATAGATACAGTGACCCAGAACGCGAATGTGTAATTTCGCACAATGAAATTCGGTTTGCGTAAAAATACATATTTCTCCAGAATTTTTAATCCGGTAATTTAAGTAAACACAAACAAGATGGCGAAGTGATTCTTGTTTCCTGTTAATTAATTAGATATAAAAAAAAAAAAAACACACACACACACAAATTAACACTAGACCCCTTCTTTACGTACAAAACACTTATTTCTCTACCTCGAAAAACAGTGTACAGTTTTGGCAAAGCAGGATTCGTCGTTCAACATAGTCACAAAGTTCGCTGTTAGTATAATAGAGCTGGGGTCTATTATATATCTGTAAATTAAATATCTGTTAAAGTCAGTTATATAACTGGAACCACCAGGCCTTTACACCCCTCCACTTTAATATTATTTTTGTTCAGAGTTTCTTCTTGATTTTTTTAATTTTTTTTTTTTTTATTTAACGTATAAGCATAATTGTGACCGTCCCTATTTACAATGATTTGACAAATGTGATGGCACCTTCTCATATCGGCAGTTGTTCATATTATTTGGAATTGAAAACAATATTTATCCTAATTACAGTATAACCCATCAGAGGTTGAACGGGATATTTTTCTTCATTAATTTAAAAAAAAAAGCTGGGGTCCATATAAAACATTGATTTACATCAGCGCTATTTACCCGTGCAGAGGTCTCGCACCCCATTAGGACATCATTGGAGATTAAAAGCTTAATTAAAGAATAATAACAGAAGAAAGGAAAGCAGAGTGGGATACAAATATGAAAGGAAGACATATAGGATGTTCAAGGCTCCAACAAGACAATGTCAGATATCTAGGGAATTCAAAGTTCCCAGTAATAAGAAACTTCTCAGATTACAGCTCGGAAAAGGCTATTTCCGAATAGAAGAACCTTACTGTGCAAGATGTCTTCAAGACGATAATATAGAACATTTCTTGTTAAAATGTAAGAGGTGTGAACAAATGAGAATCCCAATATTAGATTTTTTGCAGGAATCACATTTACACATAAATATAGAAGAGGTGTTAAGAATAGACAGACATTGGGGACTGAATAATACAGTCAAACAGTATTTAACAAGAATATATTATAGAAAGTTAATATATAGTAATTGGGGAGGTGAAGGTCTGATGCTGTTCTTACAATACATATGACTTTTGACAGCTGAAAGTGAATTAAATCTCTATTAAAGTCAATTATATAACGAGAAACACCAGGCCTTTACACTCCTCCCCCTTTAATATTATTTTTGTTTGATGTTATTGTTTGGTTTTGTAAAGTTTTATGTCGTTTTTGTTTGTTTGCATTTTTATTAAACATACAAGCATAATTGGCAATTGTGAGTTGCCCTATTTACAATGATCTGACAGGTGTGATGCCATTTTCCCATATCGGCAGTTGTTCATATTATTTGGAATTGAAAACAATATATATTCTAATTATAACCCATCAGAGGTTGAACGGGATATTTTTCATCATTAAAAATAAAAAACAAATGACGGTGCAGTATTTTTTGAATTAACACATTTGGTGCACTCACTTTCCCACTTTCATCCAGTTTGACACTGGGCGTTCTTATCTTATAACTTCACATTATAATCTTTTTGCAGGTTTCCATAGTTTTGTTTCATTCTTGTCTAGGTGTTTGCTTTTTATGAGGATTTCCTGACCAAGTCAGAGCGCAAAGCAAGCTTTTTACTCGTATTAGAAGGAATCCATTCACCTTCTTTGGACATGTAATGAGAGAAAAGCTGGAATATTTAGAGACAACAGGAAAGGTTGACTGAAAAAAAAAAAACAGAGATAGAGTACGACAATGAGAGAAGATACTGGACAATTTGACACTGAGACATGGAAAAGTCGACATTATAACTGATAAACAGCAGACGTTGGTGGAAAGACATTACCAATGCTAGCTGGCGCGGTACTTAAAGAAGATGTCTGCTAATCTATTGATTTATCTTCGTGAGGATTGTCAATTTTTCCTCTCGTTTTATATGCTCAGGCAGTCTCTGCTTTAATGCGGAAAATATGGGAGATTAGTATGTCCATTCTGGTGTGTTATTTCACTTGTGTTTTCATCACTAGTTCCATTCAGGTCTTAACATATTTACTGCTTCATCTCTGTCGTAGATTTAGGATAGGTATTTAAGATAGATAGGTCCCATCTGAATATAACTGGAAAAGGTGGTAACTCAGTGAGAGATAAGGTAAAGAAATAGATTTCACGAGTGAAATGGTGGAAAGGTAGAGTCTGTCCCTGGATTTAGAAGATACTCTAGTCCAGCACACTATTAACCACTCACGTACACACACACACACAGATAAGTGACAACAACTTGACGCACAAACGTGAAACTATATTAATGGAATAGGGATATTGGACCGAGCTGACCAACACATGTAATTAAGTTTTATGTTAATTTTATTTATCATAAAGAACTTCACAACATGTATTATCGAAATAGCAAAATATAAAAATCATATGTTACAGAAAATAATAAAGAAGTAGACCCTTAAGTGCAATTCCCTCTATTGAGACAAGATCCCGTTAGAAGAAGATATTAACCCCCGAAAAGGTCAAAAGATTAGCACTAAGGTATAGAATTTGACTATACTGTAAAGAATAGAGTTCTTAATGAATATATTCTGGAAATAACAGTATTAGCAAACAAAAAAAGGAAAAAAAAACAAACAAAACAGAGTGAGTACAACGCTTATACGATAAAAGAATTATTCTTTTATTCTTTCTCTCTTCTCATGCAACCGTGGCCACATTCATTCGTTCTTACCTAATTGTTGATTAACAACGTCTGGAACATAGTTTCATGGGTCACACAGCCAATCCAGTGTTTGTTTTTTTTTTTTGTGCAAAATAAACACCAGCTTCTCAAAGACTGATTAAATCCTCTTCTTCCGGGAACGTTTACTTCGTTACTGTTATTAGGATTTCTGTTTATGTCACATTAATTAGTCAAGGTAAGAAAATTAACAGTGCTCACAGTGTCGGTAGCTTGAGATTCCAATACATAAAGGAATGTCAGGTATGTAACTTCTCTCAGTATAAAAATTCCTTGTCACACCACAAATGGTCGATAGCCGGGAAATGTTAATGTTTGATTATGTCGCCACAACGGGCTGAATGTATATAAAATTAGGAAAAAGAAATCTGGATAGCTATAGGTCCCGTTACAATTTATTCTTAATATTCTTTATGTTGGTACTCTGTCTCTTTCTGAGTGTAAACAAGAGGCCAGACAGGTCCACCTTGAAGACCTGATATTTATATAAGAATGTTCCTTTTGTACTGTTGGACTTAGATCCGTTATTCTCAGATTCAGGTTTAGGCGTAGGCTTACGCCGCTGGTAGTTTTAGGTTTGTAACCCGTACTAGATATAGGAAGGAAAAGTACAAACATTTAACCACTACACCAATATTCTATCCTAAAATTAACTCACGCAGAATTATAATTTATTATACACTCAGTTGTTTAACTATGAATAGAACTACACGTATATAGCTTATCTTATCGTTAAAAAAAAACCCCCAGTGAAATAAGCGCTAGTCATTTATAAAATTATTCATAATGAATTAGAAATAAATATATATTTCGTCAGTAATCATAATGAATAGTGCATTTACTAGTCGATTAAAATATCTCTTGCTGGTTAATAGAAATTAATTAAATCAACGCTACAGCCGGAACAATTTAGCTATAAATTATTTTAATTCTGCTAGCCAATTAACACGGTAAATCCTAGTGAAATATAAATGACGAGCTTTTAACAATTAAATCACTCAACACAGAAAATCTTAGTGAAATATAATGCCGGACTTAACAACTAAATCACTCAAAATTCTAGTATAATATTTACCGTAACACAGAAATATAAACTAATCTCCAACGAAAACTAAGAAACTCCACTGGTATAATGGATCTAGAATTCGAACCTAGATGTCTGAAAATTCTGTGGGTAATAGATAAACTGATTTTAAAAGCTGGAGTATATATATTAAATGGTCAGAAAGTCGCTATCACTTGCTAGGTTTCACACCTTCGCTTAGATTTTAGGGAATTCTTCGTTCGAATCCTGAATCAAAGCTTATTTTTACACTTATGCCGACCGTAGACGTCTCCAACGAGCAAATCGTCTCTTTGATCTCGTCGTTCCGTAGCTTGATTACGTTCACGAACGAACGGATATGGGGGGGAGGGGGTGGAAAGGGGGGGGGTAAACTGTGATTATTTCCCCTTTTCTCAGATTAATTCCCCCTGACCAAAGTAATTACAAAAATACGTCAAGACTTTTAAAATTAGACGACTCATTCTCTGAGGGGAGGGGCTACACTGAAATGCTATTTTCGTTATTAATTGCTGGATTTCAATGAAAATGCACAGACTTAACCTATATCAATACTAGATACGAAAAATGAAGAGTTTTATGGCACTGCACTACTGGTTTCCGTAGAAATGGCGGCCATATTGGATTCTATTGTTCTATTTCAATTTGCTAAGGCTTTTTTATTTATTAAGCTATGAATACCAAATATGAACACAACGTTTATCATTATATTTTAAAACTTTCATATTGGTGGATTTTTGATAACTTTAATACAAAAAAAGTTGTAGGACTTTGAATAAAGTGTCTAAAAAAAGTAACAAATTTTAATAAATTTTACATTACTTTTTGCAATAAATCAAAAGTTTGATCAGATACTCAAAATTCAACAATACAAAAGTTTTAAAAGATTATGGGCAACATATGTGCCAATTTTTATGTCAATTAACACATAAGTGTGGAAGTTTTAAGGAAATTAGGATAAGAAAATTAGATTTTGAGAAAATCGCATTTTTCTCCATAAATAGACTACAATTAAATAAGTCTGTAATATTGCCCCTGAAAAATTGCTTATTTGTCATTTAGAACATACTGGTAGCATAGCCAGCTTCCTCTGCAGCTTCCTATCTGGCTTTCCGTTGAGATTTGTGCCTAATTTCCTTCCTTGTCTTAGCGCAGTTTTCTGCCATTTTAGAGCTGAGCAATATTGGATTCTTTGTTCTATTTCAATTTGCTAAGGCTTTTTTATTTATTAAGCTATGATAAAAAGTTTTAAAAGATTATGGGCAATATATGTTCCAATTCTTACATAAGTGTGGAAGTTATAAGAAAATTAGGATTAAAAGATAGATTATGAGAAAACCACATTTTTATACACAAGAAGACAATTAAATAAGTATGTAATACTACAGCAAAAAAAAATAACTTACTTGTCATTCAGAACATACCGGCCATATATCCAGCTTCCTCTGCAGCTTCTTGTCTGGATTTCTGTTGAGATGTGTGCCTAATTTGGTTCCTTTTCTTAGTGCAGTTTTCTGCCGTTTTAGAGCTGAGCACGAGACGTTTACGCTTTCTTGCTCCTGCCAGTCGATAAGCCTCTTTTCCACTGTTCAGCCCCAGGACTTTCTTGAAAAATATAGCAGCCCCAGGTCCTTCATTAAATTCAGCAACTGCACTCCATTACACCTGAACTTCCTAGAAAGAAGAAAAGGTATGAATTAGTAACACTTAAAATAATAATGTAAGCAGACATTGAACACTTTCTTTTACAATGTAGAAGCAAATGTAGTACAATGGAAGCAAAGCAAACACATGTAAGTAATAAATTATGTTACTAAAACTGATACTTATGGAGAAATTAAAATTAGATCAGTATAAATTTTTAGACAAGGAGAAGGAGAAATCAAAAATAAGATTCAGAAGTAAATACCTTCAAAATTGATATCACATCCTTGCTTCACATGCTCCTCTTTCCATTTGCTGAAGTTTCATGGGGTTTCCTTCTGGTACCAAGAACCAGTTGCAGCACATGTTTGACAGTATTTTGAAAGCACATGGGCATCTATAACAAGACCTGTCAAGATCTCCACAACACAACCAATACCAATTTTTGAACTGTGGCCCCTTGTGAGCCAGCTGCCATCAAAACTGACTCCAATATCCATAATATGTTCATGATATGGTTGATTGCTCTGAGCACAGTTTACGCTGCGTGCTAGCTTAGCAGCATGATCAAATATTAATTTCGCGAGTTCTGGTGTTTGCAAATAAATTTTTTTTTTGCAATTGTGTTGAAAGTTTTTTGATGCAGGCCAGGCTTATCCATGTTCTGTGCAAAGTAGTTAAATTTATAGGGTCCCATTCCTGATAACAATGATGATAGAACTGCAACTTTGTTCACACTGAATGAATTATGTTCATCAACTGATGATGTGTACGTTGATGCAACGGTTTTGTTGCAAACACAACAATTCACTTTGATGTGTTGAACAAGACCTCTCTTGGCCTGATTATTAATTTCTGCAGACAGCTTCCCATAGCATTCTGGACATGCAAGCTGACTAACAAGGTTGCATATCTCAGACATATCAACTATAGTTCTGGAGACCATATTGTTAGGCGTTGAAGCTTCTTGCACCGATGAGGCACTTAGTTCCAGCTTTTTACAGAACCGTGGTGTGCTGTGGGGTGAAGAGGTAGAAGTTGTAGAAGAGCTTGTGCTGGCTCCTTCATTTACAGCTGAAGCTGACAGTATAACCTCAGGCAGACTAGGCTCATTAGGGGGACCATTTAGTTCTGAAAAAAGTACATAAGAAATAATCACAGCTCAAGAAACATGTTACATGCTTATAAATACCATGATAATTTATCGTATACTGTGGAATCATGTCATTTTGTCAAACCAGAAAAATGTGATCACTGTTTACTGCCAACGCGTTTACTAAAACCTTGCAAATAGGCCTACATAAATTTAAAAAATAATATCTTATTCACATGTGACATTTTTTTTAAAGTATATTGTTGAACCCTTTATGTGTTATAAATAGGACATATTGTGTATTAATTCAAGAAAATTAAGTCAGATTTCCAATATCCAAATATAGTACCTTCTTCCCCCTCCACTCAGTTCTAACAGAGTCAATCAAAACTAAATTTGTGTAGGCCTAGCCTAAATGTGTTGTGCGTGCCTGGCTTTCTACAGTGATTCATTTTGTACCATTACCATAACAAAATTAGCGACTTTTACCTGCACTATCTTGGTTCCATCTTTTCTCCCTGGCCGTTTCCATGTTTAGATGACGAAAGCTATTCTTTTTTCGAGGCATTTTCACACAAAAAGTTCCGAAAAATGAGTCTAACTAAATATGTACACAGAATTTATCAATCCGACGCCATATTATCAACACTGCGGTTACAAGTCACGTGGATTCACGCAGCCAATGAACAGTTTAGAATAGTGAGCGGAAAAAGCCGATGTCAGCGAATGTCCGAACATTTCCATATATGGAAGTAATCGGTAAAAAAGCGACCCATAAATTCTCGATCTTGGCGGGTATAATTTTGTTACCAAAATAAATGAACTACGTCACAGGATTTCCCAGATCTAGGCGAATCCAATGATATATAATACGTAGGGGTGCAGGCTTGGTTGCTATGGGAAAAACAAGGTCGAATTAGACATATTTTCTCGATTTTGAGAAAATCTCCCCGTACCATACCTTTTTCAAAGTCAAAATACATATTTTTAGAGTGCATTTTGACATTTAATTCTGTTATATTTAGATTCAGGAGATGTTAAAGTATCAGAAAATGGACTAATCCCAAAATCCATCATTTTTGTATTTTGACGTTAATTTAATGCCCGCTCCTGGCCTTTAACGAAACGTGAATATTAAAGAGCAAAAAGAGGTGGGAAACAGGTGGAAGCAAAAACGTGCTGATACATGCAAATATATTTACATACTCTGTCACAAACTCAAAGACTAGTTTGTTTATTTCCTGTTTTTAAATTCATTAGAACTTTCATTTTCCTACGTTGTCTTTTATGTATACTCAAGCATACCACACATACACACATATATTTGTGTCTGTTTATATATATATATATATATATATATATATATGTATATATATATATATATATATATATATATATATATATATATATATATATATATATATATATATATATATATATAATGACATATGTTCTTTGTCTTAAATTTTAACTCTTTAATATCACACTGTTGTTCTCCAGAAAAATCCAAGCCTTCATCTATGATTCCTCAGTGTTAGAGTATTACGCATCACGGGATCCGCAATGCCGGTTAGTGACTGTTGGCAATCGCTACGCAATGACAGGATACGGGGTCGGTTTTACACCGGATTTTCAGAACCCCTGGATTGATAAATTCAATAAAGTTATACTGAAATTGCAAGAAAGTGGTAAGCTATCCATGTCATATATATATATGATATATATATATATATATATAAAATATATATATATATATATATATATATAAATATATATATATATAAATATATATATATATATATATATATATATATATATATATATATATCATCATCATCATCATGTGACGTATTCTTTCCAGAACGTTGTCTCCATTACAGCTGCTCTGAACGCATCACGATTCTGGGCAAGTCGACCTGCATCAGCCAAAGACAAGTTCAGACTCTCTGTGATGTCCTGGGTCCACCGTCGTCTAGGTCGACCCCTTCCCCTTTTTCCAGGGACCATGCCTTCCATCACTGTTTTTTCCAGACTATTATGTCTTTTTATATGACCGAAAAATTTCAGCTTCCTTATTGCGATGGTATTTAGGAGCCAATGTTCCTGTACGTTAGTGAGTGCAGTACTTCTCTGTTGGTCTTTTTTTCTGTCCAGGGTATTCTCAACATCCTTCTGTAGCATTTCATTTCGAATGATGTAATCTTTTTTGCAACTGTTTTATTGAGTGTCCAAGTCTCGCAGCCGTATGTTGCTACTGGGAATATACATGCTCTGATCAGTTGTAACTTTGTTTCTTTGCTTGTGCCTTGCCATAGGTTTTTCATCTGTATTAGCTTATGTGAAGCAATTGCAAGTCTTCTTTTAATTTCTACTGCACAGTCGCCAGAGCTGTTAATGATTGATCCTAAGTATTCGAATTCATTGACACTTTCCAGTTCTTCGTTATCAATTTCAATTTCTGGTTTGGTCTTTACTTTGTCTGTTGTCAATACTTTGGTCTTCTTGGTGTTTAGGTATAGATTCTGGGCCTCGCTGTGTTTTTTGGTGGACAGAAGTAATTGTTCAAGTCCTTTTGGGTTGGTCGATAGGAGGACTGTGTCGTCAGCATATCTGATTTCCGGGATCTGGTACCCGCCGATGTTAAATGAGTCAAACTCTGTGTGTTCTTGGTCATCTCTTACGTTTCTCATGATATTCTCGGCATAAATGTTAAACAGGTAAGGGGAAAGGGTACAGCCTTGTCTTACTCCTTTCTGTACTTCAAACCATTCTGATGTTTCCCCCTCTATTCTTACGGCTGCCTGTTGTTCTTGGTACAGCAGTGCGATGAGTTGTATAAGGTGGTTTGGAAATCCCATATTTTTCATAATAGCCCATAACTGCTGATGTTGTACACAATCGAAAGCTTTGGTGTAATCAATGAAACAAGTATGTAGGTCAACGTTGAATTCTCTACACTTTTCTATGATGATCCTCATGTTGAATATATGATCTCTAGTGCCTCTACCTGGTCGAAAACCCGCCTGTACTTAATTTATTTCTGTTTCTAGCTTTTGTTGCATCCTTTTCATTATGATTTGTAAAAGTATTTTGCTGGCATGGCTTATAAGAGCTATAGTTCTGTAGTTTGTGCACAGTTTCAGGTTGCCCTTTTTTGGCAAGGGTATGTAAATTGATCGTTTCCATTCCTTGGGCCAAATTCCGCTTTGCCAGATCTTGCAGCATAATGCATGGTATATACGAGCGCTGCCTTCTCCTCCTGCCTGTATCATTTCAGCTGTTATTTCATCACAACCAGGAGATTTTCCACTTTTTAAGTGTTTGATTGCATTCCGGACTTCCTCTATGGTAGGTTCTGGTTCACGTTCCGCTTCATTCATGACGTTGTTATCTGCCGCTTTGTTTATTTCCGTATACATTTCTTGACAGTACTCCTTCCATCTGTTCAGAATATCTTTACGTTCTGTTAGAGTGTCGCCTTTCTTGTCGTTTATTGCTCGGGGTGATGATTTAAAGTTGCTGTTTTTCAATGTTCTTACTTCAGAAAACATATTCTTACTCAATTCCTGTTCGCGCATTTCCTCTATTTTCCTGCAGGTGTCGTTTATGTATTGTTGTTTGTCTTGTCTGACTCGTTTTTTAATCTGCTTTGTGTATTCCTTGTACAACTCCTGATTTTCTGTATCTTTTTTGGACTTCATTTTTCTTCTCTCTACCACCAACTTCAGTGTTTCGTCTGAGATGTATTCTCGTCTCTTTATACTTCTTTTAGGAATTAACCTCTGTGCATTTGTAATATATACATCTCTGATGTTATTAGCAAGTTCATCTGGTGTCATTTCCTCCTGTACTGCCATAAGAATGTCAAATTTGTTCTGAATATCGACACTGTACTCTTCTGGTATGGCGCTTGTGTCATAACGTATTACTTTGTCGCTTGTAACGACTTTTTTCAATTTGATCTTGAAGTTTGCAGCAAGAAGTTCATGGTCGGAGTCACAGTCTGCTCCTGGGAACGTCTTGATGGATGAGATACAAGATCGCCACCTTTGTTGTATTAAGATATAATCTATTTGGTTCTTGCTTTTTCCGTCCGGTGACGTCCATGTATATAGTCTTCTAGGGTGTTGCATAAAAAGAGTATTCGTGATGACTAGGTTGTTTTCTAGGCAGAATGTTGTCAAGCGTTCTCCTCTCTCATTTCTCTGGCCCAATCCATAACTTCCTTTCACTCTTTTTTCATGTTCTAATCTTTCGTTTCCAACTTTGGCATTAAAATCTCCCATTATTATCCTAATATCTTGCTTATTTGCTTTCTCTAATGCATTTTGTAGTTCATTGTAAAAATCTTCAATTTCCTGTTCTTCAGCAGCTGCTGTTGGCGCATATGTTTGTATAATTGTGATGTTCTTTCTTTTTCCTTTCAGTCTGATTGTGACAATGCGGTCATTTATGGGATTATATCCTAATAGGGAGGCAGCTGTCCTTTTAGACAGGTAGAAGCCGACGCCGCTCTGACCTCCTCTCTCTTTGCCTGAGTATATGAATGTTCCTCCTGATGGAATCGAAAAGTGTCCCTGGCCCGACCATCTGTGCTCTGAGATGCCCAGGATATCGATGTTTAGCCTTTCCATCTCGTTCTTCACTATGTACTGTTTTCCTTGGTATAAGCTTCTGACGTTCCATGTTCCTATTTTGATTATTTTTCTAAGACCGATGACATGTGTGTTCTTGGTCATCCGTGTATGTGTATGTGTATGTGTATGTGTATGTGTATGTGTATATATATATATATATATATATATATATATATATATATATATATATATATATATATATATATATATATATATATATATATATATATATATATATATATATATATATATATATATATATATATATATATATGATATATATATATATATATATAAAATATATACTAGGCGGTTACGTAAATACTTATAAAGTTCATATTCTAGAAAGATACATACTTTCATAAACGGATGATTACATATAATAGGATTGAAATGATATGACAAGATCATCTATGTTGAACTAATGGGGAAAAAAACCCAGATAAATACCAGTGGATCAGGATGTGAGGAGAAGACGCTGGCGTCGAGTGTGTGACACATGTTAAGAAAACCTGTTGATAGCATGACAAGGCAGTCCTAGTTCTAGAATCCTCGGGAAAATGAAAATAAACACAAAATGAAGGAAAAAAAATATGCGGAGAAGGGAATCAGACCTAGAAACAAGGAAGGATTGGAAAAACCTTGAAGGGATAGCACAGGAGAGGTAGGATTTGAGTGTATATACTGACGGCCTATGCTCCACATTGAGGTCACAAGTAATGATTGAATAAATGAATGAATGAATTAATTAATTCTAGATTGGCTCCAATTTTCTAAAATCACTTATGCTAAATTGTGAAAATTAAAACATCTTTTCACCTAGTTTTTGTTTTTGGTTTAGTCTCTCTAATTAGAAATGAATCAATCACTATTGGAAGAAATTATTGGAAGAAATACCCAGACCGTAAGGTATTTTAAGTTTGGACTTGCGCCCCAATATTACCAACGGACCATGTGTCGATGTTGAAAGAGACACGCCTCGGCAAAACTAGGCAACATTTTATTTTTAAAAAGGAAAAAATATGAATCAATTAATCAGTACCCATTAGCTCCCCAGGGCGCATAGGTTTTCAGCAACACATGCCAAGTCCTCATGTCACGTGTCATCAGCTCAAGTTGTATCCATGTCTTCCTCATAATTTTCACTTCTGTCTCCAGTTGTCTTCTCCGTGTCTGGTTTTCTTTGTTTTTTTTTTTTTGGTCTATCTCTGTCTATCTAAACCCGGGGGTTCGAAAATTAGTAATGAATGCTTTTTTAAATCATTATTGAAAAAACACAAACACAAAAAAAACAACCTAATTTTCTTCAATCCAATCTCTTCCCTGCCTTCCATTTGAAGGTGAACTAGATAGACTGCAGAAGTTCTGGCTGGCAGGTGCCTGTAACATGAAGAAGGAGGCGGGTGTTTCTAACCGGACATTAGGAATTTTAAACTTTACTTCTGCCTTTATTTTTCTCGGAAGTGGAGTCCTGTTCGGGATTCTTATATTGTGCTGTGAACATTTGTACTTCGCATTTGGACGTAAATATCTGCGGAAGTGGGACAAATGTGGCTGCAGTTCACTGGTTTCTTTGGTGAGTAACTAACTTACTGACTGACTGACAATTGGATAGATAGACAGACAGATCAATGGATACTTAATGCAACATGGATCAGTGTAACACATCGTCCTCATCATTTTATCATCATCATCATTTTCTTTGCGCTCCTTGCGGAGCATGGAGACATCATTGCAGCAAGCCTGCATTAAACATTCCTATGCGCCTCCAGCAGTGTTTTTGTAGCAATTTGTTTGACATGATGAGGTTATCAGCCCTATACACAAGCTCATGTTAGTTGCCTGGTACGACACGCTTGAGGGGGCAGTAGTTCTATTCTTTCTTTGCCTCTTCAGGGACCCCCGGGGACGACACGGGGGTCATGATGACCTTTTTAAAAAAACAATCATTTATAAACGAGGGCTGTACTATAAATACAGACATCACTTATAAACAAGGTCTATATAATAAATACAGACATCATTTACTAACAAGGTCTGTATAATAAATACAGACGTCACTTATAAACAAGGTCTATATAATAAATACAGACATCATTTATTAACAAGGTCTATATAATAAATACAGACATCAATTATAAACAAGGTCTATATAATAAATACAGACGTCACTTATAAACAAGGTTTATATAATAAATACAGACATCACTTATAAACAAGATTTATATAATAAATACAGACGTCACTTATAAACAAGGTCTATATAATAAATACAGACATCACTTATAAACAAGGGATACATAATAAATACAGACATCACTTATAAACAAGGAATACATAATAAATACAGACATCACTTATAAACAATCGATACATAATAAATACAGACATCACTTATAAACAAGTGATACATAATAAATACAGACATCACTTATAAACAAGGGCTACATAGAAAATACAGACATCACTTATAAACAAGGGCTACATAATAAATACAGACATCACTTATACACAAGGGCTACATAATAAATACAGACATCACTTATAAACAAGAGCTACATAATAAATACATTCATCACTTATTAACAAGGGCTACATAATAAATACATACATCAGTTATAACCAAGGGTTATATTAGAAATACGTAAATAAGGGCTACATAATAAATACAGACATCACTTATAAACAAAGGCTACATAATAGAAATACGTAAACAAGGGCTATATAACAAATACAGACATCACTTATAAACAAAGGCTACATAATAAATACAGACATCACTTATAAACAAGGGATACATAATAAATACAGACATCACTTATAAACAAGGGCTACATAGTAAATACAGACATCACTTATAAACAAGGGCTACATAATAAATACAGATATCACTTATAAACAAGGATCCCGTTACACGCCCAATGAGGAATATTGGGAATATAGGCCCATATTTTCTTGACCATCGGCACACTAGGGGTGATGTGGTCAGCATAAACCTAATAAACAAGGGCTACATAATAAATACAGACATCACTTATAAACAAGGGCTACATAATAAATACACTTATAAACAAGGGCTACATAATAAATACAGACATCACTTATAAACAAGGGCTACATAATAAATACATACATCAGTTATAACAAAGGGTTATATTAGAAATACGTACATCATTTATAAACAAGCGCTTGATTAGAAATACAAATAATATTTTGAATCAATCATCTATAACACTGTTGTGTTTTCTTCTCTCAGAGCTTGGGGAAATCTCTAGGGTTTCAGGACTATGTTGATGAGGCTATGCATGAGCACAGGAAGAATCAGTGCAAAAATGTCAGATGTGAAACTCAAATCTGGAAGCTGAGACATCAGTTGGACATGGCGCTGTTGAAAATTGACAACCTTCAAAATAAACTTAGGTTTGATATTTTTCTTTCTTTATTTATTTTGTAATAGCTTGAGCCATAAGCCCGTTTCCGTTTAGCTTAAAACATTTGGCTTTAATATGTAATGGTGTGTGTAACTGAAATACACCATAACGATGACAGGAAACTAAAACTCTGAACTGTTAATTATTAAAGTTACTTATAAAGTTTCCTATCATCAAAATGGCGCCCATGAGCGTTCATACTAATGTATTTTGACTTTTATTTTTTTATAATATCTTTTTGTCAAAAATTTCCACAAACTCTTTGACATAAATCTTTGCCACTTCTTAGTAGCCCTCTGTCATTGCTGTTTTGTGATTTTCTACGATTGTAGTAAGTTTCTGACCATATACCTTGCACTTTAAATATCTCCATTAAAAATTATCTGCTGGAGTTACATCAGGAGATCTCACAGACGTTTCGATTAGACCCCATCTTCTAATCCACCTGTCAGGGAATTTTTCATCAAGAAAAGTTCAAACAACAAGTGACTAATAGAGTGCCAAAAAAACTACAACAGCAACAAAACAAAGAGAAACAAATAAAAGACAGAAATATACAAAAAAACCAAAAAAGAGAAAGATAAAAAATTATTAGGATATCTGCTACGCATTTCTTCATAATAATATTTTCAAAGGTTAAGTGACTTTTGGCTGACACTAGAGAATAACGTTGTTTTTGTTGTTGTTTAACTAGGGCTGCTGAGCTTCTTGTTCTTCTGTAGTGAATGCAAAGTTGAAGTCTCCTTGGTATTATCTGCACTGTAGATCTAGGTTTTTTCCTGTGACCTTTCTGCATTCCGAAACATGTTGACTTGAAGTCATGAGCTCCAGTTTCTCCAGTCTGGCTTGCATTTCAAGGATCATCGCATCTGATTCCAAGCTAGGAGGAAGAAGTGCGTGGCATACTATGCATTCCCGTCTTCCAAGGGGGCTCTCCAAATATACAGAGCTAAAATACTGAGCTCTGATTCTTGGCTCTCCCAAGGTATTGTCACGTCCTACACAGAGCCACTTGTCAGCTCCCTCTGTCTAATATGGGTCCACAGTGAGATCCTCCTGCCTGCAGCCAACCAGGTAAAAGCCAGAGTTATGTCTAGGGCTGAAGTGACTCCTCCAAGCTTAGTGTGCAATGCTGGATTCTCAACATGCTACACCACAGGGGGAATTCCTGGAAGTGTGTGGATGATTCTAAGAGTCAATGTAATTAGTATTACAGAGGTTCACTTCCACATTGTGCTTAGCAGGTGGTCATATAAGGATGACTCCATATATGTCTCCATGCATTCAATAGCATAGTGAATGTAGAATGTCATCACTAAAAACTAAAGAAATACGCAATCCATTTTTCACTGGTCATGTTTAGGGAAGGGTGCATTAAGGATTCACTGCCACCGAAGACAACACTGATGACACAAGAGAATGGGGAAATCAAAGAAAGCAAAAACTGAGCAGCCCTGACAACAGTACATTGTGTTCTATTGGTCTGACTCTATATGGTTTTCAGACGACTCGAATGAGGCAAAGAAAGAAAGAATAATACCTTAGCTCCAACCAGTCATGTAGCATTAAGCTACTAAAGAGAGATTGTGGATGGAGTAGCAACATCATCCTATATATAAAATCCCAGCTTTTTCTGTCAGTACCTAACGCTAAGGGAAGCAACTTTGGTTGAAAGTTAGACATTAATTGTATAGTTTCCCTTATATGTACTCTCCCGAAAATAGTAACACTTACCAAAGGAGAATGCGCAAATGAAGCTGTGCACAAAAATATTTATAGAATGTGTGATCCCGTATACACACATTGGGATCCTCGCTGCTGCTACGTAGTTCGTGTACTGTTTTGATGCACAGTGGTTTTTACAAATAATTTTGAATAAGTAAAATTGCCGTTAGATATTGGTGCTTTTAAATTTAATTCCCGTCTTATGACGGGCTTTTACACTAGTATCAAATAAATTGCTACAGAAACCAGTATTCCAGTAACGGGGTGCTCTGTTAGTGTTAATTTTACGGCGTGCTGTATAAGGAGTAAATGTTACGCTATGCTCTATTGGCAGTAAATGTGTTACAGTATGCTGTGTTTAGACACTAGTGTATGTTTGTTACAGTGTGCACTATTGGCAGTAAATGTGTTACAGTATGCTGTGTTTAGACACTAGAGTATGTTTGTTACAGTGTGCACTATTGGCAGTAAATTTTACGTTGTGCTCTATTGAAAGGAAGTGTGTTACAGTACGCTCGTGTAGTGTATATTCTTGTTATTGTTCTCATGTGAGTGTAAAAGTACTACAGTATGTTCTGTTTAGCAATTATTTGTAACAGTGTGCGTAGTTGGGAGTAAATGTGTTGCGGTTGCTCTGTTTAATATATATATATATATATATATATATATATATATATATATATATATATATATATATATATATATATATATATATATATATATATATATATATATATATATATATATATATTAGGGTGGCCATATTGTTCAACACAAAAAAGGAGGACAAATGCCATTTTTTGGTCATAAAAAGTAGGACAAGGCCAGAAAATATTTTTAAAAAGTAGGACGAAAAAGTAGGACATCTTTATTCAATAAATACAAGACGCTGAAACATATTTTTTTTTTACATTCAAACAATAAGCTAATAAAATCACATTGATTTTGTGCCTACGTATATTTTTCTGATGATAAAATCTTCTTCAACAAAGTTGGGCTACGTTTTAAATATGCATAGAAATCAGAGCATGAAAGCTCCTTGAAATTGTACTGCACAAGTAGATTGCCTTTAATTAATGGAATCTTTCATTCAGTACTTCCAAAGCTGCTTCAGTAGAATGCTGTGCAATCACAAAAATGATCATAGCAGCTGTTTTGGTTTTGGCACATGAGAATTTGCTGGCAATTTCTGAATCGTGGAAAACATTATTGAGTAACACTGAAGTACAATCCATTGATCTGAAAGAGTTGTGATGTTTTACAGTGTGGTGGATTGATGTTATTATTGGTTTAAATATTATATTAATGGTATCTGGTGTGAGGTCAGCTATGCAAGTCCCTGAGGTTTATTAAATACAAATAAGTTTACAGGGTACCTGTCTGCTTCCACCACGACCTCACCCGATTATATATCTTCCCCTACTGAAGTGTATTGGTGTGTGTATGTTGTCTAGCAAGTGTCTAGGGTATATGCAAGGTAATGAAGTGTATGAACAGGACAACAACTACACCTATTACTAATAAACAATAAATAAACAAGTCACTGGGTAAAGTTTTGAATGTAACTTATTATTTTTCAATTTATTTTCCTGTATCTAGGTATTCTTCTGACACAGGAATAATCAACTCAGCATGATAATGAAATTATTTACAACTAATTATTTTACAACTGTCATTGAGTCGGTGTTATCCCACAATTATTTATATGTCTCAAGCTGGTAAAATGTCAAGTATTTCTTGCTCCTAGAAAAGGGTACAAGTTTATTGAACGTTTTTGTTCTTCACTGTCTGATACACTATCTTTTGTGAAACTGAGAGAGTGGATTGTTTGTGATATCAATTTCCCAGACAATTCTTATCTGAGGTCTCTGGAACCAGGCTGTTTGAAGTATGTATAAAACGCCAGTCTCCACTGCCAAGACACGATTCTGCTTCTATAGGTAAATCACTGTGTAGACACTCAGTATTTAGGCCTCACTGCAGAACTTAAAGACAGGTGTTAGGTCACCTGGGCTCACTTTCACTCGTAGATGAAACTCGCAATCAAAGAAATTTTATACACCAAGTTGTTGAATATGGCGATATATGGTAACAAATCCAGATCGCTGCCTGTGCAGAATTAGCAAACAAGACAGTACTCTTGCCTTGTCTTTAACAACAACGTCTTTAGTGTAAGAAATTTTTCATCTAGTGGCCCCCTATACCCAATACTAATTGGTTTTATACAACCGTTAGTCTATTACACTACATCTCTGATTCTGTCCTCTTCTATTTCCAGTCCCCACTTTTATTACATTTGGGTAGTTTTTTGTTCAGTTTCGTTTTTTAGTTTTTAGTTTCTTAGTATGTATTGTGTACATCCGGGGCAGAAGTCACTTCCTGTTCAGCTAAGCGTCTATCAGATAGTGATAGGATTCCAATGCTTCGCCTTCAGGGAAGTACCTAGGTTTTATTTTTAAATATTTTTTAAGTTTTTATGTCTCCTATCTAGCCTTCACTTTCTTTCTTTTCCTGACGAAGGCCTTGTTGCCGTAACGTAGACTATTTTCTTTGTCTTTTTTCCTCGTAAGACGAATCACCTTTTTTTTCGATTTTTTTTTCAAACCCATCCAGTTTTGATTGCAAACATTCAGACGCAAGTGCTTTCTTGTGCTTTTCTGTTTCTATATGTTTTTTTTTTTTGTTTTTTTTTAATCAGCTGCACCTCTATTTGCTACTGATACAAATGTGCCGCCTCTGCATAGAAGACATTCTGCTTCATACTCTTGTCGACCACTGGAAAAGCACTGAAATTTTTGTTTCAATTCATCCGTGAACACACACTTCCGTTTTGGTATTTTGAGCGGGTATCTGTAACATGAATATAATATAATGCCATTAATCAATGGTATATTCGATGTTAAAGTTAAAATTATTTGTAACATGCAACAGACGAGGTTTTAAGTTTAATAAACTCATTACTATACTAGTAACTACTCGTGTATTTTTTTATAATAAACAAATTGCAATAAATATAAAAGCAGTACGAACTAAGGTTAATATTATTTGTAATTTGCAATAGGCAACGAAGTTATAAGTGACTAAATTCAGCCCCAAGTTCTTGTTCATGCCGTTTTGTCTGTTAAATTTTCCCTTAACAAATGCTAATAAACCTAAACAATGTTTAACCTGGGTTAAAATATGATAGTAATCTATAATAAACTATCAAACAACATGACAACTTAGTGTTGTTGGCAATTTGTGCCATCCGTCGATTTTGCGGAATAAATATTCTTAATTCTGACAGAATTTCTGTACTCAGAAATCGGATTACAGGAAATTTTTTTTCAAAATGATCTCTTTCACGTTAGTAATTTAGCCAATCACACAAAAGCCGGATATTTCGGCATTAAAAAAAAAAATCCGGCCGGACGCTCAGTTTAGTCGCTAAACGCCGGACAAATCAGGACGTCTGGCCACCCTAATATATATGTTGCAATGTTCTCTATTTAGAGTAAAGGCGTTACAGCATGCTCGTTTAATGTATACTTCTTACAGTACAGTCTACTGTGTGTCCATGTGCTCTATTGGGAGTATATGTGTAACCATGTGCTCTATTGGGTGTACATGTGTAACCGTGTGCTCTATTGGGTGTACATGTGTAACCATGTGCTCTATTGGGTGTACATGTGTTACCATGTGTTCTATTGGGACTACATGTGTTACCATGTGCTCTATTGGGTGTACATGTGTTACCATGTGTTCTATTGGGTGTACATGTGTTACCATGTGTTCTATTGGGTGTACATATGTTACCATGTGTTCTATTGGGTGTACATGTGTTACCATGTGCTCTATTGGGTGTACATGTGTTACCATGTGCTCTATTGGGTGTACATGTGTTACCATGTGCTCTATTGGGTGTACATGTGTTACCATGTGCTCTATTGGGTGTACATGTGTTACCATGTGCTCTATTGGGTGTACATGTGTTACCATGTGCTCTATTGGGAGTACATGTACATGTGTTACCATGTGCTCTATTTGGTGTACATGTGTTACCATGTGCTCTATTGGGTGTACATGTGTTACCATGTGCTCTATTGGGTGTACATGTGTTACCATGTGCTCTATTGGGTGTACATGTGTTACCATGTGCTCTATTTGGTGTACATGTGTTACCATGTGCTCTATTGGGTGTACATGTGTTACCATGTGCTCTATTGGGTGTACATGTGTTACCATGTGCTCTATTTGGTGTACATGTGTTACCATGTGCTCTATTGGGTGTACATGTGTTACCATGTGCTCTATTGGGTGTACATGTGTTACCATGTGCTCTATTGGGTGTACATGTGTTACCATGTGCTCTATTGGGTGTACATGTGTTACCATGTGCTCTATTTGGTGTACATGTGTTACTATGTGCTCTATTTGGTGTACATGTGTTACCATGTGCTCTATTTGGTGTACATGTGTTACCATGTGCTCTATTGGGTGTACATGTGTTACCATGTGCTCTATTGGGTGTACATGTGTTACTATGTGCTCTATTGGGAGTACATGTGTTACCATGTGCTCTATTTGGTGTACATGTGTTACCATGTGCTCTATTGGGTGTATATGTGTTACCATGTGCTCTATTGGGTGTACATGTGTTACCATGTGCTCTATAAGTGTAAACGTAATACAGGATACTCTGTTTAGAGTATAGTTGTTGCAGTGAGCTCTATGGGGACTAAATGTGTTACGGTTTGTTCTATTAGGTGTAAATATTTTACAGGATGCTCTGTTTATATTTGTTACAATTTATTACAGTGTGCTCTGTTGGGTGTAACAGTAATACAGGATGCTCTGTTTAGCATATAGTTGTTACAATGTGCTCTACTGGGTGTAAATGTTTTAAGGTTTTTCTATTGCGTGTAAATATGTTACAATATGCTCTGGTTATTTACATTTGTTACAGTGTGCTCTGTTGGGAATAAATTTGTTACACTGTGCTCTGATTAGTGTTTATTTATTACAGTGTGCTATATTAGAAGTAAATATGTTCCAGTGTGATCTATTGGGAGTAAATGTGTTACAGTATGCTCGCTCTACTGAGTGTCAATATGTTATAGTGTACTATATGTTAGTGTATATTTGTTCTAGCGTGCTCTACCGGGTGTGAATATGTTACACTGTGCTCTATTTTCGTGTTTACGTATTCCAGTGTGCAAAGTTGGGTGCACATTTGTTATAATGTACTTTGGTGAGCATTTTGGTTTGTTTATTTATTTACTGCATACTGTAATTGCTCTTGCTGTCACCACAAATATCTATATGAACAGTCAATTTCTTTCTTCCCAGTGGTCACAGTACCGAAATTCTGCAGCTTATGTCGGCGCCGTCTTTGATGGGACACGAAGGTGAAGGTCACATAGCAGCAATCGTACGAGCCAATGGGACAGGGAGTAGCAGCACACGTGTCACTGGTTTTAACCTTTACGGTACAAGTAACAAGAACAAAATTAATACTTCTGCACCATCAGCTTCCCCAAGCGTGCTAATTTGTGGAACGAAAAAATCTAAACGTTTCTCTGATCTTTCATCACATAGCAGCATTACTGATGCCAGAGGAAATAGCAGGCTCGAACAATTCGATAACTTTAGTTCTTCGCCTTTCACAGAGAATTTTCCAGATCCATTACTTCCACACCCTCCTTTGGGAGAGTCGCCTCTTCTTGGTGATGAAAGCGGAAGAGAAAGTTATGACTTAGTCGTTCTTGGAGATAGCAGCTACGGCGGCGATACCTACGTTGGCTTTGATGACCTGAGTAGTAATGACGGCAGTGCCCGTAGTGGTAGTGCTTTGATGGAACAGGAGGGTGGAGCTTGTGCATCTCCGGCTCATGTATTAAGGCGGACACCCAGTTACACGTCAGCAATTGGTGGTAGTATGAATATTCATCTCAAGGAAGAAGTCTCACCGGCACGTCCGGGCCGAGTTCGGCAGTTTGATGGCAAGAGATACATGGGCGTAGACAGCAGTAGCCCTCCAACGTGATAAAAATGTTAATGCTGATTTGTAAATGAGTTTTTTTTCATATATTTTGTTATTATGTAACAAAACAATTGGCTTTACCATTATGACTTTATCAAAGATCGTTCCATGTTAACACATACACACACCTCTTCATACTATTTCAGTATGTCGTTTAAAAAAACGGTTTTTCCATTGTAAAAATTTAATGCGCTGTCTTTATCTAAAATATATTTTCATAATTAGTTCAAAATGTAATTATGCTTTTTTTAGAATCTGTAAATGAAACATCGATCTCTAAACTTCACATAGTACACCTTAATACTTAAGGTATTTTTGCTAATCCATTTAATCGGCCAATTTACAACATAAAGAACCGTTTGAGATTAGAACTGGGATGCGGCAGGGAGGCTTCTTGTCATCTTTTAACTCGCTCTAGATTAGGAGATTTAAAAAAATATATATACCAACAGAAATGGAATTCGATGACTAATAAAGCAATTAGATTATTTAGATTTTGCCTACGACCTGGCTCTTCTGTCTCATAACCGTAACCCGTTTAAAGACAATGAAAATACAAAATGAGAGATCACGACAGTGAATCTGAAAACACACAGGAAACGAACATATTAAGAGAATAAATGCAGTTAATGATAGAAATATTGCACATGGAGAAACATCTCGTCGGTGGCTAAAGATCGAAGTAGAAGAAGAAAAAACATCTCTACATGTTGTCGATTCATACATTTATCTTAGCAGCACCATAAACAAGGTTTTAGGGACAAACAGCGATATCAAAATAAGAACTACGAAGGCAAGAAGAGCTTTCGTTGCTTAGGGAAATATATGGAAATAAAAGTAAATCAAGTCCAACAAAAATATCCGAATCTTAAACTCAAACGTCATGGCAATCTTATTGTATGGCTGTGAAACATGGAGAACAGCAAAAACAACAACCAAAAAGCTACAGACTTTCATAAATGGGTTCTTGTATAGAATAGAAGGATTGAAATGGTATGAGGAGATCACAGTATAGAACTGATGACTTGAACCAGAGGTGAGAAGAAATCGCAGAAGTTGGGTGCACATTGAGGAAGAATGCACTTTGAGGAAATATGTCGATAGCATTACAAGACAGTCCTGGTTCTGGAATCTCCAGGGTACCAGAGATAGAGAGAGATTAAAAACACATATAGAAGAGAACTAAAGAAAGACACAGAAAGGATACGAAAGACATAGAAAGACTTTGAACGAATGACAAAGGACAGAAAGTCTTGGGAAGCATTAGTTGAAGGCCTACTCTCCTTAATAACCTGAATGGTAGAGGTGATTTTTTTTTAATGGTACATTAATAAAACAAAAATATCTTCATGTTATTTGTATTTTTCGATCTCTGATCCTCCTCTTCAAAATGTTCTTTTTTGATAAAACAAAGTTGTTTCGGCGTGCAGTGTGTCCCTCCGTTGCCTTTGATTATATTCCACCCGTGCTGTGTTCTCTTACATTTATTTCCTTTTAACCTCCATCTGCTATGATGAAGATCGAGAACTGAGAATCCACAAGGAATACAACAATTCCTGCAGGCCCGAACAAGTGACTTTGTCAAACTGCTCTGACAAATATTTCTCACAATATTTATTATCTCATGTATGCTGTCCGTTCTTGAGCTGGGAAAAAAAAAAAAAACTTTGACATTGTCTTTATTTTTCATGATCAACCATTAATTTTCTTAAATGAAAAAGTTACATAGCTACACATTTTTTTTTACACCAGTACCACCAAAGGACAAATAAGCAGATTAAACCACAATGTACCATTCTTGCATATTTATAATTAAATATTAAAATAGAATAAACAAGCATGCTTTACAAGGACACTATATTGCCTGATCTTTATGATGTTCTATTCTGCAGTGAACAAATGTTGATTTT
Source organism: Oreohelix idahoensis (assembly GCA_024509875.1). Lineage (NCBI taxonomy): Eukaryota > Metazoa > Mollusca > Gastropoda > Stylommatophora > Oreohelicidae > Oreohelix > Oreohelix idahoensis. Next base: position 430,798 of record JAMPIV010000673.1, on the reverse strand, counting down.
GATGGAACTAAAATGAATATCTTTTAGTGTACTTGAAGTCTGCATCGTTTAATGTCCACAAAATATGTACTATAAATCACGGAATGTCAACCAGTCTATCCCGATCTAACCGTAGATCCCAGTGAATGATTTAGTAGATGTTTAGGCGACGACGGGGCTTTTAAAATATGGAAATTTCGGACTAGACCTCTCTCGCCGGCATTAAAATCCCCGTTTCTCCGGGTGTCAAAGGTACTTTTTTCCGCATTTCAAATTAAAATTCTGGATCTGGCTACTAAAATATATTTGTGAACTGCAAAGGATAGGAACGTGATCTGTTCATTGAAAAGTTCATTATCCCATTTATCCTCCACCTCTACCCATAAAATACACACACACACATATACATATTTATATATGTTTACATATACAGACAAAACAAGATGCCAACCAAAAATTACCATCAGTGATGAGGAAATTGAAAATGTCACAAATTTTGAATATCTTGGCTCCATAATTAACAACAATGGAGACTGCTCAAAAGAGGTCAGAAGGAGACTGGCCATAGCAATGCAGAGGTTAAATAAAATGAAGAACCTATGGCATAACACCAGCAAATTAATAAAAGTAAAACTTCTGAGAACGTGCATCTTTCCGGTAGCAACATATGGATGTGAATCATGGGCCATTACTCAAACATTAAAGAAAAAAATCGAATCTTTCGAAGCAAAGTGTTACAGAAAAATTCTCAGAATATCTTGGACCAAAAAGAAGAAGAAAAATATAGACATCCTACACGACCTGAACATCGAGGAAAACTGGCTCATAAACAATATCATGTCCCGGAAACTGAAATATTTTGGCCACATTAATCGTCATAGTGGCTTAGAGAGAGCAGTGATGGAGGGTATGGTACCTGGAAGGCGAGGCAGGGGCCGACCAAGACGACGGTGGACACAGGACATTGAAGGCACCTTGAACATGACAATGGAGGAGGCAGGAGGGCTGGCTAGAGATCGAGAGTCTTTCAGGCGGGCTGTGATGACAGCGACGTTCTGCAAAGGACATGCTACATGATGATGATGATATATATATATATATATATGCCCAATGGGCTGATCACCCGTTGGCTTGTCACACCGATTACGGAAACAACGGCAGATGGATCTATTTGTTGTTGCCCTAAAGATGCCACTAGGCGTGATGGGAAACTACAACAGAGAAAATCAATCTGCTGTTGCCCTTAAGACGCCACAAGGCGTGATGGCCTCTGACTGCTTGGTCGGTCTTTGGCTAAGGACGGAAGAAGAAGAAGAAGAAGAAGAATATATATATATATATATATATATATATATATATATATATATATATATATATATATATATATATATATATATATATATATATATATATATATATATATATATATATATATATATATATATATATATATATATATACATGGTAGAACTTTTTAGGGCTCAGTGTTAATAAAGTAGATCCTAAAAGCTCCTGGGCTGCCGACCCCTGCTGTACATAATATACAGTGAATCCCCAAATTACGACTGGTTAGCCTCATCTTACAATAAATTCACCATAATGTGTACTCCTCTTTTGAAAAAGGATTCACCATACGATATAAACCAACGCCGCCAGCCGCCGCTGCAAGAGCATGTGAACGCTTTATGCAGGATTTCCTCCAAAGTTTCCAATTACAGTGGTGGTTGCGTGCTCCGTAAGGAGCGGAAATGAAAATGATGATGATGAATATAAGAATCATCATCGGAAGCCTCGGCAAATGAGTGACACCGTTGACTAATCGTGCTTACTATTGTCGTTTGAAACAGTTGTATTTATCGCGGTATCAGTACACGAGGGACAGAAGTGCAACCTTTTTCCCCCCATGTCTTACAATCACTACGATGTAAGGCGTTTCCGGTAAAACATTTTTTTTTGAGGGGGGGGGGAAGGGGGGGGGGGGTGTCAAAAACTGATAGAGAGGAACTTGCTTTCAGAGCCTTTTTTTTTTAATTTTTTTTTTTCTTATTGTTATTTCCTTGTTGTGTGTAGTCAGTCGTTGGATAGTTCAGCATAGTCGATAATGATTTAAACGTTAAAATAATCAGAAGAGATTTGGAAAAATGAATGTTTCCTGAAGGTAAATCTATATAATCACCTCTTCTCAAAGAATGCTCTACCACGCCACACCCGTTGTAATCTCATCCTCTCCAAAGAATGATCCGCCTGAGGCGCTACTTCCATTCCATGGAAAATTTTTATTTTAATATAATTGTTTTTTATATGCTTGATTGTTTAATTTTATTACTACGCTATGTAAAATGTATCATTCCATTGCAAAAATAACCTTTATATGAGTGAAATGGTGTATTTTTGTGGTGAAAAGTTTAAAATTAGAAAGGTTTGGAACGAGCACCAGAAAACAGTATATTAATAGTTTCCACTTATGATATCTTCAAGTTGCGATGGAGTTCACGGAATGGATTCATGTCGTAAATCAAGGGTTACATGCATAACGACTTTTTAAAAATGTGCCCGCGAAGCCTAGTAAAACCGAATTGATAGGGGTGGGGCTTGGCTCTTAATTTCTGTTACATTTCATCTTGACTTGCTAGCTTTGGAATAGTGATAACCAATAACCAATATATATATACAGTATATATATCCAAACAGGGGCATCGAATCTGAATTTCCGTAAATTCTAAAACTCGGTAAAAATCATATAATTTGTTTGTAATTAAGTTTGTCTATGATGTGCATTTCCTTGTCCACTTGAACATTTTATATTTAAAATGCAAATGTTCCCAATACCTTACTGCAACACACAGCGTTGTCACCAGATATATAATGAATCGTCGATTTAACAAATATGGAGGGAAAAAAAAATAACAGATTTCAGAAATATAAACCTACGTGCCCCGTTGCGAAAGATTTAGTCAAATGTTTTGCGATTCCAATAAAATTTGGAACCTCAGTCGTAATGAACGAAAATAAATGTATACCTCCAATTACGCCAGAAATATTGACTTTCCAACAACATGATCGACTAATATTCTTGTGTGATGGTAATAAGATTTTTGAATCATTGTGCATGCGTGAATTATTTATCGTCTATACTTGAGAAATGGTAGTTGTTGTTTGAAATAGTACTTTCCAGTGTACCTGAAGCATTTGTAAGTGTGTTTGAAATAATACCTACCTATGTACTTGACTATTATACCTTCTAAAATAAATAGCATTGAAAACAAAAATATCTACTTATTTTTTTGGCCGTTATGTGTAAGAATAACATTTTACTAATCAGTATCAAACATTACCTATTTGCAAGATCTGAAACTGTTCTTCTGCTTGTGCAAAAGTCTGTTTCCCACGTGACAGGTGGTGACGTTAACCATACACCGAGAAGTTTAAATAAAAATTAAATAAACAGTGCTAAGGTAGTAAAAAGGTACGTCACCATCTTCTTTACTTCTTTGTTTCCTATACAACATAGAGCCACCACTGCTGGTCGCCATGTACGAAGCCTACACAAACGCTTTAATGTGCTCTAGCAGCCGTGGTTTCGATAGCAGTTTGTTGTACACGATGCGGCTGCTGGGCCCATTCACAGTCTCATGTTAATCGCTACTTAAGTCATATCTACGGATGCAGTAGTCCTTTTTCTTAGTGTGTGTCCTCAGATACACCCAGGAACTATGTGGGACAAAACGGTATGATAATGATGAGCGGGATGGGGTTGAATTCGATACATATGTCAAGGACTGTTTTATAGAAGTACTTGCAGATATACCCGCGTTGCCCGAGAAAAAGAAATAACTGAACTTTTAATTTATCACTGGTTGCTGTACATCTGAGCCACCATTATTTTCTGAGCAACAAAGACCAACCCTCTGTGGTTAATTCTCAGATTAACCCAATGACAACTATACATGTCATCTCCAGTATATCTACTGTAATCATGTTCTCCATTGTCCCTCTCACGACCACATCTAATTCAATCATGTCCTCGGCCACACCTCTCCCCTCTACCACATCTACTCCAGTCATGTCCTCCATTGTACCTCTGACCTCCAGCACATCTCCTTTAATCATGTCTTCCACCACACCTCTCCCCTCCACTACATCTACTCCAGTCATGCCCTCCACTGTAGCTCTCACATCCAGCACATTCGCTCCAACCATGTCCTCGAGCATACCTCTCACTCCTAGGATATCCACTCCAATAATGCAATAATGTCCACCATTGCCTCTCTTACCTCCAGCACATTTATTCCAGCCATGTCCTCATTCTTTTTTTTAGGGGGGAGAGGAGAAGGGGGAGGGGTTTACACAACAAAAATGCGACCCCTGATCTTGTTGAATCCTTTTTTTTTGGGGGGGGGGGGGAATCCATTGATATAGTGATCAAAGATTAGTGTTAAGGGAAACAATACAATTAATGTCTAACTTTCATTATGAAAAACATTGTTGCGTCCCCTGTTTCCGTACGGGACAAACCGACAGACGTTCTAAATTATAGATTAGATAAGAGTTTGTCTTGGTACAAATGGTATGACAAGGTTATCAACGTGGAACTGATGACAAGAACTAGACAAGTGCCAGTGGAACAAGAGATGAGAAGAAGACGATGGCGATGGATAGGACACACACTGAGGAAACATGTTGATAGCATTACAAGGCAGTCCTTGTTCTGGAAACCCCAGGGCAAGAGAGGTAGACCAAGAAGCACATGGAAAAGAGAGCTGGAAACAGAGGTGAAAATGATAAGGAGAACGTGGAAAGAATTTGAGATGATGGCACGTGACAGGAGGACTTGGCATGTGTTTGTTGAAGGCCTATGCTCCTTTGGGAGTGGAGGGTTATGAATGAAGAGTTAGTCTTACTGTTACCATAAAAAGGCCATTATCGTAGAACAACATAACGAGAAGGCAGAAAGTGATGATGTGCACAATAAACAGACACAAACATGAACAATCTCAGTTAAAACAAAAAACACCGAAGAAAAGAAAGACAGAAGGATGTTTTTTTTTATGAAGATGTTTTCTCGTTTTCAAAATTGACACGAAGTTTGTAGGTTATATTTGATAAATATAAAATACTAGGTTTTTTTTTTTTTTTTTTTTGCTGAAATGGAAAGAACGTAAGAAAGAAAGAAAAAGGAATAAGAAAAAAAAAAGAAAGAAAGAAAGAGCAATTTAACAGGAATTAAAAGAGACTGTAGTAGCGGAGCAACATTAGGTAGTAGGATCACATACTTTTTATATTCCTTACTCCAAAAACATACTTATATCCCTTTGATATACAACGTATATCCGTTTGATGTATTAAGATTCCATAGGAACATTTTTATAATTTTTTCTTCAAAAGCTGGTAGAAACATAAGGTTCCAAAGCCTGATTGTGTAAGCTGCTTTTTTGACTGGCCGTCTGATAGAAAGCGCGGAGTCGATAATAACAAAAACATAAAAATATCCAGAAGATGATCTGAAAGAGATGAATAATGGGTATCTTCACTATTGGGGTTCTGTCGAACGGCTGTTTACGTAGTCCTAAAAATACACAAAGAAATGTCAGTCTTCTGTATTCATGAATTAAGTACAGTATACGTTTTTTTGTTCTTAAAATGTATCCCTCCAGGAGTTCTGAATATGGTGCAGATGTAATATGTAATTTGTGCTTATATTATTAAAATCATTCACTGCGCTGGCGATCGGGTGATCCAGGTTCAAGCTCGGGCGAGTACATTTGAAGAAGTGTCCTCGACCGGGACTTGGACTGGATTAATTCCGAGCCCTAATGGATACCCTCCGAAGACGGCGAGTATCTGCCTGAATGGCGAGTCGACACCTGTCATTGTACAGGGAAATTTTTAAAATATATATTTTAAACACAGGCTTTTAATGCACTAAAAAGCCACAAATACTTTTTCAAGGAGTTTATAGCTTACAGTAAAAAAAATGTAACAGCAAATTGACACAAAGCGTAGGGCGCTTAAGAGCTTATCATATATTTTATCCATAAGTGTGTAATGAAGTATAAAGCAGAAGTTAATTTCATCTAAAATCAGCACCCCAGGCTTTTTGTTTAAAATATTTTTATTTTTTATTTTCTCCTTTAGTGTTTAAAAAAAAAAATTTAAGTCAAAGGTAATCGATCCGCTAATGACATTATCAGTTTGCGGTAAACGAGTCCAGAGCACAGGAGGCGGATTTCATTATTCAGTATATTACACGGAAAGTTAATATATTTTTAAAAAATGTTGATAAGAGTTGTAAATTACATTTTTTTTTAAATGTAGTTGTCAGTTGTGTGTATGTCTGTGCATGCACGTGCGATTTCGTATGTAGAAAGGGGGAGAGAAGTTTTAATATCTCTCTCTAGAGAGACAATCTTGTTGGAAAGAATAAACCTATATTATTTGCAGTTATCGCCCATTTCACTGATGCTACAAACAAAAAAAGTTAATTTTAATTTTATTCATTTTATTATTTTTACGACTGATTATTGTATTGTCAGGGGGAATACACAAATATACCAAGTTTCAGAGCTGTTGTTAGTGGATTAAAAGCCTGTGTTTACAATATTTTTATTTTTTATTTCATTTTTTAAGTGTTTTATTTTGTTGTTTTTACATTTAAGTCGTGATCCCATTACCTTAGATATGCAGATGTGCAGATATGCAGATGATACGGTGTTGTTAGCTGAAAGCGAACAGGAGTTACAAGAACTAGTGAAGCAAGTGAACAGTATAAGTCATGAATATGGACTCGACATTAATATTGAGAAAACAAAAACTATGATAATTAGCAAAACAGACGATAAACCCACATTAAAGATAAGCGTAAATGGGAAAATCCTGGAACAAGTCAAGAGCTATGTATATCTTGGTCATATAATAACAGAAGATGGCAGATGTGAAACAGAAATCAAGAAGAGAATAGGAATGGCCAAAGCTACATTCAACAACATGAAACATATACTGCCATCCAAATAGTTATCTCACAAATTAAAACTGAGAATCATAAAGTGTTATATATATTCTGCATTTCTGTATGATGCAGAAACATGGACGATGAATAAGCATTTGGAGGAAAGAATTGAGGCTCTTGAAATGTGGATATATAGAAGAATGGGGCGTATCTCATGGAAAGAGATGAAAACAAATAAGGAGGTCCTAGAAAATCTAGATATGAAAAGAGAACTAATGAGGGAGGTCAAAGTTCGGCAGCTAAAATACTTTGGCCACATAAAAAGGCATAACACCTTGCAGAAGAACATAACAGAAGGGAGAGTTGAAGGCAAACGTGCAAGGGGAAGACAGCGCTATAAGTGGGAAGATAACATCAAGAGATGGACAGGAAAGAGTCTATCAGAGTGCACCACCAAGACAAGAGACAGAAGACATTGGAGAACCATTACAGCCAACCTTCGTTGTGGAGATGGCAACTGATGATGACATTTAAGTCAAATGTAATAGATCCGCTAATGACAATATGAGTTTGCGATAAACGAGTCCTGAGCACAGGAAGCGGATTTCATTATTCAGTATATTACACGGAAAGTTAATATTATTTTTTTTTAAAAATTGATAAGAGTTGTTAATTGCATTTTGTAAAATCTAGTTGTCAGTTGTGGGTATGTTTGTGCACGCGTGTATGATAGTGTGTGTGTGTGTGTGTGTGTAAAAAGGGTGGGGAAGAGAGAGAAGTTTCAGTATTTCTCTCAAGAGAGACAATCTTGTTGGAAAGAATACACCTAGATTATTTGCAGTTATCACCCATTTCACTGATGATACAATACAAACAAACAAAGTTAATATTAATTTTAATTTTATTCATTTTATTATGTTAACGACTGATTATTGTATTGTCGTGGGGAATACACAACTATGCCAAGTTTATTGCTCATCTGGAAGTGATTGAAAAATCGATTGCAAGATTTGAAGGTGACAAGAGAGTGACATACGTTGCAAGTTAAAGAAAAGCCTGTAAAAAGGGATACTCACGTAAAAATCAGTCTCAGGTTACATATACTAACCGGAGATTCTCGTCTCGATAATAGCAGGCGTACGATACAAAAAAATCATTCTCCATTTTATATTAAGACCTCGCGTATTTGCATTACGCGTGTCTGTCTGATACTGTCACAAGATGATTGGGGCGACCCCTTCTCCATCTCTTCTCCACTACGGCAGTACTCATTTTCATTTGAAGTGAGTACTGATTACCTGAAATTTCCAGGTCATCACCTTTTTCTTTCTCTGCTATGTAGTAGATATTTTGTATTTTCAACTTTCTTACACTCCTCTCAGTGATAAGTCGTCATGTCTGTTTGGTTACCCGTTCCTTCTTGCTGGGGGAGGAGCAGATGAGGTAATACGCTGAGAGATTGATAGCAACTACGGGGAGACACCTTATGGACAGACATGAATGACATAATCGTTTAATGTCCGACTTTCACGAACAGGTTACTTTATGGGAAAGAAAGATGTTACATCTTATACGCATACCTTTTGCATCACGCACATTATTTCAGGCAGAAATCATTGTGACATTACCTTACCTAAACACGTATGTTTGGAGTCCTGCTTAGCATCGTAGCAAACAACTGGGGGGGGGGGGGAAGAGAACAGTGAAAATAACCTGACACATAATGGAAATATAGCCTACCGTATCTCACAGACTTTCGTGATCTCGTTAGCGATCTATGATTTGCTAGCAAAACCATGCATTTACAGCCTGCGTTTACTCATTGTTTAATCCACGCCTCTTTTCCTTGAACATAGAACAAACGAAGTTGTTTACCAACTTCGCGACCTGCCAGTCATAACAGGGAGCGAATGAGGTTTGTTTATCTGAGTTTCTCACGCGAGCTGATGTCATTCATCGGATCTCGGACAGACCACACGTGGGGTAACACCGGACCTTTTGAAGCGAGTCGCTCGGGAACAAATATTTTCCCGAGTACCCTTTGATGTTCGTATCCACAGGGGGAGTTAACTCTTTGATCTCCAGAAACGAGCTAAATCTCCGAGAACCCATTACGCGGTTTTAAGTCTCTGTTGTCGATTAGCAACGCCCGACAGAGCGACCGTGAAAACCTTTTATCTTGGGAACTTAGGTTTCTGACTTTCTGCTATGTACAATAGTGTGAACATTAGCATCCTCTAGAGATTATACATCCATGATGATATATAAACTGTGTCTTCCCAAACCAGTTATCAGTCGTCACTCATAATTTTTCGGATAGTCTAAGCACGAAGTAGCTAGAACCATTTTTGCTAGATGTGTTAATAGTATTCGTGGAAATTGTCATTCTGATGTTCTGGTAATAGAAAATTAGTGCTTACGTGTTAAAGTGTTAAAGTTTACCATTATAATTCACTTAAAGTTCTAGCTGTTAAGAGCAGTGAAATAATAATAACGCGTAGCTAATTTTTTTACCGGTAGTTCAGTTTAATGTTAATCTTACCACCTGATTTCTCACACAAGAAGAGACGGTTTAGTTGACTAATTAATATGCTAGGCGCGACTGCTAGGGACAATATAATTCACGTTTATTTCATTTTGAGTAGTTATTATAAGTGACTATTATTTAATATCATACGACTAAAGAAACAGACGCCGACAATCTAATAGCTATTAACGACAGGCGATATTTGGTAAGTGCGCTTATGGATAATTAAATAATAATTGACATTGTACGCTGCTAGTTAACGCGCGCGCAGGCGCGGGGAGGGCGCTTACCTTCACCCGACCTAGAGACGCTGCGCTAGCGAAAGCTGACCGGATAGGAATAGGCTAAAGACACCGTGTGCCTTTTAAATGTAATCAGGACTGACGGAGTGGATAAGAGATCGTCTTGTCCCCGTCTGTGTACATATATGTAGCGATATAGATTAGTAGCATTTTTTCATAAATGTTTCTTTATTCCTAAGCAGACCTGATCAAGAGTGGCCAGCGGTCTATTTTGGTCCTTTTTCTTCATTTACTGATGGGATTAATGTCGTATTTTTTCCTTGGCTTACGCGTCCCCAAGTTCATTTGTGAACAGGATTGGCCAAAGAGACTATTGACATTTTAAATGATAAATTTAACTGGACTTATATATCCCAGAAATAATTTGTTAAATTTTATCAGCCCGCTGGGTTGTGAAAATAATAACAATGTTTGACTTTTGACAATCGTATGAGAGGATTTATCAAAAGAAGTTACGCTGTTTCAAAATCGGCACTCACCACAGATCCAACTGATAGGATTTACCATTATCATCATAAGTAACAGTTTTAGGAACCAGATGTTTCCCAATACTGGAAGTTTTTTTCCTCTGTTCCTGTGAACCCAAGATCTCGGTTTTTCTACACTAACTATTCGAAGTGACATTTGTCCATCCAGGATTAAGCCACCAACTTAGGCGTCCACCTTATAAATTTTAATTATTAGAGGATGGACTAGGGCCAATTTGGAAGATAAACACACTGGAAATGTTATATTCAGGATAATTGTATTTTTCAAGAGATATCACCAAGATTAGGTAAGGAGCGATTGAGTGGCCATGTATGACAGAGAGAGTGAATATTTTTCTTTGTTACAGGAAAATTGTATCATCTTTGATTCTGCTTAAACTTGTTTACTTTACCGAGTAGTATATATAGTAAGAATTTTTTTCTTTACTGTGTCTTCTGTAACAAAGTGCTAACCTTTGACCTTTGGGGTTATTAACTGGTTGGGTTCTTTTTCTCAATAAGGGGAGGGCACATTTATTCTGTTTTTCCTATGTATGTAATTCTGATTTATTTGATCTTTCTTTAGATATTTGATGTTGTCCAGTTTAATGATACTAAACAACAAAGAAACTTAACTTTGTGTGTTGGTCAGACCCATACCCAATTAACCATAGTTTTTCACGTTTGTGTGTCTTGTTGTCACATAGTTGTGTGTGTAGTTAAACTTATATTTACATGTATAGGGAGGGAAAGATTGTCTTGTACTAAATTATAGTCGTATAGATAGGCTGGACTAGAGAAACTACTCATTCCAGAGACAGATCTTCTCCTTAAACTATTCACCCGTGAAATCTATTTCTCACACCTTTATTTTCTCACGTACTTATCACCATCCACTATACTCAGACGGGGACCATAAATAACTTCCAAACCTATCTAATTACGACACCGAGTATGTAGATAAGTCTGTAAAGGAAGACAAGGAGAGGGCTGAAAACGAAAATATGCCTCAATGTGCGTGTAACGGGATCCTATCCCATTCATGACCATCCCTGTTCGCCTTCGGTAACAAACATCTGTTTTGGTAAGACTGCTTATTCAGAAGTCACAGCTAGCCTCTATATCTATTGGTCGCTCAACCATCAGCTATCTAGTTGACATGCTTCGCAGGAAAAGACTTACCTACTTAGACACAATCGAGGATTTATGTCACTTCTGGAAAAAAAAAAAAAGATCTTCCAGAAGTATTTTGCAATCATTGTGTAATTCAAAGACATCATCTTGTTGCAAAATGTTCAATTCCAGGCTACACGATTCATTAAATATTGTAATGAATGCAGTAAATTATAAGCCAGGAATGACTGTTTGTTTTGACCGATTTGCAAGAAAATTAAGACCAGGTTGTTTGGTTGTTGCATGCAAATGTGCGATGGCAGTCCCTTGATAATTATTTCACACATTTTGTTGAATTATTCGACACCGTATGAGTTTTATCAAGATGGCAACAAAAATTACTTCAGTGGTTAACTAAACAGTTTGGACGATCATTTTTTTTTAAACTTGGCTAGAATATTTAAGAAGTATATTTAGATTATTTTGATACTTTAAGGTAAGCTTGTAACATTCATTAATTGCAAGTATGTTATCTCTACTTTGTCGACAAACTAGCTTTGCTCAGGCAAATATTTTGCAGAAAAGAATTCATTTATCTCCCAGAACAATACGTGATTGAAGATGAGCTTGAGGTTATCAACACAGATAAATTTCAGATCACTCACATGCCCTCAGACTTGAGATGATTGCAAAATTCAATCACCTGATTAATTTGAGGATTGAAGGCAAGGATGATGCCTCTGTTCAAGGTAAAAGTCTGTGATGCAGATATGACGTGTCTAAAAATATTTTTGGATATGTTCCACAACGATGAATGTAAAGCAGATTTTTACCAGTGTGAATCTTTACAACTGTGGCAAAACAAGAAGATGCCCACTGTATGTACACAATTAAGAAGCAAAATTTCATTAATACCACTAACCTTTGGCAACTTCGAACTTAGTTGAATCTGTTTTTAGTGCAATCAGTAGACTTCTCAAGAAAAAAAAAAACCTGGTTAGAGCAGAAAACAGAGATCTCCCTCAACTTTAAAACATGATACTGAGACTCTTATTAAGGTGTGCCAAAAATTCACATTAAAACGAGAAACAAAGCGTAAGAAGCTAATAATTGTAATATACTTTTTAGGTTTGAGAAAACGAGAACGGTGTGAAAAATTATAAATATCTTGTTTGAAATTTGTTTCGTATTTAATATATTTGAACTGATATTATTTAAAAATTAGAATTAATGATTGACGCAATTTAGCAGTTTAGGTAGGCAGGCAGTAGACATTTTGAACATGTACAAAAATTGAAAAATTGGGCGCTGGTCCGATAAATATTGAAGACTATTGATCTAGGTATAAATATTCACTCGTCAAACATAATAATTATTCAGTCATAACACAAGTAACAAACACACGAAACTTAACAAGATGACATAAAAACTGATTTAGCTATCGTGAGCGCTTTGTGGCTTTCTACATTTATAAATCAATAATAGGAATTAACAAACCATTTTCAAAATGATTGCGTTAATTATCATCTTAATATGTGCAGTAATAACATAATCTGATTTTTGTTCCAGTTTAAAAAAGGATATCAAAGCGTTGCACTTTCTGACATACAAGGTGTGAATTCGTGCTCTGGCGCTATTAAACATTTTATGCCCTGATAATTTGGATTACCTAGCGAACAAACAACAGGAAAATAATTATTAGCTCAGAAAAATAGAATGTAGCTAAGACCACAATCTCACTGACAATGTTGTGTATTTTAACGGCACCGTTAAGTGGATAATTAATCTACAAATTTGTTTGATATCTGCACCGGTGTATTGCTATTTCTCCCCAGCAGTTTTTATTGACAGTAAAAATTTTACAATTTGAAATTTCGTGTGGAACTTGAAGTAAAATACGATGAATTTTAGTACTGTCTGATTCTATTGTGATGTTACATATATAAATCAGACAGTTATACCTCAATTAAAGCAGATATTTATTTTAAATTGCTAGAATAAATATTATCGATTTCTATATCCAGAAGCAATTTCTCGCTCTAATATAATTTAATTGATCTAACCTGCGTAATTTTCCGCTGCTCATAAGATTTTGTCCCACCGTAGTTTCATGTAAGCGATCTATGTAGGTGACAAGGCTACAGTAAATGTAGTTTCATGTAAGCGATCTATGTAGGTGACAAGGTTACAGTAAATGTAGTTTCATGTAAGCGATCTATGTAGGTAACAAGGTTACAGTAAATGAAGACCCATGGCAGATACTGACATAGAGGAGTGAAGAATTAGATCCTTCACAATTATAGTCTCCAGTTTTATCTGATGTGGTTACTGGTTTCCTTCTTCGCAGCCTTTGACTTCCCTAATTCAACAACAAAGTCAGTTACCCATTTACAGCTGGGTAGACTGCAGCGCAAAACGCTACATGGTTTTAATCGATCAATTTGCATCGAAAAGCAAGCTCGTCACCAATTTGCAACGCAAAGCTATATAGCGCAGACACAAATAATAGCACCACCGACACGTATATCAAAAACATATTTATGTAATCTCTGTTTCAATTTTCCAGGATTCGTTGGGTGCAGTATTGCTACCATTTCCTGAATCTTCAAAGACTGGTTTAATAATAAACAATAGATCCTTAAATTCTTTGTGGATATTATTACCATGCTTGCAACACGGTAAATTTACTTTATGATAAACCACTAAAGGTCATACTGTATCAATGGCTCCCACATATTTCGCAATAGACGATGCCATCAGTTATTCGAATTCCAATTTTATTATAAGTACACAATATCCACTGGATACTTCAACTGATACAACAGAGTTCACAAAAATCGAATATGCCACATACTGGATCAGCCAGTATGTAATAATTCCACTGATAAGCATACCTGGTATTCTAGGAAACGTTGTCAGTAGTATCGTAATAGTTAAAAGCGGATTAAAGAGATCCTCAAATATATTTCTTCTCGGTTTGGCCATTGCCGATATTTTGACCTTAATAAACCTCCTGGACGTTTCCGAATATTTATACTTGGCAACAAAAAACTGCTCTGATGAATGCCGTATGCTCCTGTTTCCATATGAACCAGCCTTAACTATCTTGATACTTCAGGTAGCCTTGTTTGCCATTTCGGCGTTTGGTGCCAGAATGTCAACAACTGTTACAGTCATTATAACAGCAGAACGTTTGGTGGCCGTTTTTTACCCTCTGAAGCTATCTCAGATAGTTACTCGTAACCGCGCATGGTTGATCTTGACTTGTGCCGTTCTGTTTTGGCTACCATGGACAATTTTCCAGTGTTTTTGGTTCAACTTTAGTTTTTCTTACAGCGAAATGTATGGAACTGATATTGCCTCGGTTTCTTATTCAGAATATATCAGCAGTGAAAGGTTTGATATTGTTTCGTTTAATAACTTTTTTATAAGCCATCTATCACATACAATACCGCTCGCCATCGTCGCCACCGGGAGCGCAGCCATTGGGATTCAAATTAGGATTGTCATGAAGAAACGACAGAAGCGTATGTCCAGTGTGTCTGTAAGGAGATCTACATCTCGAACAACAAAAACACTTCTCATGGTTTGCGTGGTATATTCAATGACGCGGTTTTGTTTTGTTCTGCGCAGCCTTCCGTGGTTTGACTTTGATAACCCTGCATGGAGCAGTGTGTCATTGTTCTACGGCGTTATACGAGACAGACTTATAGATGTGAACAGCGCGTGTAATTTTTTCATCTATGTCGCGTGTAACTCCAAGTTCAGGCACAAATTAAATTACTTGTTTTTCAGGAACCAAAAAGAGGACAAAAGTGAAACGTCTGAGTTATAAAAGTGTAGTTTGTGTAAGAAAAGTGAATAAATTAAACTGTCTGAAACGTCTTGATGCCGATGGTGTACAGGGGAGCTCGGTGACTTGTGCCATGTGTGAGTGATATTAAACATTAATATTTTTCCTGATATCTACTGCTCCATCAAAATTATCAAAAGGGACGTTTAATTTGAGGTTATGCATGAAGCTGGCAAACTCAACATGTAAAATAAATTGCTACAGATATAGACGCTGCACGAGCACATAAATGCTTTTATACATGCATTCCTGCAACAGGAGAGGCTACACTGGTTGCCCTATGCTCCACAAGACGTGAAAATTAAAAAGATGAAGAAGACATGTTGTTTTAGATCAGACACAGCAAACATTTCTGGGTCAAATTGTAAATTTTGCCATTTTTAACTATTTCAGTACCAAACAAAAAAGGCCGGAAAATCTGTCTAATGTCAGTCTTGACAAAGCAATCATCGAAGCCGATATAACGTTTACTCGTATTTAAAGAGTTAAACACTACTATTTAATTTGATGTGCACGTTGGTTCGATGTTTCAACTCTTTGAGCGCTTGGTTCACTAGATTTCAGACGACCTAGGTGTGACAAAACGACTGATAATTTGTATTTTCCAATCCGTCCTCTTCTCCTTTCTCTTCGAAATTTTTTTTCTGGTTCTACAGGCTATATGTATTTTGTTTCAAATGGCCTCAGTAACCCTTTTATTCCCCTCTCAGACACCCACCCGAAGCGTGTCTGGGGTTTTGTTTTCGTTTCTTGCTCATTATAAATGCATCGCTCGATTCTTGGTGGCCAGCGACCGGCGATTGTGGTAATCTTACCTAAGACGCACCTGCAGGCTGCCAAACTAGGGGAACGCTCGTGGCTTGTAACAGTGTTTTGACCACTGGCCGAGTAAATAGATTCTTTGAAAAATGAACCGCTGTCTTACTAAAGTTGGTAACGTGAGCGGAGCAACGAGGCAACCCTTTGATAGCTGGGTATCCCCCTTTTCATCTCCATTCAGGGGAAAGAAACTCACGTTCGTTCTGAGACTTTGGTAGCGGCCATTGATAGCCGTCACTTTCTATGTCAGCTGTCGAGAAATAGTATTATGTCTCATGCATGGGACTTTTTTGTGTCTGTTGTCTTTTGATGTAGACTCTAGAATAATATTATGTTACTCGAGATTGCGCTTGTAAAAGCACAGCGACCGAGCACCTGCGAAAACATGCGATGCCAGGTGGCTGGGTTAGCGTTTCTTTTAGACTATGTAACTTAATAAGATTATTCGTTCAGTACACTCGTACATTTTTCCTGCCCGTAGATGGCCAAATGAGACAGGCAGTTGTGGGCATAAAACTAGACTTTCTGTTGTCTATTCTCATGATCTCGGGGTGAGTTGACATTGTATAATATAATTAATGTTAGCTTTAATATATATAACTGATAGCAGTGTGACTTGCATTATTTTTAGGTGATTTCTCCCCGGTAATTAATTCAGTGATAATGTAGCGCCGTCTGCCAGCTAAGTTAACAGGTGCTTAAGCTGTTAGGTGTCTCCTGTTGTTATTGTTTACAATGGGTTAATGGTAAACTTACGCTAACAGATACTTATTAGGCGAAGAACCTCATAGTCTGTTCAGTGCTTACCATGGGTTAAATAGTAAGCTAAAAAGCTGTCCTTACTTTAGGGAAACTTTAGTGGTGCAAGTTACTCACTTAAACCTGACAAGTGACAACTATTCGCTATTACGATTGGATTATAATGTGTAGTCACTTATTACTTTCTGACAGAAACTTCTCGTTGTTGAGTGTGGAATTATAATATGCCTATTTTTGTGCAGCTAGACTCAGTTTAGAACTTAAACGGCAGTTAACCCCCAGCCAGTAAAAGAATTCTGCCATACGTAAAGTCTTACTTACTTAGTCGTTCCCCTTCTACCGTGAGGTGTAGAGGTTTGGAAGAGAGAGCGCCAGACTATCCTATCGGCTGTCTTCCTCCTGGCCTGGTTCCATGCTAGTGCTCGGTCCTTCAAAGATTGTCTAATGTTGTCCTCCCAGCGGACTCTGGGTTGTCCTGGGGTCTGGATCCCTGGCTCTTTGTTTCCCCTACATAAAGTCACCGTTTATTATAATAGCATTATAACATTGCATTTTTTGTGTATTCTATTTGTGGCAAGTAATTACTTTTCCTTTTTTTTTATCGACCTCAACGAGGCGCATACAATTTTATTGTGTAATGTATTTAATGCTAATATTTTATGTATGTCAAGTAATGATATAATTAATAGTACACCCCCTTAACGGGAACCACTTGGTTGGACAACCCACAGGTGGAGTTGGAAGAAGACTGGGAGCAGGTTGTTTCTGTCAGCGCACATGCTAAGATGTACATGTAGGCACCTGATATTTTAGCCTATGCGACTGCAGGCTGATAATTAATAGAGTGGAATTAGCAGGAGGACAACGCATGTGGATAAAGACAGCACCGAGATTTACCTAGCATAATTATAATACACCTACTACAATTTGACATAACAGTTTATTATACCTTTGTTATGATTGTACTTATTTGCTTGATGTAAAGGTTGTTTGTTTTGGTCTCAGTTCCAGGGTACCCCACTGTTACAGCTGTATCTCAGTCAAGGAACGTAACATTCTCCTCGACCGCACGGTTCCAGTAAGCAACGAACTCCACGAGTTGTCATAACGTATCTGAAATTGCAACCCACATCACATTGCTCCCTAACGGGAATTTAGCTCATGCAGTGTATAACCAGCAACAGCAAATCTGAAATCGTGTTGTGCTGTAGTGATTTACTACTCGCCGATTTAACACAAGTCAGAGCTTTAGTGGCATCCAATGCCTCATCTTGCTCATCTTTCACCAGCTGAATTAAAAGCATCTGACTGTGTGCTTAAACTGAGCGCTCAGTCACAATAAAGTTCAACCCAGCCCAACTGGAGTTAAGCATCAAGCACGCAGGCCCATTTCACGCGCTGGATAATAGCGCAGCAGACAGCTGTCCTAATTTGACCTCGTCTTGTATACTTCTGGTCAGTCAAAACCCCCACCCGTATTTGCGATCAGTGAAAAGATTAGAGATAAACTTACAGCTTATCGGGTTAGTAATTTGTGAAGGGTACGCAAGGATAGCGCTTGCTCCTCCCCAGTGGATTTAGTATACTCCTCCAGTCTGGATAGACTTTAGACACTGTGATAGCGCTATATCATATACATATACGAAGGATTTATCTCTGGGTGTAGTTTATGGATCGGGGCAGAATAGTTGATTTTGTTCCCTTGATGTGTTTCTGTAATTGTTAACTTGTGATTGCTGCATTTCTTCTTTTTTTTTTTTTTGGGGGGGGGGGGGGGGGCTGATATACTTCATTTATATATATACTCATGGAAAAAAGTAAGTGTGCAGCACTCAACAGGGTACTGTGCGTGTGTTCTTGGGTGAACTCAAATCCAAGTTGGCACACATTTCTGTGTGAGTGTTGTTCACTTACCCGTGCAATTACAATTGATCGCACTATTCATGGGGAGATAATCATGGTGCAAGATAAATCACGTGAAAAGTGCCGTAGGGGAGAATTTATCTCAGATAAAAGGAAGGTAAGTGTGTAGCTCTAATCACAAGCATGTGAAAACTTAATCGTTGAAATAGAGAGTACCAAGAGTCCAACAGAAACATCTTTTTTGACAATGCCAAGATTGAACCAACAACCGCGAGCAATAGCTATAGGGATGTTAACTGCTGGAGCGACTATATTAGCTGTATCAAAACATTTCAATGTTCACAGAAACACTATATCACGCACTCAAGCTCGTTTCCACCAAACTGGATCCACAGCTGATCGCCATAGAAGTGGCCGACCACGAGTTACCACCCCTGCACAAGACCGTTACATACGCCTTATGCACTTGCGTAACAGGTTTATTCAGGCAACATGGACTGCCAGGAACATTCCAGGTTTAAGACCCGTGTCGTGCAGAATAGTGCGGAATAGGCTCAGAGAGGCAAATCTCTGACATCACAGACCTGCAGTTAGACCAGCACTGACAGTTCGTCATAGACAAGCCCGCTTGGCCTGGGCCAGACAGCACGTAGCATGGCCCTGTTATCAATGGAGACGCATTCTGTTCTCTGATGAGTCAAGATTCTGTTTGCAAGGCAATGATGGGCGTGATTTGGTGTACAGGCGTCCAGGAGAACGTTTTGCTTTCTCCCATCGAGCACCTGTGGGACGAACTGGAGCGTAGGCTGCGAAGAAGACAAAATCCTCTTGAAAACCACCACCAGTTAGCACAAGCGTTGCAAGAAGAATGGAATAACATCCCCCCAACAACAGATCCAACGTATCATTGGCTCGATGAGAAGGCGCTGTCAAGCAGTAATAACAGCTCAAGGTGGACATAAACGGTACTGAAATCAAGATTTCATTTTTTCGTGGGGATGCCACACTGACTTTAGTTTTTATCTTTCTTTCATGACACTTTCACTAAAATCAAAGTGATCACTTGGTCTTTTATTCAATATTCAACCACATTGTGTGCCAACTTTTATTTCATTTCGTCCATGAAATCACGCACAGTGCACTATAAAGTGTTGCACACTTACTTTGTTCCATGAGTATATTTTCCACTTTCAAGAATTTAATAAATTTTAACCTTTTGTTAATGCGCTGTTCATGACCTTTCTACATATAATTTAGCTCTTACTATATTCTCGATCTGTCTGTGAGAAAGAAGAGAGAGCGGGTGATTCTTAAGACTATAAGCGAGTATGGGCTTGGCAAGAGAGATAGCTGTAATAGCCCTCCTTCCAGGTTGTCATACAGTACCCCTATTTTGACAGATTATCTGCGTTTTTTTCTATAAATCTGACAGTTCACTTGTCGATTTCACTAAAATTGTCAAACTCGACAAATATTTCTAAAACCCATGCGCTCGTGACAGGATTAGGGAGCTGAAAGTTTGCACGCATCCTCTATCGTGGTACATTTTATACTTTCCAAATTTGAAGGAACCTCGAGTGACCTATCGTGTTCCAGCCATAAAATATTAAATAAAAATTAAAACAGAAGAAATCATAGAATTTTTACAAGATTACAGCTGTGAACGGATCTCAGAACTTGAGAACTTGGTGACGTTGTACACAAAATTGTGAACAGGATCACACAACTTAGTGTCGTTGTACATAATGTTAATGTTAATCAGAATCGACCTCACTGCACTCTGGGCAAACCCATAGGTGCTCAGTCTCCCTCAACAAACGTCGACGAGTATGAATGCTAATTGTACCTGAAGCACGCTGGTTGTAAATACGACGGATGCATCCTCTCTCACGTCCATTTCTGCTAGTCCCACGTTTGATACCAAACTCCAACAGCCTCAGCCTTGTTGATTCATCCATTGCAGTGTCATTATCAAGCAGGCGATTATTAATTGCCCTCAGTATCTCTCCCTTATCCATGTCCAGTGTCCCCACTATGGGTGCTCTCGAGGCTAGTCTGTCAGCTCTCTCTTTGCCACGTACCCCTGCATGACCAGGACAGTAGATCCACACCAGTTCTTGAAGACTTGAGGATTCTATTGATATTTTCCATTGCTGCCGCAGCCATGCGTTCTGAACTTTCCAACATGGCTTGAGAGTCTGACAATATAACTGCCATGGTTGATGGAGTTTCAGACAGCCACCTCAGTGCTGCAGTAACTGCCTCTACCTGCATTCTCATGCTGGAAGTTGTTTTCCTGTAGGCTCCACTGTGTTCAGCGACGACCCTGCACTTTATTCTCGCAGAGAAGTCCCATCCTGATTTCTCACCACGCACTACAGACCCATTAGTGTAAACAATGGTGTCATCATCCCCAGCATGATCACTTATCAGCTGATTAATCTCCAGCTGTGCTTTTCCTTTGCCCCAAGATCTGCACACTCTGCCAATGCTAATGGTTACCTGCTGGTAGTTTATCCAGTTCTCCCTTGACTTACTCCACTCTTCCTCTTTGGATATATTTTCAACACTGGTTACCTGACCAATCGTAGCCTCTGCCTGTGCCATCCATGACATCCCCATCTTGGTTCTTGTTCCTTTGATGTCAGCTACATTCTCATGTAGGTGGTGTCTTCTGTCGCTGGTTACCCGCATATACGCTTGTTACGTACATTTATTACCTAAGGGGGTAGTCTTCGGTCCTGCCAAATGTACGCACCAGTCTCAATATAGTTATATTATTTGTGCGGTCGAATGATTCGCGCACTGACGTGCACAAAGCAGTGTGAGTTGCTTTGGGACGCACGGGTAACCTAGTTGGGTAGTTTCTGACGTCATGATTTGGAGGGGCAACATGGACCTTGTTTATGTCCGTGATTGATATATTATTATTGTATTCATGGCACGTTTATGGAAGCCATTTATTCTAGTTATCTGTATTGGTCTTCAGGTCGAAACCAATAGCAGTAATGTCACGTAAGTTATCGCCCCACTTCTTATTGTATGCTGTATTGTAAGGCCGCTCTTATACTAGTCTAGCGGGAATATGTTATTCCTAGAATGGACCTACAGAGTCGTTAGCCTTTAGGATTCGTATCGTAGAAGAAGGATTCCTACGAGTGGGAAAGAAGTTAATTTGATTGCAGTATTCATATGTGTAAACGCCTTTATTGTAATGCCAAAGTCGTGGCATGATTTTTGAGAGGTTAGTTAAAACCTAAAGATACTAACTCAGATACCTCTTCATACATGTACCAGTGAATATCTATTGAGTCTACGTTATATGGAACTATGTCTTGGATAGAAACAGTCTCTTATTGGACGAATGCGGGAGTTCGTGGTATGGGAGTACATGCTTAAGTGGATGACCTCAAGCAAGGTCAACGGACATTCCCTTGCTGTTAAAAAAACCTAGTATGAATATTATTGGATTCTTATTACTTACGTGAGAGAGGATTTTAGATATGAATGACCAGAGATGTATCGTTTTATCGGAACTGTCACTACTATGTATAAATTGTTCATCGTACCTGTCAAGGAACATTGTACCGTCTTGTCAAACGTCTTCGTACCACGTAATAAATTATAACAACTTTACCGACGAGTTGAGTATGATCATGTTGGCCTGATTTGCCTTCCACTCGTTGAAGTTCTGTTGGATAGCTCTTCATCTAATTTTCATTCTACATTCGCGTCAAGATGCTAGTACATTGGTACATCTGCTACTAGCTATCATGTTACCCGAAAAGAGCGCTCAACAACGCTTTTGCCTGGGCCATCGCATATCTGGATCTAATCGACAGCAATCCAAGCATGTATCTCATTGTCACAATGGGGGTATTACGCGTACAGCCCAAAACTAGTCGCATCCTTTTGAATGCGTTCCAGTCGTTCACATTGTGACACTGACAGCGTGAGTATTCCTAGCCCGTACTCGATTACTGAAATCACGAGCTGATGATACAGGAGAAACAATAGTCTCTGTTCCAAGCGCGCAGCAGCCATTGTTTTTAAGGCTGCCAGTCCTCGTTTGCACTTCTGTATGATCAGTTCGACATGATACTTGAATGATAGCCCACGATCAAACGTTACGCCCAGATACTTCAGCCTGTCTTGCCTTTCAATGTTCTGCCCATTGAAAAGGTCTGGAAGGTCTGCTTTCACTATGGAGGTGTCCAAAGAGCACCACATCACACAGGCCTTGTTGGGATTGACCTTTGATCCACTTTCCTCACACCATTTAGAAACCGCCTGTAGTGTATCTGGTATGCCTCAGACCATTTCCTGTCTGTCTGAGCCAGTTCTGTACATGAGTATGTCATATGGGAAAGTTAATGTTCGTCCCAGTCCTGTTGGTTGAAAAGGTGCTACTTTTGATGTGTAGATAGATGTTAAACAGCACAGGTGATAGTGGAGAACCCTGGGATAGTCCCGGGCAAATGCGCATTGGTTCTGATGTCCATGTTCCCAAGCGAAATTGAACTGATCTCTCCATTAAGGCAGCTGCTATCCATCTTATTATCCAAGGGTTTACACCACATGCCATTATACAGTCTATTAGGGTTGCACAGTCCACACTGTTAAAAGCATCCTCTAGGTCAATTGCGACAGCCACCGTTTCTCTTTTACCCTGGAATCCCTCGTACACATCGTACGCAAACGTTACTGCGTTACCCCATGTTGTTTTCATACGTCTATAGCTACCCAGGGTATCAGGAAGGATGTATTCATTTTCGAGGTGGCTCATTACTTGTCTTGCAACTATCTTTTTAAGTAATTTACCATAGACATTCTGTAGTATGATAATTTGACAGCTGTTAAGCAGTGTGGGCCGAAGGTAACTGTGTAGCCAGTCTTCCGGCACCTCAGCATTCTGTATGCTGGTATTGAAATCGCACACCGTATTTATAATGGCTGTGTCGTCGAGCTGTTTAATGTGATGGTATTGTACACCATTAGGACCCGAAGCAGTGTTTCTGTTGGTTTTCGATGTGTACAACACGTGCTCTTCAGAAATGAGATCGAAATATGGCATTTTCCAGCACACTGTTCTTTATTTTCAGGCGGGCAGTTTTGTCACCTTTATCGTTTAAACATTAATAACACATAAGGAAGGGAAACCCGAGGCCTGTTGCCCACTGTATACTTCCGGTGTTGTCTTGTGTTTCACACTGATGACTAGTCAGTAAAGCATCCTTTTTTTGGGGATGCCTAGCTGGCCGTGGGGTCAGTGTGATTCGCTTGTATAGCTAGGCAGAGTTGTCGTACGGAAGGTACGGGGTTCGAACCCTGGGTAAGCCACTCACGTCTGTTGTTTTTCTGTTGTCCAAGTGTTCTACTTCTTTATTTCTTACGAGTGCCTGAAAACATACCTTTATGTTTGTCTAATATTAATTCACCTTTATCGTTGTCGTGTCACCTTTTTTAGTCGTTGTATATAAAAATTCTGAACACTGTTATAGCTTTGTTACAATTCGTAGCCCTTGGAGCAACAATCCAATTAAAGTTAGTTATTCGATTTGGTTTCAGTAATAACCATGGATGCTTAGAATTTATTTTCCTTCACTTGTTAGCGCACACGGAGGACGGAGTCGCTGGGCTAGTTAACTTTTGGTTACGCGTCATCCGCACGTATTTTCACAGATTGACAAATGTTCCAAAACCATGAAGGGTTTCGTACTAAGACTTCACGCCCAGGTGTACTGAACACAAACTAAATATTCTCTGGCTCTCTTGTGTGTGCTTTTCGTGTTTTATTTTATTTTACGTTTTTTTTCCTCCAGTCCATCTATGTTAATTATCCATTGTACAAATCTTCAACAGGCGTGATGACCACTAACTGCTTGGACAGTCGGCGGATAAGGGTCAAAGAAGAGGATGTTAATGATTGTGACGTGTAATGAAAAAAGAGCCTACAGTAATCTGACAGTTTATTGTAACCTTATAGCTGCTCTCTGATTTTCTAGCTAAATGTGCATTATACCAACTGTCTATTTCGGCAGCTCACCCTTTTGTCCCCGCCCTCTTTTCTGTAAACACGAGCTAACGCAGTATTTACAATCTTCGATGTGTTGAGGACTATTTCGCGGCTTGCAGGCATGTGAATGTTGGCCACATTCGCATGCGTACACCACGAAACACCTCAATTAAACTAAGACCAGAAATCGCGCAAATCAATGTATGACGCGTCTGGCCTAGTTACATTTTAGTCTATGTGTGGCCATTGAGCCGAATGGCCGTGTTGGAATGTGTGGTAAAACCACTGAAGGATCGTGTTTGAATATGTGGCATAGCCACTGATTAAATATATATGTGGAACGGTAGATCCACTGGAAAGTGTAAGATAGCATAAGGATCCGTATCAAAATTGATTATAGGACCATGTAGAGTCCGGATTAGAATCGCGAACAAAGCAGATTACGTTCACCTTGAACTTATATACACGGCAGTTAAAGCCGGGCGATACAAGCCAAAGACGTTGAATAATTATACATAGACAGGATCTATAGATTTACAGATAATGTACTCACTAGTATTGTGAAGGGATAATAATTCTAAGGATCGGATTCGGTAGGAGTTGCTTGCACACTCTATTACGCTATAAACTTAACGGTTAACCCAGACGAGCTAAGTCTGTGAGAGGAACATTGTGTAGAGCTTAGAACTATGATGAAGCCAAGTTAAATGTGTGAAATGTTGTTACACCCCATTGTGCAAAAGTACATATATTAAATTGTTCAGTCGTCAATAGAACTTGTTGATTGCCTGAATTATGCAAGTTCTCACTCTGTGCTGTGACTGTCATTAATCCTTGCAAGGTCAGTTCAGATTATCACAGGTAATTCTAAGACTAACTATAATCTAACCAACACTGCGGAAGAATTAATATACAATAACGACACTGAATATAATAATAATTTAATCACACCAGAATGGCTTAAAACTGCACTCGAACTATAAAGCTGGAATTAGAATAGATGAATTATAATATCTGAAATATTGACAAGCAACCCAATAAACTCACGTCCAACGGTGCTGAATCTTTTAATAACATCTAGCAAGAAAAGATACAGCGGGAGACCGTAACATACTGGTGTCAGAAGTCTAACATACTGGTGTCAGAAAGTGTTCGGACAATTTTCAGAATTCATCTTTTCCGTTACCCAATTGAACGAACTAATGTTCATGAATCAGGCTTCAAGTTGGGAAGATTCTAGTGGAAACAACTTCAAGATCAATTCAGTTCGTCACAGACAAAGTAACAGTGGAAATTGAACATTTCAAGAAAGTCTCATTCAAGACGCAAGTCCAAGCTGGCAACTCAAATTTACACATCAAGTTACGAAGGTCAAGGTCGAGTCATCACTCCGATCAACGGTCGCTGAGTCGCTGAATCAAATCGATCGTATGTCATTCAATTTTTGATCCTGAACCATCACATAGAACCAGAAAGACAATCCATACACTTGTTAAACCTCCAGAGCAACCGGGGAAGTATTTCAACAGAATTTCTTTCAATATCACGTTTGAAAATCTTCATTCAACCGTTCAAGTCTGCTTCTCTATGAAAACAAGTCAAACAGCTGGGATCATCTTGTTTATTTTTAGGATCACTATGGCATGACCACATGAAGATAAGTTCTTGTCTAAATTAGAGCTTTCGACTAGATTGTGTTGTCCAGTTGGCTAGCTTTGGTCTTCAATTCTTCCTCCACTGTCACTTGTCTGTCCTACTTTGCAGTTCTAGTACTTATCATTACGTGTTTACTATCAATGTATTTTATGTAACTTCGCGGGAGGATGGATAGGGCTTATCATTGCTTCTATATTCCTTTGGAAGATTTAAGCAATTTTAACGACTTTTAGGGATAATTGCTTATATTTGCTGACTGAGGATCTAACTGATTATTAATTTTTCTTTTGAGTTAGGATATAAATGTTTCTTCAGTCAGCCATATAATCACTTTGCTTGTGCTAGTTGTGACGTCACGTGCCTACGTCATTTAATTTAAATAAATTACTTTCCGTTTTGTGTCACTATTTTATTCGTTTGTGATCTAAAAAAATCTCTCTGTCTCAATGTTAGTTTAAGACGACTTGTATCGTAAATTATTGTAATGTTACTTTAAACATTTTATTTCTCTAATTATTATGTCTAGTACTTACTTAGTTTCTTTTTATATGTTTCATAGCGTCGTATAAGTGAATATATCATTTCATTTGCTTGTTCCATCCATTGTTTATCGTCACCTGTTATTGTCTCTGGCTATAGTAAATATCATAGTTACTTTGAATTAATTAAGCTCACATATTCATAGTATATTTATTGACAAATAATATACTTATATAAGTTATTGAGAAACGTAGCACCATGTCTACGTTGGAAGAGTTTATTAAAATAGGACAAAGTCTAGGTAAATCAGGTTCTGATTTGCAGACTTATGCTGAAACGAGATATGAAAAGCATTTATCGCAACAGGAAAGAATTGAGCAACGCGAACTTAAAAAGTTGGAACTGGCGCAAAAAGATAAAGAAATTGCTCAACAAGAAAAAGATAGAGAATTACAGAAAGAACTTAAAGAGAAAGAATTAGCTCAAAAAGATAAGGAAATAGCTCAACAAGAAAAGGAGAGAGAATTAGATAGAGAGAAAATGCAAATAAGAAGAATGGAACTACTTCAATTAGACCAAGAACATAAACATGCTATTGAGCTTGAGACTTTAAGATTAAATGCTGAGAAAGAAAAGGCTATTGAATTGGCGAGGTTGCAATCAGAACAATCCCGACCTTCAGCTAATTCAAATATATTTTATCCAAAATTGAAGATGCCACATTTCGACCAATCTAGAGATTGCGTCGATTCATTCATATCAAGATTTATTATGAAAGTTACAGGTTTGAACATACCTAAGGAAAGATGGAGTAGTCTTTTGGTTGATTTTTTGACCGGGGACTCACTCAAGGTTTTCATGAATCTAGATGAGCAAAGCAGAAACGATTTTGATGTCGTAAAAGAAGTACTTCTTAGACGGTTCCAGTTAACTGAATCTGGATTCCGAGAACGTTTCCATATGGCTAAGCCTAGTAAGGACGCTGACTTTGGGGAATTTATTGCTTCCATTAAACATTATTTCAATAGATGGATAGAATTATCAGGTATTACCAAATCATATGAGGGGTTAATGGATCTCATGCTACGTGATAAGGTGCTTTCCTCATGCAGTCATGATTTAGAATCCTTCTTACAAGAGAGACACCCTAACTCTATTTCAGAATATGAAAAATACGGTAGACAGTTTGTCACGGCACATCCGAATAAGGATGTCCATCGATCTTGTCCACGAGATCCTATGCCTACGTGCGCAGCGCTCCAAGATCATAGATCTTATGATCACCGACCTAGATCACATAGCACGGACGGTCGATATCGTACACAATTTCGTCAAGAATATCGGGGGTCTTATAACTTCCCTCGCTATCGTTCACCGTCAAGATTCTATCGTCGGAGTTATCGAGGTTATTCACCTCATGATCGTGGAGGCCACAAAGGCAGGGGCCGTGATGATTATCACAAAGACTATTACAGGGATTATAATGATCATGGATCATCATATAAAAGGAATGATGATAATGATGATTCATCAAATTTTTATTATAAGACAAAATCAGGCAAAAAGAAAACAAATCATTTCAGATCATCTTCAAAGAATAATGACAAACATGGTCATGCTAATGCATGTACTACCAAAAGAGATCATGAGAATGATGATAACAAACATGCTAATGCATGCAGCATATTAGATGACTCTTGTTATGTTTGTCAATCACATCCTATATCAGAGAGGAAAAATACGCTTCGTTGTGGTCATACAATGTCTTCTATGTCTGCTTGTGAGAATTTGGGACGTCTCACATACCACAAGGCATATTTATACGGAAAGGAAGTAAGAGTTTTACGTGACACCGGCTCTACTACTGTCGGCATACAACACTCGCTTATCGAGCCCTCTGCATTTACGGGTAAAACTGTTAAATGCATCACATTTGGTGGTAATATAGAAGAATATCCAATAGCACATGTCTATATCGATACACCGTTTTATACAGGTATGGTGTATGCTTGTGGGTTAAGAGCTCCCGTGGTTGAGATAATCTTAGGTAACATACCTGGAGTTAGAAATTGTACTCCACAGGAGATTACGAAATGGGTTGAATCTCACCCATTGGTGGCAAATGCTGTTGTCACTAGAGCACAACAGTTGGCTACAGATATGGCCACCCCACCTACACCTATAATAGATACTATTATGTCTCCCGACGTCGTTGCTGAAGCACCAGCGGCGTTTGCGGAAAAACAAAAAAATGATCCAAGTTTACAGCGTTTATTTGCGCTAGCGGAAAAAAAAAGTTAGTAAACATACGAAATCAGCACAACATTGGTTTCAAATTAAGAAATCCATACTTACAAGATATTATGACAATGGTAGGTCAATTATTCATCAGATAGTCGTTCCAAAACAATTTAGACCTTTGGTGTTACAAACAGGGCATGACTCGCCCATGGCAGGGCACATGGGTATTAAAAGAACTTTATTTAGAGTCACATCGCAATTTTATTGGCCTGGTGTCAATAAGGACACAAAATTATATTGTAGGACATGTACGACATGTCAAAGCATATCACGTAAGGGCAGATTCCACACGGCACCCTTACAGATCACGGATGTACCAGACAGACCATTTAAGAAAATAGCCATAGATATTATCGGTCCTCTATCTATTCCATCTAACAATGGGTTCCGATATATCTTAACCTGTGTAGATCTTTGTACACGGTGGCCTGAGGCTATACCTCTGAAAACAATCAATACTGCGTCGGTATCAGATGCATTATTTTCAATTTTTTGTCGTATTGGTTTTCCTGAGGAAATTTTATCAGACAGAGGTTCACAATTCACCTCAAATATTATGAAAGAAGTGGAGTCGATGCTCTCCATTCACCATTCGTTTTCAAGTGCACATCATGCCCAAACGAACGGAGTTTGTGAACGTTTTAACGGTTCACTCAAACAGATTCTTCACAAGATCACTGAGGGATGTCCTCGGGACTGGGACAGGCTACTTTGTGCCGCTTTATTCGCATATAGAGAGGTCCCCCACGAGAGCACTGGATTTAGTCCATTCGAGCTCGTCTACGGCTCTAACCCTCGTGGCCCGATGATGATCTTGAAAAATTTACTGGTCGGATCATCAGTGGATGAATCCACTCGTACTAGTTACGAGCTGGTGATTGACCTTAGACAAAGAATCATTGATGCGTGTACATATGCATCCGAAAGCATTAAATCAGCAACACAAAAAGCTAGATTATTCCACAATCAAGGGAGAAGATTGCGATATTTTAATCCTGGGGAAAAAGTCTGGTTACTTCTACCTCATGAGGATAATAAACTGTTGGTTTCATGGCAGGGTCCATTTGTGATTATTAAACGAGTCACGGATGTTGACTATGCTATAAACGTAAGAGGAAAAATTAAAACGTTCCATGTCAATATGTTGAAATTGGCAGTGGAAAGACCACAAGAGTTAATTCCTATTATTAACTCTGTGTCTGTGTCTGTGTCTGTGTCTGAGTCTTCACCTCATATTTCTTCTTTTGCATTAGTGAATGAGGAAGACACTACGTCTTCAATTCCTTTACAGTTTGCTTTACCATCTTTACAAGCTTCCGAATCTTGGAAGGATGTCACAATTTCTTCGACTTTGTCATCGTCACAACAAAGTCAAGTTAGGGAAATTCTTCTTTCTTTTAACGATGTACTTACTGACCTTCCATGTCATACGTCTTTAATCTCTCATGACATCATTATAACGGATGATCATCCTATTAAGTTAAGACCTTACCCTATTTCGTTACATCATAAAGACAGGGTTGAAAAGGAGCTAAAGGATATGATAAAATTAGGAGTTATATCTCCATCAGAAACTCCTTATGCTTTTCCGATGGTTATTGTGAAAAAGAAAGATGGGTCGCTCCGTATTTGTATTGACTTCAGACGTCTTAACCGTATCACAATTACTGACGCTGAACCAATGCATTTGTTGGACGACCTACTTTCACAAGTTTCACAGGCCACGTACTTTAGTAAACTAGATCTGTCCAAAGGCTATTGGCAGATACCACTTACTGAACATGCCAAACCCTTTACTGCCTTCACGACTCCATTTGGATTATTCCAATGGAATTACATGTGCTTCGGCCTTGTAAACGCGCCTGCGACATTTGTGCGCATGATGCGCCGCCTTCTGGGCGATAGAAAAGATGTCATCACATACATCGATGACATCTGTCTATTTCACAACTCATGGGAAGACCATATTACTGGTTTGTCTTCTCTTCTCGTTACACTACGACAACAGGGTTTGACTGTAAGACCTTCTAAGGTCCAGATAGGTTGTCAGGAGATTACTTTCCTTGGTTACCGCATAGGTAACCATAGATTACACCCTGATGACAATACAGTCAAGCGTATACTGGAGATTGCCACTCCATCATCCAAGAAACAAGTAAGAAGTTTACTCGGGCTTGTTAACTATTACCATAAATTTATACCACGCTTCGCACAGATTTCTGCTCCTTTGTCCGGATTGTTGGCCAAAGGTAGTCCAAAAAAAATATTATGGACACCGCAGTGCGAAGAGGCTCTGATTATGATAAAGAATTTATTTAAGAATCCTCCTATCCTGTTATTGCCAAACATACAATTACCATTCTTGATTCAAACAGATGCATCCAGCTCCGGAATTGCAGGTTGTTTGCTTCAATGCTATGAAGGGATACTCCATCCATGCTTGTTTGTCTCACGCAAGCTTACTCCGGCAGAACAAAAATACGCTACAGGAGAGCGCGAACTGCTCGCGGTGGTGTGGTGCTTGGAAAAACTGTCTAAGTACTTGATAGGGAGAAAGTTCTTTATCTACACAGACAACAGTCCGCTCACGTTTATCACTTCGAGAACTTTGAAAAACGCCAGAATTCACAGGTGGTTTCTTTTACTACAAGAATTCGCCTTTTCAATAATTCCGATTTCAGGAACTGATAATAACCTCGCGGACTTGTTATCAAGAAATTTTACGTCACAGGATTGAGATAACTTTCTTGTCTTGATGTTGACAAGGGACATAATTTTATAATTATTATTTCTAATTAGGAATATTAATTTCATTATTTCATTTTGACGATAGATAACATGCATAGATGATAGTCGGGCACATCTTCGCCACCACTCTCTCACGTGCCACGAGTGTCACGTTTGGGAGCGGGGGGGGATGATGTTGAGGACTGTTTCGCGGCTTGCAGGCATGTGAATGTTGGCCATATTCGCATGCGTACACCACGAAACACCTCAATTAAACTAAGACCAGAAATCGCGCAAATCAATGTATGACGCGTCTGGCCTAGTTACATTTTAGTCTATGTGTGGCCATTGAGCCGAATGGCAGTGTTGGAATGTGTGGTAAAACCACTTAAGGATCGTGTTTGAATATGTGGCATAGCCACTGATTAAATATATATGTGGAACGGTAGATCCACTGGAAAGTGTAAGATAGCGTAAGGATCCGTATCAAAATTGATTATAGGACCATGTAGAGTCCGGATTAGAATCGCGAACAAAGCAGATTACGTTCACCTTGAACTTATATACACGGCAGTTAAAGCCGGGCGATACAAGCCAAAGACGTTGAATAATTATACATAGACAGGATCTATAGATTTACAGATAATGTACTCACTAGTATTGTGAAGGGATAATAATTCTAAGGATCGGATTCGGTAGGAGTTGGTTGCACACTCTATTACGCTATAAACTTAACGGTTAACCCAGACGAGCTAAGTCTGTGAGAGGAACATTGTGTAGAGCTTAGAACTATGATGAAGCTAAGTTAAATGTGTGAAATGTTGTTACACCCCATTGTGCAAAAGTACATATATTAAATTGTTCAGTCGTCAATAGAACTTGTTGATTGCCTGAATTATGCAAGTTCTCACTCTGTGCTGTGACTGTCATTAATCCTTGCAAGGTCAGTTCAGATTATCACAGGTATTTCTAAGACTAACTATAATCTAACCAACACTGCGGAAGAATTAATATACAATAACGACACTGAATATAATAATAATGTAATCACACCAGAATGGCTTAAAACTGCACTCGAACTATAAAGCTGGAATTAGAATAGATGAATTATAATATCTGAAATATTGACAAGCAACCCAATAAACTCACGTCCAACGGTGCTGAATCTTTTAATAACATCTAGCAAGAAAAGATACAGCGGGAGACCGTAACATACTGGTGTCAGAAGTCTAACATACTGGTGTCAGAAAGTGTTCGGACAATTTTCAGAATTCATCTTTTCCGTTACCCAATTGAACGAACTAATGTTCATGAATCAGGCTTCAAGTTGGGAAGATTCTAGTGGAAACAACTTCAAGATCAATTCAGTTCGTCACAGACAAAGTAACAGTGGAAATTGAACATTTCAAGAAAGTCTCATTCAAGACGCAAGTCCAAGCTGGCAACTCAAATTTACACATCAAGTTACGAAGGTCAAGGTCGAGTCATCACTCCGATCAACGGTCGCTGAGTCGCTGAATCAAATCGATCGTATGTCATTCAATTTTTGATCCTGAACCATCACATAGAACCAGAAAGACAATCCATACACTTGTTAAACCTCCAGAGCAACCGGGGAAGTATTTCAACAGAATTTCTTTCAATATCACGTTTGAAAATCTTCATTCAACCGTTCAAGTCTGCTTCTCTATGAAAACAAGTCAAACAGCTGGGATCATCTTGTTTATTTTTAGGATCACTATGGCATGACCACATGAAGATAAGTTCTTGTCTAAATTAGAGCTTTCGACTAGATTGTGTTGTCCAGTTGGCTAGCTTTGGTCTTCAATTCTTCCTCCACTGTCACTTGTTTGTCCTACTTTGCAATTCTAGTACTTATCATTACGTGTTTACTATCAATGTATTTTATGTAACTTCGCGGGAGGATGGATAGGGCTTATCATTGCTTCTATATTCCTTTGGAAGATTTAAGCAATTTTAACGACTTTTAGGGATAATTGCTATATTTGCTGACTGAGGATCTAACTGATTATTAATTTTTCTTTTGAGTTAGGATATAAATGTTTCTTCAGTCAGCCATATAATCACTTTGCTTGTGCTAGTTGTGACGTCACGTGCCTACGTCATTTAATTTAAATAAATTACTTTCCGTTTTGTGTCACTATTTTATTCGTTTGTGATCTAAAAAAATCTCTCTGTCTCAATGTTAGTTTAAGACGACTTGTATCGTAAATTATTGTAATGTTACTTTAAACATTTTATTTCTCTAATTATTATGTCTAGTACTTACTTAGTTTCTTTTTATATGTTTCATAGCGTCGTATAAGTGAATATATCATTTCATTTGCTTGTTCCATCCATTGTTTATCGTCACCTGTTATTGTCTCTGGCTATAGTAAATATCATAGTTACTTTGAATTAATTAAGCTCACATATTCATAGTATATTTATTGACAAATAATATACTTATATAAGTTATTGAGAAACGTAGCACCATGTCTAAGTTGGAAGAGTTTATTAAAATAGGACAAAGTCTAGGTAAATCAGGTTCTGATTTGCAGACTTATGCTGAAACGAGATATGAAAAGCATTTATCGCAACAGGAAAGAATTGAGCAACGCGAACTTAAAAAGTTGGAACTGGCGCAAAAAGATAAAGAAATTGCTCAACAAGAAAAAGATAGAGAATTACAGAAAGAACTTAAAGAGAAAGAATTAGCTCAAAAAGATAAGGAAATAGCTCAACAAGAAAAGGAGAGAGAATTAGATAGAGAGAAAATGCAAATAAGAAGAATGGAACTACTTCAATTAGACCAAGAACATAAACATGCTATTGAGCTTGAGACTTTAAGATTAAATGCTGAGAAAGAAAAGGCTATTGAATTGGCGAGGTTGCAATCAGAACAATCCCGACCTTCAGCTAATTCAAATATATTTTATCCAAAATTGAAGATGCCACATTTCGACCAATCTAGAGATTGCGTCGATTCATTCATATCAAGATTTATTATGAAAGTTACAGGTTTGAACATACCAAAGGAAGATGGAGTAGTCTTTTGGTTGATTTTTTGACCGGGGACTCACTCAAGGTTTTCATGAATCTAGATGAGCAAAGCAGAAACGATTTTGATGTCGTAAAAGAAGTACTTCTTAGACGGTTCCAGTTAACTGAATCTGGATTCCGAGAACGTTTCCATATGGCTAAGCCTAGTAAGGACGCTGACTTTGGGGAATTTATTGCTTCCATTAAACATTATTTCAATAGATGGATAGAATTATCAGGTATTACCAAATCATATGAGGGGTTAATGGATCTCATGCTACGTGATAAGGTGCTTTCCTCATGCAGTCATGATTTAGAATCCTTCTTACAAGAGAGACACCCTAACTCTATTTCAGAATATGAAAAATACGGTAGACAGTTTGTCACGGCACATCCGAATAAGGATGTCCATCGATCTTGTCCACGAGATCCTATGCCTACGTGCGCAGCGCTCCAAGATCATAGATCTTATGATCACCGACCTAGATCACATAGCACAGACGGTCGATATCGTACACAATTTCGTCAAGAATATCGGGGGTCTTATAACTTCCCTCGCTATCGTTCACCGTCAAGATTCTATCGTCGGAGTTATCGAGGTTATTCACCTCATGATCGTGGAGGCCACAAAGGCAGGGGCCGTGATGATTATCACAAAGACTATTACAGGGATTATAATGATCATGGATCATCATATAAAAGGAATGATGATAATGATGATTCATCAAATTTTTATTATAAGACAAAATCAGGCAAAAAGAAAACAAATCATTTCAGATCATCTTCAAAGAATAATGACAAACATGGTCATGCTAATGCATGTACTACCAAAAGAGATCATGAGAATGATGATAACAAACATGCTAATGCATGCAGCATATTAGATGACTCTTGTTATGTTTGTCAATCACATGCTATATCAGAGAGGAAAAATACGCTTCGTTGTGGTCATACAATGTCTTCTATGTCTGCTTGTGAGAATTTGGGACGTCTCACATACCACAAGGCATATTTATACGGAAAGGAAGTAAGAGTTTTACGTGACACCGGCTCTACTACTGTCGGCATACAACACTCGCTTATCGAGCCCTCTGCATTTACGGGTAAAACTGTTAAATGCATCACATTTGGTGGTAATATAGAAGAATATCCAATAGCACATGTCTATATCGATACACCGTTTTATACAGGTATGGTGTATGCTTGTGGGTTAAGAGCTCCTGTGGTTGAGATAATCTTAGGTAACATACCTGGAGTTAGAAATTGTACTCCACAGGAGATTACGAAATGGGTTGAATCTCACCCATTGGTGGCAAATGCTGTTGTCACTAGAGCACAACAGTTGGCTACAGATATGGCCACCCCACCTACACCTATAATAGATACTATTATGTCTCCCGACGTCGTTGCTGAAGCACCAGCGGCGTTTGCGGAAAAACAAAAAAAATGATCCAAGTTTACAGCGTTTATTTGCGCTAGCGGAAAAAAAAAGTTAGTAAACATACGAAATCAGCACAACATTGGTTTCAAATTAAGAAATCCATACTTACAAGATATTATGACAATGGTAGGTCAATTATTCATCAGATAGTCGTTCCAAAACAATTTAGACCTTTGGTGTTACAAACAGGGCATGACTCGCCCATGGCAGGGCACATGGGTATTAAAAGAACTTTATTTAGAGTCACATCGCAATTTTATTGGCCTGGTGTCAATAAGGACACAAAATTATATTGTAGGACATGTACGACATGTCAAAGCATATCACGTAAGGGCAGATTCCACACGGCACCCTTACGGATCACGGATGTACCAGACAGACCATTTAAGAAAATAGCCATAGATATTATCGGTCCTCTATCTATTCCATCTAACAATGGGTTCCGATATATCTTAACCTGTGTAGATCTTTGTACACGGTGGCCTGAGGCTATACCTCTGAAAACAATCAATACTGCGTCGGTATCAGATGCATTATTTTCAATTTTTTGTCGTATTGGTTTTCCTGAGGAAATTTTATCAGAGGTTCACAATTCACCTCAAATATTATGAAAGAAGTGGAGTCGATGCTCTCCATTCACCATTCGTTTTCAAGTGCACATCATGCCCAAACGAACGGAGTTTGTGAACGTCTTAACGGTTCACTCAAACAGATTCTTCACAAGATCACTGAGGGATGTCCTCGGGACTGGGACAGGCTACTTTGTGCCGCTTTATTCGCATATAGAGAGGTCCCCCACGAGAGCACTGGATTTAGTCCATTCGAGCTCGTCTACGGCTCTAACCCTCGTGGCCCGATGATGATCTTGAAAAATTTACTGGTCGGATCATCAGTGGATGAATCCACTCGTACTAGTTACGAGCTGGTGATTGACCTTAGACAAAGAATCATTGATGCGTGTACATATGCATCCGAAAGCATTAAATCAGCAACACAAAAAGCTAGATTATTCCACAATCAAGGGAGAAGATTGCGATATTTTAATCCTGGGGAAAAGTCTGGTTACTTCTACCTCATGAGGATAATAAACTGTTGGTTTCATGGCAGGGTCCATTTGTGATTATTAAACGAGTCACGGATGTTGACTATGCTATAAACGTAAGAGGAAAAATTAAAACGTTCCATGTCAATATGTTGAAATTGGCAGTGGAAAGACCACAAGAGTTAATTCCTATTATTAACTCTGTGTCTGTGTCTGTGTCTGTGTCTGAGTCTTCACCTCATATTTCTTCTTTTGCATTAGTGAATGAGGAAGACACTACGTCTTCAATTCCTTTACAGTTTGCTTTACCATCTTTACAAGCTTCCGAATCTTGGAAGGATGTCACAATTTCTTCGACTTTGTCATCGTCACAACAAAGTCAAGTTAGGGAAATTCTTCTTTCTTTTAACGATGTACTTACTGACCTTCCATGTCATACGTCTTTAATCTCTCATGACATCATTATAACGGATGATCATCCTATTAAGTTAAGACCTTACCCTATTTCGTTACATCATAAAGACAGGGTTGAAAAGGAGCTAAAGGATATGATAAAATTAGGAGTTATATCTCCATCAGAATCTCCTTATGCTTTTCCGATGGTTATTGTGAAAAAGAAAGATGGGTCGCTCCGTATTTGTATTGACTTCAGACGTCTTAACCGTATCACAATTACTGACGCTGAACCAATGCATTTGTTGGACGACCTACTTTCACAAGTTTCACAGGCCACGTACTTTAGTAAACTAGATCTGTCCAAAGGCTATTGGCAGATACCACTTACTGAACATGCCAAACCCTTTACTGCCTTCACGACTCCATTTGGATTATTCCAATGGAATTACATGTGCTTCGGCCTTGTAAACGCGCCTGCGACATTTGTGCGCATGATGCGCCGCCTTCTGGGCGATAGAAAAGATGTCATCACATACATCGATGACATCTGTCTATTTCACAACTCATGGGAAGACCATATTACTGATTTGTCTTCTCTTCTCGTTACACTACGACAACAGGGTTTGACTGTAAGACCTTCTAAGGTCCAGATAGGTTGCCAGGAGATTACTTTCCTTGGTCACCGCATAGGTAACCACAGATTACATCCTGATGACAATACAGTCAAGCGAATACTGGAGATTGCCACTCCATCATCCAAGAAACAAGTAAGAAGTTTACTCGGGCTTGTTAACTATTACCATAAATTTATACCACGCTTCGCACAGATTTCTGCTCCTTTGTCCGGATTGTTGGCAAACGTAGTCAAAAAAAAAATATTATGGACACCGCAGTGCGAAGAGGCTCTGATTATGATAAAGAATTTATTTAAGAATCCTCCTATCCTGTTATTGCCAAACATACAGTTACCATTCTTGATTCAAACAGATGCATCCAGCTCCGGAATTGCAGGTTGTTTGCTTCAATGCTATGAAGGGATACTCCATCCATGCTTGTTTGTCTCACGCAAGCTTACTCCGGCAGAACAAAAATACGCTACAGGAGAGCGCGAACTGCTCGCGGTGGTGTGGTGCTTGGAAAAACTGTCTAAGTACTTGATAGGGAGAAAGTTCTTTATCTACACAGACCACAGTCCGCTCACGTTTATCACTTCGAGAACTTTGAAAAACGCCAGAATTCACAGGTGGTTTCTTTTACTACAAGAATTCGCCTTTTCAATAATTCCGATTTCAGGAACTGATAATAACCTCGCGGACTTGTTATCAAGAAATTTTACGTCACAGGATTGAGATAACTTTCTTGTCTTGATGTTGACAAGGGACATAATTTTATAATTATTATTTCTAATTAGGAATATTAATTTCATTATTTCATTTTGACGATAGATAACATGCATAGATGATAGTCGGGCACATCTTCGCCACCACTCTCTCACGTGCCACGAGTGTCACGTTTGGGAGCGGGGGGGGAGGATGTTGAGGACTGTTTCGCGGCTTGCAGGCATGTGAATGTTGGCCACATTCGCATGCGTACACCACGAAACACCTCAATTAAACTAAGACCAGAAATCGCGCAAATCAATGTATGACGCGTCTGGCCTAGTTACATTTTAGTCTATGTGTGGCCATTGAGCCGAATGGCAGTGTTGGAATGTGTGGTAAAACCACTTAAGGATCGTGTTTGAATATGTGGCATAGCCACTGATTAAATACAAGGGGATTGACATAAGTCTTGAGCCTGACCATGAAGGAGTCATAGGCGGAAGATGAAACTTGGTACATTTAAAGTTCATCATATTTGCATTGATTGTGTAAAGTACTCGTTTGTT
The DNA here is from genome assembly GCA_024509875.1 of Oreohelix idahoensis. NCBI lineage: Eukaryota > Metazoa > Mollusca > Gastropoda > Stylommatophora > Oreohelicidae > Oreohelix > Oreohelix idahoensis. Next base: position 391,181 of record JAMPIV010000673.1, on the reverse strand, counting down.
TCTTCAATAGGTTTTCCCGCTACGGTGCACGGCGCAATGCACCCTATTGACCGGATCTGCTGCTCCAAAGATTTAGCAAAACAATGGAAAAGGAGGCCAGAGCTGTGATAAAATTTTTGATGTTTCAGGGAAAAACACCTACAGAAATACACAGGGAGATGGAACCAGTGTTTCGTGATTCTTGTCCTTCATATACTTCGGTAAAAAAACTGGTGTCAACAGTTTAAGTGCGGCCGCTCAAATGTTGCTGATCTGCCAAGATCTGGTAGACCAGCCTCAGAGTGCAATGATGAAAATGCAACAAGAGTGAAGAAAATCATTGACCAGGATCGAAAAATGACAAGTGTGGAGATAGCTAGTAGATAAAAACTAAATGAAAGAACAGTTTATAGAATTTTACACAACACACTGAACATGAGAAAAGTGTGTGCACGCTAGTTTCCGCGACTGTTGACACGTGAACAGAAGCAAACAAGGGTAAATTTCTGTCAACAGTTGCTCAAAAAGTGTCAGTCAAAAAATTTTTTGGAGACCATGGTGACAGTAGATGAGACTTGGGTACACCATTATGACCCCGAATCCAAAATTGCCAGCATGCAATGGAAAACCCCGGGCTCCCCATCACCTGTTACGCCGAGGGCGCAGAAATCTGCAGGAAAAGCGATACTGACTGTTTTTTGGGACAGCAAAGGTGTCCTTTTGAAAAATTATCTGCCTCGTGGCAACATAGTTAATGGACAGTACTATGCAGATCTTCTCACAAAACTAAGAAAGGTTGTGGCCAGGAAACGAGGGATAACGTGCACTCAAAATCTTCCTTTGCTTCAAGACAACGCGCCCTCTCACAAAGCACGGCTTGTGCAGCTAGCAGCCAACGATTTGAATATTGAAATTCTTCCACACCCACCATATTCTCCAGATTTGGCTCCATCAGACTCTTTTCTATTCACAAATCTTAAAAAATAGCTATAAGGAAATCTTTTTGACAGCGATGAAGAGGTTATACTGGCATGTGATGACTGGTTTAGTTTGAAAAATAGGGTGTTCTACTCTCAAGGTCTTTTCAAGGTCAAGCAGAGATGGCAGAAGTGTGTCAATTCAGACGGTGGCTATACTGAAAAGGAATAAACACTATACAAAATTTCAGCTCTCTGTGACATCTCCTTCATGGTCAGGCCCAAGACTTTTGTCAATCCCCTTGTATATATGTGGAACGGTAGATCCACTGGAAAGTGTAAGATAGCGTAAGGATCCGTATCAAAATTGATTATAGGACCATGTAGAGTCCGGATTAGAATCGCGAACAAAGCAGATTACGTTCACCTTGAACTTATATACACGGCAGTTAAAGCCGGGCGATACAAGCCAAAGACGTTGAATAATTATACATAGACAGGATCTATAGATTTACAGATAATGTACTCACTAGTATTGTGAAGGGATAATAATTCTAAGGATCGGATTCGGTAGGAGTTGGTTGCACACTCTATTACGCTATAAACTTAACGGTTAACCCAGACGAGCTAAGTCTGTGAGAGGAACATTGTGTAGAGCTTAGAACTATGATGAAGCCAAGTTAAATGTGTGAAATGTTGTTACACCCCATTGTGCAAAAGTACATATATTAAATTGTTCAGTCGTCAATAGAACTTGTTGATTGCCTGAATTATGCAAGTTCTCACTCTGTGCTGTGACTGTCATTAATCCTTGCAAGGTCAGTTCAGATTATCACAGGTATTTCTAAGACTAACTATAATCTAACCAACACTGCGGAAGAATTAATATACAATAACGACACTGAATATAATAATAATTTAATCACACCAGAATGGCTTAAAACTGCACTCGAACTATAAAGCTGGAATTAGAATAGATGAATTATAATATCTGAAATATTGACAAGCAACCCAATAAACTCACGTCCAACGGTGCTGAATCTTTTAATAACATCTAGCAAGAAAAGATACAGCGGGAGACCGTAACACGATGACCTGTCAGTCATAACAGGAAACAAATTACTCTTTGTTTTACCGCGTTCCACTCACGCGAGCTCATCTGTCAATCATATAATACTTGACAGACTTCACGTGAGAGAGGGACAGCTAACAGACTTCTTTGCAGTTTGCTCAGGGGAAATCTAAAAATCCCTAATATCTTTTGATCTCGGAACACGAGCATTCTACAATTAAAACCGCTAGGAGAGCAGAAAGTCTTTGATGTCGATCACCCCTCCAGACGAGAACCTCTGGAAGACCGAAACGTAAGCCTTTATCTTGCATCTCTGCTTCTGAATTTTTGTCCCACACAGTAGTGCGAATTAACGCTATTAGAGATGAAAAGAAATCCAATTATATATATATATATATATATATATATATATATATATATATATATATATATATATATATATATATATATATATATATATATATATATATATATATATATAAGTCTTGACATATGGATGCGAGTCATGAGCAATGACTACAACCCATAAAAGCCAGATCCAAACCTCAGAAATGAGGTATCTGAGGAAAGTGGTTGAAGTAACAAGAAGAGACATGGTACGCAACCAGACGATACGTCAAGGCCTAAAATGCCACACCCTACAGACCCAAGTAGAACAGTCCCAACTAAGATGGTTTGGCCATGTCTGCAGAATGGGAGAAGATCGGCTACCACGATAAACATGGGAAACAAAGAGCCAAGGATCCAGACCCCGAGGACGACCCAGAGTCCGCTGGGAGGACAACATTAGACAATCTTTGAAGGACCGAGGACTAGAATGGAAGCAGGCCTGGAGGAAGACAGCCGATAGAATAGTCTGGCGCTCTCTCTTCCAAACCTCTACACCTCACGGTAGAAGGGGAACGACTAAGTAAGTAAGTAGATATATATATATATATATATATATATATATATATATATATATATATATATATATATATATATATATATATATATATATATATATATATATATATAATGCTGTTTTCTTTAACCCAACCATCAGTGTCAGTCAGAATTTAAGAAGAAGAATAGCGCATAGTCATAACCATTTCTTTTGGATTATTGTTTAAAAAGTGATTCGTGGAGATTTTCATTCTGGATTTTCTGGTAAATAGTTCTAATTGTTAGAAGTATTTTACAGTGATAGCATTTGAAGTTTAACACTCTTCATTTTTGTCTTTCACCGAGTATCGTCTTATGCTGCAACAGTGGATTCATTTTCTATTTTCACATATTTGAGTATAAACGTTCATTCAATAAACTTCATCACGTATTTATCTTTCAGTGTTGTAGTCTTTCTTTCAATTGCTTATTGATTTGACAGATTTGTATTATTCTGACCAATACGTTGACGGTCAACGGTCAATTTTACATTACAGTCTGAACTGGAACTTTTGAACGACTTCATAGAATAAGTCTCGTTTGGACGACTTACACATAGTTTAATAATTCTCCATTTACAGCATGAGTTATCGACAGTAACATATTTTCAACATTAGAGGAAACTTGACACATCACAGTTCATAGTATACAGTTCATCAGACACTGTGCGTCTGTTACTTTACCGTCATAATTATCGTCCATTAACTTTAGCCAAATGCTTGGCATAATTATCATAGTTACACAGCATTAATACTTTTCTGCTAACTGTTTCATTCTTAATTAGGATCACTGCCTAATATTCACGTCGAAATTCTGTATACATAATAAACTCAGTTTGGCATCAGGCTATAACAGCCATTATATATTAACTTCGCGTTCGTATTTCTCGAATATCGCGTAAAAGAACTATTGTGTTTAAATCCTAACGCCTTACATAATTCTGGACTCACTTCGGCGTTCCCCTCATTATTTTATTTTTTTTTGGGGGGGGGGGGGGGGGGGGAATGAACTGGGGCCAATTTTTATCCTCGACAGCTGGGGTGATACATTAGTCAACAGTAACAGTAGGGATTATGTTCGTGGAATAAATTTACCAAGGGATACCACAGACCCAAGGGAAGAATACAAAATAGGTAAGAGTGTGAGAGGTGGCCACATGAATGAGAAAGCGTGTGTTGATTTTATTGTTGCTGGAAAGTGTCTATCAATTTTTGGTGGTTTGATTTTGTTTACTTTACTTGGTCATATATTGTACCAATATTGTTATTCTGTAAACCTAGTGCTAACCTTCAACTTTTGGGTAAATATTTTCTTTGGGTTATTTTCCTTTATACGGCGAAGGCGCACCAATCTTCTTTATTCCCTCTATATGTAAATGATTTTCTTGATATCTTTGGGTAACTTGATGTTGTAAACTGTTTAGTGATAATAAAAAACAAGAAAACTTAACTTTGTGTGTGTTGGTCAGACCCATACCCATTTATCCTTAGTTTTTTTTCCATTTTGTGTACCTTGTTGTCACATATTGTTGTGCGTGTTTAGAGTAACCTGTTCTTATTTTAGATAGGGAGGCAAAGACTGTCTTGTAACAAAGCATAGTTGTACGGATAGGCTGGATGAGAGAAACCTACTCACTCCAGAGACATATCTTTCCCTCAACCTACCACCTGTGAAATCTATTTTCTACACATTCTCGTGTATCAGTCAACCTTTACTCTTTACCTAGACTGGGCCCAATAAACCAATTAACCTACCGTATGACAATGATAAAATGTAATTGAGTGATTTTGTAAGATAATACTCTCAAATCTAGTTTTCTTAAGCGTATACTGCACTGTGTTTTGGTTTTCTGTTCCACAAGCCTGTTCTTGATTGTAGTTTGATGTTGATAAATATCATGTTGATTTTGCTCATGTGACTTTGTGTAACGTTAAAAATATATATAAGACAAGTTAAGTGGCAGCATTCTGTGGCCATACACAGAGTGGTCCCAGAGGTTTCACATGGAAGGCAAAGAATGTAACTACTCTTTCCTCAGGCATTGCCTTACAAGACGTCTAATGTGGAGTAGTGCTTGAGGCTGGTAACCTCATCATGTAAAACAAAATGCTAAGGAAATCATTACTGCAAGAATACATGAAAGCATTGGTGTAGGCTTCCTGCAAGGTTACCAGCTGCAGAAATGGCTCCATGTTCCATCAGCATTCCCCTTTTGAAGATAAAGTTAAACAACATCCAATGTTTTTCACCAACCAATGATAAAGTAGAATCTTCAAAAGTAGAATCTTACATCAGACTGCAAAATGTAATGGATAAAAAGTAAACAAAGGGCATGGCTAGAGCAAAGGTTGAGGTGAGCAGAACATGTTTATGAACTTCTCATTAGACCAGTTCCATAAAATCCTCCAGATATCCAGCTAGAAGAAAAGAAGCTATAAATGAACTGCGAAAGACCAACTAAGGAAGAAAAAAAGAAAGCCATAAAGCTTCTGAAAGATGGAAAAGCTACTGGTTGTGGTAAGGTTGGGATTATATAAATATTTATAGGGGACTTAGTGTACTGACTGAGATCAGCTGTGAAGGTATCTGTATCTAATAAGTGTAGTGTGTTACAGATGACCTTACTTTGCTACCACATTTAGACCTCAATCAGACTTATTCTGGAATATGGTGATGACTACGTTGAATGTCTAGGGTTATGATAGTGATGAAGTGTAAGTTCACAACAACAACAGACAGATAAACACTTTATTTAAGATTCACAACACTTTACACCACTATGACAAGCACATACATATAACACTCTAGAAGACTAGTTTAAGTAAGTCAAGTGTTAAATTTTAAATTATGTATTAGTTTCTTTCAAGAATGGATATCCTGATCCAAATACAGAGTGAATCAGGAATCACAATCAAATGCAAACACAATGTCTATGTACAAAAATTATACAAAGGATCTTTGTCCTGACATAGAATATTATTACAATATGTGTGTAGTGTTATGCTCTGGTATTAAGAGGTAATACTGGCTTTTGAAGCTATGTTGTTGTTTGTCATCACGACTTCATGTGTTTGTTAATGGTGGAAATAATCTTGAAGGGTTCACAGTTCTTTTTATTTGTAAAACAATAACTGTCCCTCTTGCTTTAGTATTACAGTCAATTTTTAAAGGTGGGTTATACAAGGATGAGCTACTCTGGCTGACGAATTCTTAACTTATGAGTCGGCGGCAGGAAAACTGTCTCCTCTGCTCGCTTGCTTCTCAGTTATCTTGAAATACACCACTGGTCAATATCTTGGACAAGGAGTCTGCTGCCAGCCCTCTGGATCCAGCAAAACTCAGACCAGGTGCTGCTCTAATACTTCAGTACCACGGTCCCTGAAATAAGAAGGTTGTACCTCCTTCTTCAGAACTAATATATAATATCTATTTCCACACTGAAGTACAGGACATTACAAACACAGAGTTCAGCGCTGTATGCCAACTACTAGCTTCTCATGTGACAATATACCAGTATTCATCTCCCTAATGGTTACAACGCCTCTGCAATTTCAGCGTTAATTCCTTCTATACAATAGGATAGGTGTCATGTTACTATTTGGCAATCTCATATATGCCAATGCAGTTATACTCCTCTCTGACAAGCTTTTACATGGTGGAGCAATATCTAGGCTTTGCCTTCTGTTTGCTACTGAACCACACACATACAGACACAATTTATCAATTCATATTCAATTTTCATATAATATATATATAGATATATAGGAAATATGTCTAGTCTTACCACAATTCAAGGAAATATACACAAGTACGTTGACTGGCGATGAATACTGGCACAATTTTGATCTGCCTTATCCCAGGCTTTTATTAGAAAAATATTAGCTTGCTCTCAACGCACTTGCTTCTCACAATGATTTATTTTCAAAATTGGCCCTGAACGGACGCTTCTATTTGACTATATCAAACGCTCTAACCAATGAGACCATGTTTACAAGAGCCTTTGAACAAATTTTACCCATCCTACACGTTGCCATAACAACCATATTTGCATTTGCAGTTCGACTAATAAGGTTTCGTCTTACAAATTACTACCGCCAATCAAATCGTATCTAACTAGTTGGCCTAATTTCCGCTAAAACAGTGTTTCAAGCATGCCATTATGAGCAAATATGATCTTGTGCTGTCAGACAACCCCACTATAGTATTTTGGCTATAATTTATTAAGTACTAGACTATTTGCGTAACACATAACATATTCTTTGTCAGCAAGTCCTAAGGCACCCAAATATATATGTTTAATGGGGCTAAGTGGCTTCGTTCAAAATATGTATTTTCTTCTACCACCCGTTCACTTCTATACGATGGGATGTCTTCTGTACTGTCAGACTAATGTCAGGATTTCAGACGTAAAACAGTATTGTGTCATGTTTCCTAATAAGATTTTAAACCTGTTTTCAAAACCTAACCTCGTATCGGTAGTGTTTTTTATTACTGTTTATTTGAAAAAATCAGGCCTGCATGCCTTTCGCGTGTGATTGGCGTTCACTTTTTAATCGCGAGACGACGTGGTTTTATTGCATGCGTTCCTCCGTGCATCTCTCTCTCTCTCTCTCTCTCTCTTCTAAGCCCGTCTGTCTTCTAGGTTAACGTAGTGTATATAATGACATTAATGTAATATTATATCTAGGTCATTAAGCAGTGTGTCTATCAAGGTCGTCCAAGAAATACAGTACCAGTTTTATTTTTAGAAACGCGTGTAGTTTATGCAGTAGGCTTTTACTATCAAACGTGGAAGCGTTACAGTTATGCAGACGAAGTAGAAAAAGGGGATCTCGGGTTCAGTCATTATGGCGTTCTACAACGCAGGTGTACGCTATTTAGGGAAAGCACTGGTCTTTCACCATTCTTCTTTCTTTCTATTGAATTACTTCGTTAGGCTTTACATTTATTTTCTCATTTATATATGTGGATTAGAATTTTTCACGACAAATTCTCCCCACTTTAAAACAGACATCATATGTCAGTTCCTGAATTCTATATACACATAGAGAAATTTAATATTATTCCTGGTGATTACTGTGATTCTCATCACACGGATGGCGGCTTAGAAAATCCGCACCCAGGTTAGTTTTTCCAGAAATATATTCTATGCTGAACTGAAATGGCTGCAAAAGCAATGACCATCGGAGTAACCTCGTATTTTCATGCTTAGCCTGCGCTAGAAACGCCAGGGGTTTGTGGTCCGTTTGTAACTTGAATGCCTTCCCATACAGATAAATATTGAATTTCTTGATCGCCCATATTACTGCAAGACATTCTTTTTCGCTAGTTGAATAATTTTTTTCAGCTTTATTCAACTTTCTGCTAGCATATGCCACTGGGGTTAATTCCCCATCCAGTGAATCTGACTTCTGTAACAGGGTAGCGCCCAAACCGATATTACTTGCATCCGTTCTCACAATGAATTCTTGACTTAAGTCAGGTAATTTCAAAATAGGTTTGCTTGTGAGCTTTTCCTTCAATTCTTGGTATGCTAATTCACACTGTGCTGTCCAGGTAATTCGATCTGGATTTCCCTTGCGTGTCAAATCAGTTAACGGTGCACATATGGAATTAAAGTTTTTGATGTATTTTTGGTAGAAACCACATAATGAGACAAAAGATCTCACGTCTTTCTTTGTTTGTGGCCTTGGGGCTTTTCTTAGTTTCTCCAAGTTCTTGGGGTCAGGAGTCATGTTTCCCTGATGGACTGTGTGTCCCAAGAATTCTAATTCTTTACATCCAACGCAACATTTGGTTGGTCGGGCTGTCAAATTCGCTTCTCTAAGTCGATTAAACAACATGTTCAGAGAGTCAATGTGTTCCTCAAATGTTTCTGTCGCTATAAGGATATCATCCATGAAGTTTGTGATGCATGGATTATTCAGAGGATCCAACAATTTTCTCATCATTCTAGAGAAGACACTAGGCGCATTCTTCAATCCAAATGGCAATCTGTTAAATTCATAGTGTCCCTCTGAGGTACTAAAAGCTAGATAAGGTCTAACCTCAGGCTTTACTGGAATCTGATAGTATCCTTTGCTCAGATCCACTTTTGAGAAATATTTAGCTTTATTCAGCCTGGCAAACAACTGATTTGTATCCGGCAATGGATCCACCTGACCTTCTGTGATAGCATTCAGTCTCCTGTAATCTATACAGAGTCTATGTTCTCCAGAGGGTTTTCTTAAGAGCACCACACTGGAACTATACGAAGATTCACTGTGTGAAATGATTCCTTCCTTCAACAAATAGTCTATCTCTTCCTTCAAGGCTTTCTCCTTAGCGAAAGGAATCGAATATGCCTTCATACATACAGGTGTGGGGTCTATAAGTTTCATATCATATTCCAATAAGTTTGTATGCCCCGGACGGTCCGTTAACACCTCTGTATGATCATCTAAAACCTGTTGCACTCTCTTCTTCTGATCTTTCGTTAAGTGTGTACTGATTTTCACCTGTGCAGCTGTCTCACAGGGGTGTAATGGATATTCAAATGATGAAAGTGGTTCCTTTTTCATCTCCATTGCAATAGACAAGGTCAACAAATGTGTCTCTTCCTGATTTTCTCTTTCCAAATATTTCTTCAGGAGATTCACATGATAGATTTTTTCTTTCCCCTTCTTATCTATCTTATAATTTGTTCTAGATACCTTCTCTAGAACTGTATATGGACCTTGCCATCCAATTTGCAACTTATTCTGGCTACCGGGTAGAAGAAGCAGTACCTTCTCTCCCACAGCCAATTCTCTGTCTTTAGCTTTCTTGTTGTAATAGGCAGCATGTTTTTTCCTGGCTTGTCTCAAATTTTCATTGGCAAGTTTCCAGCCAGTTTTTAAACGAGTGGTCAGCTCATTCACATATTGGTATGAGGATGTAATATTTTCCTCTGCCTTTTCATCAGTCCACGTTCTTAACAGAGCTTCGAGTGGACCTTTTATTGGCCTTCCAAATAATAATGTTGCCGGGGCCATACCGGTTGAACTATGGGGTACCTCCCGATAAGCAAAGAGGGCGGCGTGAAGGTACTGGTCCCATGTATCTGGTTTTTCATGTGCCAACTTTCTCAGGATCGACATTAATGTCCCATTAAATCTTTCCATTTGACCGTTCCCTTGGGGATGGTACAGACTACAATGAAAGTATTTGGCTTGAAAGATCCTGAAAACTTCTTCTGTTAGTTTCCCCTTGAACTGAGAGCCATTATCAGTCAAGATTTGGTTGGGAAAGCCTAACCTTGTGAAAATTGTAAGTAATGCCTCTGCCACATGTTTAGAATCAATAGATGACAGGGCTACCGCCTCTTCCCACATAGAACAGGTGTCCACCAGAGTCAGAATGTAGCTGTTCTTCCTCTTGGTTCGAGTTCAATGTCCACGGCAACTCTGTCAAAGGGTGTTCCCACTATGGGCATTTCCCCTAGAGTTGCTGGTGCAGTCCAATGCTTAGGTACTACTCGTTGGCACTCTGGACAGGATTTTACATATCTTTTGATATCTTCAGTTATTCCTGGCCAGAAATAGTGACAAGCTATCCGCTGTCCTGTTGCGCTGATCCCCATATGACCACTGAAGGGAATCGCATGCCCTAGTTCCAACACTTTAGTCCTATATGAAGTGGGAAGGACCAGCTGTCCGTGACCATTGGATTCAGATCCAGCCTTCCTATAAATCAACTTGTTCTTCATATAGGGAGGTGTAGGGCATAGGCTCATGTTTCCTCATCTGGATGACTGGATTATCTCCTTTTTAGACTTTTGGTCTGCACCGTTGATCACAGGTCTCCTATCTACACACATATCGCGTGATTTCACATGTATCTTAGCGATAGGGAGTGTCATGGTCGCTACTTCCTTGGTTGCAGCTTGAATCTCCACTGTTTCTGTGGTGTATTGATCTGCTTGCACCAGGTGAGAACTCACAACTGAATCATAATCTAGACCTGTATCATAAAAGCACCTTATGGTGACTCCATTACAGATGACATCTTCACACGCTGGGGGGTGGTACGGTTCCTGTAGTTCCGCAGGTTTGACCTTTTTTCCCTTCTTTCCAGATGTCATAGCAGCACAATAAGGAGTTTTCGTTCTACAATTTTCGGTAGTATGATTGTCTATCCGACAATTCTTACACCACTTCCTTCCTTGGTTGAAAGATTTTCTTTCATCAAATTTCCTTTCATCGAATTGTGGGGTTTTATTTTTATTATTATTATACCGTGGCCTATCAAACTGGTGCTTACCTTTGTTATGATCTCTATGATCAAACGTATCAAAGTTATGTGGTGCCTTAAAATTGTCTACCTGTTTCTTTTTATTACCTGTTACCTCTGCTTGAGCTGCTTGATATCTTTCAGCAACATTTAGTAACTCACCCAGCCTCTCTGCACCTTGTTCCATGAGAAATTTTCTCAGGTCTGGAGCCATGGACTCTCTTAGTTGTTCTATAAGGATCATTTCCTTAAGATCTTGGGTTTTCCTCAGAGCGGTCCATTTCTCCAAGTATATCTCTAACCGTGCAGAGAACTGGTGATATGTTTCACCTGACAGTAGTTTAGCATTCCTGAACTTTTTTCTATAGAATTCTCCATTCTTTTCATATCTTAACAAAAGAGCCTGCTTTAACATGTCATAATTGTCTTGATCATCTCTGCTCATTTTGGCAAAAACATCATAAGCTGTACCACGAAGCCCTTGTGATAACTTTAAGCTCCACCTTTCTCTCTCTAACCCATACGTGGTAGCTAACAGTTCATATCTATTTAGATAGCTCTCGATATCATCGTCTTTCTCAACAAAATGATCTAAATGAAAACTCATAGCTGAGGTTGAGGCTCCCTGACTAGCAGTGGCATCAGAGGTAAAGGGACTGGCACCATTTTCAGGAGCATGGCTTTGAAACTCAAACTCCCTTAGTCGTAACTCGTGCTCCCTCTGTAATCTCTTATCTTCTGCTTCCCTCTCTGCAGCCAATCGCTTGTCTTCCCTTTCTGCAGCCTGCCTTCTTTCCTCTGCTTCCCTTTCTGCAGCTTGCCTTCTTTCCTCTGCTTCCCTTTCTGCAGCCTGTCTCTTTTCTTCTCTTTCTGCCTCCAATTGTAACTTCTTAGCCTCAGCCTCTAATGCCCTAGCCTCTTTGTCAGCCTCAATCTGCAACCTCTTAATTTCCTTTTCAGCCTCTAACTTTCTTTCAGCCTCTTTTTCTAATCTTTTTTCTTCACGTTCAATAAGTTTGTCACATTCAGTAGTGACATAAGCAATCATAACTTGCCCGTCCATTCCTAACTCTTTAGCAGCCTGCATAGCAGCAGATCGAAACTTTGCCAGGTCCGCCATTTTCTAACAGGCAAATGTATACAGTATTTAACTAAACAATTTTATCTATGACTAATTAACTAAGGACAACCACAAGCACTGAGAGCTCAACCTTATTTTTCCACCCAAGAATACTTTTTTTTTAATTTTTATAATTTCCAGAAATGATTTACTCCCAATATATATACTAGGGGAAGGTTCAATATCCCGGGAGCGAGACCCCAATATATGTGGTAAGTTGGGATTATATAAATATTTATAGGGGACTTAGTGTACTGACTGAGATCAGCTGTGAAGGTATCTGTATCTAATAAGTGTAGTGTGTTACAGATGACCTTACTTTGCTACCACATTTAGACCTCAATCAGACTTATTCTGGAATATGGTGATGACTACGTTGAATGTCTAGGGTTATGATGGTGATGAAGTGTAAGTTCACAACAACAACAGACAGATAAACACTTTTATTTAAGATTCACAACACTTTACAACACGATGACAAGCACATACATATAACACTCTAGAAGACTAGCTTAAGTAAGTCAAGTGTTAACTTTTAAATTATGTATTAGTTTCTTTCAAGCATAGATATCGTTATCTAACTACAAAGCGAATCACGAATCCAATCAAATGTAAACACAATCTGTATGTACAAAATTTATACAACGGATCTTTGTCCTGACATAGAATAGTATTACAATATGTGTGTAGTGTGTGCTCTGGTATTAAGAGGTAATACTGGCTTTTGAAGCTATGTTGTTGTTTGTCATCACGACTTCATGTGTTTGTTAATGGTGGAAATAATCTTGAAGGGTTCACAGTTCTTTTTATTTGTAAAACAATAACTGTCCCTCTTGCTTTAGTATTACAGTCAATTTTTAAAGGTGGGTTATACAAGGATGAGCTACTCTGGCTGACGAATTCTTAACTTATGAGTCGGCGGCAGGAAAACTGTCTCCTCTGCTCGCTTGCGTCTCAGTTATCTTGAACTACACCACTGGTCGATATCTTGAACAAGGAGTCTGCTGCCAGCCCTCTGGATCCAGCAAAACTCAGACAGGTGCTGCTCTAATACTTCAGTACCACGGTCCCTGAAATAAGAAGGTTGTACCTCCTTCTTCAGAACTAATATATAATCTATTTCCACACTGAAGTACAGGATATTACAAACACAGAGTTCAGCACTGTATGCCAACTACTAGCTTCTCATGTGACAATATACCAGTATTCCTCTCCCTAATGGTTACAACGCCTCTGCAATTCCAGCTGTAATTCCTTCTATACAATAAGATAGGTGTCATGTTACTAAATGGCAATCCCATATATGCCAATGCAGTTATACTCCTCTCTGACAAGCTTTTACATGGTGGAGCAATATCTAGGCTTTGCCTTCTGTTTGCTACTGAACCACACACATACAGACACAATTTATCAATTCATACTCAATTTTCATATAATATATATATATATATAGATATTTAGGAAACATGTCTAGCTTACCACAATTTAAGGAAATATACACTAGTACGTTGACTGGCGATGAATTCTGGCACAATTTTGATCTGCCTTATCCCAGGCTTTTATTTAGAAAAATATTAGCTTGCTCTCAACGCACTGGCTTCTCATAAAGTTTATTTTCAAAACTGGCCCTGAACTGGCGCTTCTATTTGACTATATCGAACGCTCTAACCAATGAGACCATGTTTACAAGAGCCTTTGAAAAAACTTTACCCATCCTACCGTAACCATTAACAACCCTAATAGTATTTGCAGTCCGACTAATCAGGTTTCGCCTTACATATTACTACAGCCAACCAAATCGTATCTAACTTGTTGGCCTCATTTCCCCTAAAGCGGTGTTTTTCTACATGCCATTATGAGCAAATATGATCTTGTGCTGTCAGACAACCTCACTATAGTATTTTTGCTATAATTCGTTAAGTACTAGACTATTTGCGTAACACATAACATATTCTTTGTCAGCAAGTCCTAAGGCACCCAAATATATAAGTTTAATGGGGCTAAGTGGCTTCGTTCAAAATATGTATTTTCTTCTACCACCCGTTCACTTCTATACGATGGGATGTCTTCTGTACTGTCAGACTAATGTCAGGATTTCAGACGTAAAACAGTATTGTCATGTTTCCTAATAAGATTTTAAACCTGTTTTCAAAACCTTACCTCGTATAGGTAGTGTTTTTTTATTACTGTTTATTTGAAAAAAACAGGCCTGCATGCCTTTCGCGTCTGATTGGCGTTCACTTTTTAATCGCGAGACGACGTGGTTTTATTGCATGCGTTCCTCCGTGCATCTCTCTCTCTCTCTCTCTCTTCTAGGCCCGTCTGTCTTCTAGGTTAACGTAGTGTATATAATGACATTAATGTAATATTATATCTAGGTCATTAAGCAGTGTGTCTATCAAGGTCGTCCAAGAAATACAGTACCAGTTTTATTTTTAGAAACGCGTGTAGTTTATGCAGTAGGCTTTTACTATCAAACGTGGAAGCGTTACAGTTATGCAGACGAAGTAGAAAAAGGGGATCTCGGGTTCAGCCATTATGGCGTTCTACAACGCAGGTGTACGCTATTTAGGGAAAGCACTGGTCTTTCACCATTCTTCTTTCTTTCTATTGAATTACTTCGTTAGGCTTTACATTTATTTTCTCATTTATATATGTGGATTAGAATTTTTCACGGCAAATTCTCCCCACTTAAAACAGACATCATATGTCAGTCCATTATTATATATACATAGAGAAATTTAATATTATTCCTGGTGAACACTGTGATTCTCATCACACGGATAGCGGCTTAGAAAATCAGCACCCAGGTTAGTTTTTCCAGAAATATATTCTATGCTGAACTGAAATGGCTGCAAAAGCAATGACCATCGGAGTAATCTCGTATTTTCATGCCTAGCCTGCGCTAGAAACGCCAGCGGTTTGTGGTCCGTTTGTAACTTGAATGCCTTTCCATACAGATAAATATTGAATTTCGTGATCGCCCATATTACTGCAAGACATTCTTTTTCGCTAGTTGAATAATTTTTTTCAGCTTTATTCAACTTTCTGCTAGCATATGCCACTGTGATTAATTCCCCATCCAGTGAATCTGACTTCTGTAACAGGGTAGCTCCCAAACCGATATTACTTGCATCCGTTCTCACAATGAATTCTTGACTTAAGTCAGGTAATTTCAAAATAGGTTTGTTGGTGAGCTTCTCCTTCAATTCTTGGTATGCTAATTCACACTGTGCTGTCCAGGTAATTCGATCTGGATTTCCCTTGCGTGTCAAATCAGTTAACGGTGCACATATGGAATTAACGTTTTTGATGTATTTTTGGTAGAAACCACATAATGAGACAAAAGATCTCACGTCTTTCTTTGTTTGTGGCCTTAGGGCTTTTCTTAGTTTCTCCAAGTTCTTGGGGTCAGCAGTCATGTTTCCCTGATGGACTGTGTGTCCCAAGAATTCTAATTCTTTACATCCAACGCAACATTTGGTTGGTCGGGCTGTCAAATTCGCTTCTCTAAGTCGATTAAACAACATGTTCAGAGAATCAATGTGTTCCTCAAATGTTTCTGTCGCTATAAGGATATCATCCATGAAGTTTGTCATGCATGGATTATTCAGAGGATCCAACAATTTTCTCATCATTCTAGAGAAGACACTAGGCGCATTCTTCAATCCAAATGGCAATCTGTTAAATTCATAGTGTCCCTCTGAGGTACTAAAAGCTAGATAAGGTCTAACCTCAGGCTTTACTGGAATCTGATAGTATCCTTTGCTCAGATCCACTTTTGAGAAATATTTAGCTTTATTTAGCCTGGCAAACAAATGATTTGTATCCGGCAATGGATCCACCTGACCTTCTGTGATAGCATTCAGTCTCCTGTAATCTATACAGAGTCTATGTTCTCCAGATGGTTTTCTTAAGAGCACCACACTGGAACTATACGAAGATTCACTGTGTGAAATGATTCCTTCCTTCAACAAATAGTCTATCTCTTCCTTCAAGGCTTTCTCCTTAGCGAAAGGAATCGAATATGCCTTCATACATACAGGTGTGGGGTCTATAAGTTTCATATCATATTCCAATAAGTTTGTATGCCCCGGACGGTCCGTTAACACCTCTGTATGATCATCTAAAACCTGTTGCACTCTCTTCTTCTGATCTTTCGTTAAATGTGTACTGATTTTCACCTGTGCAGCTGTCTCACAGGTGTGTAATGGATATTCATATGATGAAAGTGGTTCCTTTTTCATCTCCATTGCAATAGACAAGGTCAACAAATGTGTCTCTTCCTGATTTTCTCTTTCCAAATATTTCTTCAGGAGATTCACATGATAGATTTTTTCTTTCCCCTTCTTATCTATCTTATAATTTGTTCTAGACACCTTCTCTAGAACTGTATATGGACCTTGCCATCCAATTTGCAACTTATTCTGGCTACCGGGTAGAAGAAGCAGTACCTTCTCTCCCACAGCCAATTCTCTGTCTTTAGCTTTCTTGTTGTAATAGGCAGCATGTTTTTTCCTGGCTTGTCTCAAATTTTCATTGGCAAGTTTCCAGCCAGTTTTTAAACGAGTGGTCAGCTCATTCACATATTGGTATGAGGATGTAATATTTTCCTCTGCCTTTTCATCAGTCCACGTTCTTAACAGAGCTTCGAGTGGACCTTTTATTGGCCTTCCAAATAATAATGTTGCCGGGGCCATACCGGTTGAACTATGGGGTACCTCCCGATAAGCAAAGAGGGCGGCGTGAAGGTACTGGTCCCATGTATCTGGTTTTTCATGTGCCAACTTTCTCAGGATCGACATTAATGTCCCATTAAATCTTTCCACTTGGCCGTTTCCTTGGGGATGGTACAGACTACAATGGAAGTGTTTGGCTTGAAAGATCCTGAAAACTTCTTCTGTTAGTTTCCCCTTGAACTGAGAGCCATTATCAGTCAAGATTTGGTTGGGAAAGCCTAACCTTGTGAAAATTGTAAGTAATGCCTCTGCCACATGTTTAGAATCAATAGATGACAGGGCTACCGCCTCTCCCCACATAGAACAGGTGTCCACCAGAGTCAGAATGTAGCTGTTCTTCCTCTTGGTTCGAGTGAGAGGTCCCACAATGTCCACGGCAACTCTCTCAAAGGGTGTTCCCACTATGGGCATTTCCCCTAGAGTTGCTGGTGCAGTCCAATGCTTAGGTGCTACTCGTTGGCACTCTGGACAGGATTTTACATATCTTTTGATATCTTCAGTTATTCCTGGCCAGAAATAGTGACAAGCTATCCGCTGTCCTGTTGCGCTGATCCCCATATGACCACTGAAGGGAATCGCATGCCCTAGTTCCAACACTTTAGTCCTATATGAAGTGGGAAGGACCAGCTGTCCGTGACCATTGGATTCAGATCCAGCCTTCCTATAAATCAACTTGTTCTTCATATAAAATTCTCCCTTGCCTGGAGGTGTATGACATTTGGGCAATTTCTTGAAACACGGTTTGAGTGTTTTGTCCTCCGCCTGTGCCTTCCTCATCTCATCTGGATGAGTATTTATTGGATTATCCTCCTCCTTTTTAGACTGTGATCTGGTCTGCACCGTTGCAAATATCACAGGTCTCTTGGGATTCCCCAAGAAGACATATCTACACCCCAATATCAGAGGGTAGATTGGCTCATTTATCACTGCTGCTTTTATGATTCCTTCCACATATCGCGTTTTCACATTTATCCGGGCGATGGGGAGTGTCATGGTCGCTACTTCCTTGGTTGCAGCTTGAATCTCCACTGCTTCTGTGGTGTATTGATCTGCTTGCACCAGGTGAGAACTCACAACTGAATCATAATCTAGACCTGTATCATATAAGCACCTTATGGTGACTCCATTACAGATTACATCTTCACACACTGGGGGGTGGTAGGTTCCTGTATTTCCGCAGGTTTGACCTTTTTTCCCTTCTTTCCAGATGTCATAGCAGCACAATGAGGAGTTTTCCTTCTACAATTTTCGGTGGTATGATTGTCCTTCCGACAATTCTTACACCACTTCCTTCCTTGGTTGAAAGATTTTCTTTCATCAAATTTCCTTTCATCGAATTGTGGGGTTTTATTTTTATTAGTATACCGTGGTCTATCAAATTGGTGCTTACCTTTGTTCTGATCTCTAAGATCAAACTTATTAAAGTTTTGTAGTGCCTTAAAATTGTCTACTTGTTTCTTTTTATTACCTGTTACATCTGCTTGAGCTGCTTGATATCTTTCAGCAACATTTAGTAACTCACTCAGCCTCTCTGCACCTTGTTCCATGAGAAACTTTCTCAGGTCTGGAGCCATGGACTCTCTTAGTTGTTCTATAAGGATCATTTCCTTAAGAACTTTGGTTTTCCCCAGAGCCGTCCATTTCTCCAAGTATGTCTCTAACCGTGCAGAGAACTGGTGATATGTTTCACCTGACAGTAGTTTAGCATTCCTGAACTTTTTTCTATAGAATTCTCCATTCTTTTAATATCTTAACAAAAGAGCCTGCTTTAACATGTCATAATTGTCTTGATCATCTCTGCTCATTTTGGCAAAAACATCATAAGCTGTACCACGAAGCCATTGTGATAACTTTAAGCTCCACCTTTCTCTCTCTAACCCATACGTGGTAGCTAACAGTTCATATCTATTTAGATAGCTCTCGATATTTTTTTTTTTTTTTTTTTTTTTTTTTCGTACGCCCGCTAATACTCGAGGCGAAATCTCAGGTTATTACTATGTCTAACCTGACATTGATTTTACGTGAGTATCCCTTTTTACTTGTACAGAGACAGGTGTCCCTCGCCATTCAGGCAAATACTCTCCGATTTCGGAGGTACCCATTGCAGCTGGGTCGGCTCAGGAGCCGCCAATCCCTGGTTGACAACACTCCTTCAAATGTCCTCGCCAGGTCTCGAGTTAATCCAGTCCAATTCCCGGTCGACGAAAAATCCTCAAATGCCGTCGCCCGGGTTTGATCCTGAATCACCCGGTCGCCAGAGACGATATCATCGTCTTTCTCAACAAAATGATCTAAATGAAAACTCATAGCTGAGGTTGAGGCTCCCTGACTAGCAGTGGCATCAGAGGTAAAGGGACTGGCACCATTTTCAGGAGCATGGCTTTAAAACTCAAACTCCCTTAGTCGTAACTCGTGCTCCCTCACTAATCTCTTATCTTCTGCTTCCCTTTCTGCAGCCAATCGCTTGTCTTCTCTTTCTGCAGCCTGCCTTCTTTCCTCTGCTTCCCTTTCTGCAGCTTGCCTTCTTTCCTCTGCTTCCCTTTCTGCGCCTGCCTTCTTTCCTCTCTTTCTGCCTCCAATTGTAACTTCTTAGTATCAGCCTCCAATTGTAACTTCTCAGCCTCTAATGCAATAGCCTCTTTGTCAGCCTCAATCTGCAACCTCTTAATTTCCTTTTCAGCCTCTAACTTTCTTTCAGCCTCTTTTTCTAATCTTTTTTCTTCACGTTCAATAAGTTTGTCACATTCAGTAGTGACATAAGCAATCATAACTTGCCCGTCCATTCCTAACTCTTTAGCAGCCTGCATAGCAGCAGATCGAAATTTTGCCAGGTCCGCCATTTTCTAACAGGCAAATGTATACAATATTTAACTAAACAATTTTATCTATGACTAATTAACTAAGGACAACCACAAGCACTGAGAGCTCAACCTTATTTTTCCACCCAAGAATACTTTTTTTTTAATTTTTATAATTTCCAGAAATGATTTACTCCCAATATATATACTAGGGGAAGGTTCAATATCCCGGGAGCGAGACCCCAATATATGTGGTAAGTTGGGATTATATAAATATTTATAGGGGACTTAGTGTACTGACTGAGATCAGCTGTGAAGGTATCTGTATCTAATAAGTGTAGTGTGTTACAGATGACCTTACTTTGCTACCACATTTAGACCTCAATCAGACTTATTCTGGAATATGGTGATGACTACGTTGAATGTCTAGGGTTAGGATAGTGATGAAGTGTAAGTTCACAACAACAACAGACAGATAAACACTTTTATTAAGATCCACAACACTTTACAACACTATGACAAGCACATACATATACCACTCTAGAAGACTAGCTTAAGTAAGTCAAGTGTTAAATTTTAAATTATGTATTAGTTTCTTTCAAGAATAGATATCCTGATCCAACTACAAAGTGAATCAGGAATCCCAATCAAATGTAAACACAATCTTTATGTACAAAATTTATACAACGGATCTTTGTCCTGACATAGAATAGTATTACAATATGTGTGTAGTGTGTGCTCTGGTATTAAGAGGTAATACTGGCTTTTGAAGCTATGTTGTTGTTTGTCATCACGACTTCATGTGTTTGTTAATGGTGGAAATAATCTTGAAGGGTTCACAGTTCTTTTTATTTGTAAAACAATAACTGTCCCTCTTGCTTTAGTATTACAGTCACTTTTTAAAGGTGGGTTATACATGGATGAGCTACTCTGGCTGACGAGTTCTTAACTTATGAGTCGGCGGCAGGAAAACTGTCTCCTCTGCTCGCTTGCGTCTCAGTTATCTTGAACTACACCACTGGTCGATATCTTGAACAAGGAGTCTGCTGCCAGCCCTCTGGATCCAGCAAAACTCAGACAGGTGCTGCTCTAATACTTCAGTACCACGGTCCCTGAAATAAGAAGGTTGTACCTCCTTCTTCAGAACTAATATATAATCTATTTCCACACTGAAGTACAGGACATTACAAACACAGAGTTCAGCACTGTATGCCAACTACTAGCTTCTCATGTGACAATATACCAGTATTCCTCTCCCTAATGGTTACAACGCCTCTGCACTTCCAGCTGTAATTCCTTCTATACAATAAGATAGGTGTCATGTTACTAAATGGCAATCCCATATATGCCAATGCAGTTATACTCCTCTCTGACAAGCTTTTACATGGTGGAGCAATATCTAGGCTTTGCCTTCTGTTTGCTACTGAACCACACACATACAGACACAATTTATCAATTCATACTCAATTTTCATATAATATATATATATATAGATATTTAGGAAACATGTCTAGCTTACCACAATTTAAGGAAATATACACTAGTACATTGACTGGCGATGAATTCTGGCACAATTTTGATCTGCCTTATCCCAGGCTTTTATTTAGAAAAATATTAGCTTGCTCTCAACGCACTGGCTTCTCATAAAGTTTATTTTCAAAACTGGCCCTGAACTGGTGCTTCTATTTGACTATATCGAACGCTCTAACCAATGAGACCATGTTTACAAGAGCCTTTGAAAAAACTTTACCCATCCTACCGTAACCATTAACAACCCTAATAGTATTTGAAGTCCGACTAATCAGGTTTCGCCTTACATATTACTACAGCCAACCAAATCGTATCTAACTTGTTGGCCTCATTTCCCCTAAAGCGGTGTTTTTCTACATGCCATTATGAGCAAATATGATCTTGTGCTGTCAGACAACCTCACTATAGTATTTTTGCTATAATTCGTTAAGTACTAGATTATTTGCGTAACACATAACATATTCTTTGTCAGCAAGTCCCAAGGCACCCAAATATATAAGTTTAATGGGGCTAAGTGGCTTCGTTCAAAATATGTATTTTCTTCTACCACCCGTTCACTTCTATACGATGGGATGTCTTCTGTACTGTCAGACTAATGTCAGGATTTCAGACGTAAAGCAGTATTGTGTCATGTTTCCTAATAAGATTTTAAACCTGTTTTCAAAACCTAACCTCGTATAGGTAGTATTTTTTTTATTACCGTTTATTTGAAAAAAAACGGGCCTGCATGCCTTTCGCGTCTGATTGGCGTTCACTTTTTAATCGCGAGACGACGTGGTTTTATTGCATGCGTTCCTCCGTGCATCTCTCTCTCTCTCTCTCTCTCTCTCTCTCTCTCTCTCTCTCTCTCTCTTCTAAGCCCGTCTGTCTTCTAGGTTAACGTAGTGTATATAATGACATTAATGTAATATTATATCTAGGTCATTAAGCAGCGTGTCTATCAAGGTCGTCCAAGAAATACAGTACCAGTTTTATTTTTAGAAACGCGTGTAGTTTATGCAGTAGGCTTTTACTATCAAACGTGGAAGCGTTACAGTTATGCAGACGAAGTAGAAAAAGGGGATTTCGGGTTCAGCCATTATGGCGTTCTACAACGCAGGTGTACGCTATTTAGGGAAAGCACTGGTCTTTCACCATTCTTCTTTCTTTCTATTGAATTACTTCGTTAGGCTTTACATTTATTTTCTCATTTATATATGTGGATTAGAATTTTTCACGACACTGGTCCAGATTATATTCCAGCAGACGCCATCAAAGCAGATATTGACATCTCTACGAAGGTATTGTACAAATGACTTGGTTAAGTCTGGGAGAGAGGTGAAATACCAACAAAACAGAAGGAAAGTTATCTGGTCAAATGGCCTAACGGAAATTTACATGAGAGCACACATTAATGAGGAATAATGTTACTATTAGTGTCAAGAAAAATATTAAACAGGATCATCCTTGGGAGATTAAACGATTCTATAAGTAGACAACTGAGAGTAAACAAACATGTTTTCAACAAATTGTAGAATGGAAATAACCTTAAACATTGGATTTGTCGACGATGGAAAGGCATATGACAGTATAGACAGCATTATGGATTTACCCTGAAGATCATTAGCTTAATAAAGAAAACGTGTAAAGATATGACCTGCAGAGTTCTTAATGAAGGACACGTAACAGAAGCGTTTAATATAAGAACTGCAGTGCGCCAGCGATGCCTCTTATCTCCATTTCTCTTCTTACTGGTTGTAGAGTGATGTCCCTCTCGTAAATTCCAGAATGAGCAAAATGACAGCTCAGATCGGAATAATAAATGTCAAATCAACACAATCTGTTGCATCATCTAAAATTAATCTAACCTTTCTCATCACCAGTCTTTAATTCCCTTAAGTAGCATAGGCTGTCAACAAACTTATACCAAGTCTTTGTGTCTTATGCCATCAGCTCAAGGTCTTCCTCATACCTTTTATATACGCCACCAGTTCTCTTCTCAATGCGAACTTTAGTCTCTCTCTTACTCTTACTCTGGGGATTCCAGAAAAAGTCATGCATCGTAATGCTTTCAACAGGTGTCCTCAATGTGTGTACTATCAACAGGTGTCCTCAATGTGTGTACTATCAACAGGTGTCCTCAATGTGTGTACTATCAACAGGTGTCCTCAATGTGTGTACTATCAACAGGTGTCCTCAATGTGTGTACTATCCACTACCAGCGTTTTTTTCTCAACGCTTGTTCCACTCGCAAGTATTTAGTTTTTGTCATCAGTTCCACATTAGCGATGTTCTATTAAAATTTCAATCCTTTCATTAATGAAAGTTTCTAGCTTCTTAGTTGTTTTTGTTGTTCTCCATGTTTCAGATACATACAATAGAACTGACCTGATATTTTAGTTCATGATTCTAATTTTTGTATTGGACCTATTCTCTTCATATCCATACATTTCCCAATGCAATGAAAGATTCTCTTGTCTGTTCCATTTTTATGTCACTGTCCTTCCATTCTCCTGTGTCTATTTTGATGCTAAGATATTATGTATCATTCTATATCTTCTGGGGGTGTTTCGTCAAGTACTTCTTTTTTTTATTGTTTCCTGTATTAATTATAATTATTATTGTCCTTCCTCAAGTGTATTTTCAGATCTACATGCCGTGATCTCTCATTAAGTATTTTTATGTTTGTCTTACATCTGCATACGGTTATGGGTCAGAAGTGCGAGGTTGTCGGTAAAAAATCTTGATGGTCAACTTGATTCCACTTGATTTCATTTCTGTTGACTGAAATCGATGTTTTCATAACTCAATCTATAGTCAGTAAGAAGACAAATGGTGACAAAAGGCATCGACTTCGATCGCCAGTTATTATCCCAGACGGTTCTGTAAGTTCTCCTTCATGACAAACTCTGCAGGTCATATCTTCAAAAGTTTTCTTTATAAAATTAATAATCTATAGGGGGATTTCATACTGATTTCCAAAGTGATTCTCTGTCTGCACTCTCAACTGCTTTTTCATAGTCTACAAATTCAACAAAGAACTGAGTTTTATTCAAGACTTTCTTAACTATTATTGTCAATGTGGTTTTCTGGTCCATAAATGTTTTAACATTCCTAGCTTTAATATACTTTAATAGATTCAACACTTGTAGTTATAAGCTACTGAACACTTTTCAGCTGCTAAAAAAAGATTAAATTCTACTGTGGTTTCATGGGAGCTAATCAATATACGGTGGACGCAAATAATAGCACCGCAAATATCACCAAAAGTCACTAAGGCATTGAATGTCAGACAGTAACGTTACAATTTTTTTTTTTAAATAGCCGTGACTGATACGTAGATCTCCATTCAGCGTTGTGAACTCCTCAACAAACGCTTTATCTTTAAGGAATGGTATAAATATGTTTTACTTTTAAGAATATCCGTTGACTGGATTTTCAAAGATTGTGGTTTAATCATAGTTAAAGTGATCTCTAATTAAATTTTGAGTACCATTCGTCACAAATATTGGTAAAGTCGCTGACTGGATTTTCAAAGATTGTATTTAAATCATAGTTAGAGTGTTCCCTGCTTACATTTTGAGCAACAGTTACCCCAAGTGTTGCCTCTTTAATGAATCATCGTTTCATGGATTTTCGAAGATTGTGGTTTAATCATAATCAAGATTTCTCATTTGGATTCTTCGGGAATGTGTCATGAATGAAAGAGGATAAATTTACAGTATGACAAACCACATACATACGCAGTAGAAATGACATCAACGTATTTCTCAATAGACGATATTGCCAGTTTATCCAATTCCAGTTTTATTATAAGTACCAACTATCCACTTTCTCTTTCAGTTAGTACAACAGATTTCACAAAAATCGAATATGCCACATACTGGATCAATCAGTATGTATTACGTCCACTACTGTGCATACCTGGTATTCTAGGAAATGTTGTCAGCTGTATCGTAATAGTTAAAAACGGGCTAAAGAAACCTTCGAATATATTTCTTCTCGGTTTGGCCATAGCCGATACTTTGGCTTTAATAGACCTTCTGGACGTCTCTGAATACTTTTACTTGGCATATAAAGACTGCATTAGTGAATGCCGCCACCTCCTGTTTCCATACGAAGCAGCTTTAACTATCCTTACAATTCAGGTAGCTGTGTTTGCTCTAGTGGTATTTGGTGGCAGAATGTCAACAACTATTACGGTCATTATAACAGTAGAACGCTTAGTGGCTGTGTTTTATCCACTGAAGCTATCCCAGATAGTTACCCGTAAACGAGCATGGCTGATTCTGACCTGTGCCGTTTTGTTTTGGCTACCATGGACAATTTTCCAATGTTTTTGGTTCAACTTTAATTTCTCGTACGACGAAAAGAATGAAACTGACAGTGCCTGGATTTCAAATTCAGAATTGTATTACGGTAAAGGGTTTGATATAGTCTCGTTTCATGATTTTTTTATAAGTCATCTATCACATTCCATACCGCTAGTGATCGTCACAGTCGGGAGCGCAGCCATTGGAGTTAAAATTAGGATCGTCATGAACAAACGTCAGAAGCGTGTGTCCAGTGTAGCTATAAAGAGATCCTCATTTCGAACAACAAAAACACTTCTCATGGTTTGTTCCGTATATTCATTTACAAAGTTTGTCTACGTTGTTCGTAACCTTCCGTGGTTTAACACTAAAGATCCTACTTTGGAAAGAGCTTCATTCTTCTACATCATTGTACGAGATAACCTTATGGATGTAAACAGCGGTTGTAATTTTTTCATCTATGTTGCGTTTAACGCAAAGTTCAGGCAAACGGTCAACGACTTGTTTTGCAGACGCCAAACAGGGGCCAAAAGTGTAAGTGTTACTTCTGAGTTCTAAAAGTGTGGATTGAGCAGAACTTGGTTTATGAAAAATGAGTAAATTAAATTGCCTAAATTGTCTTGCCGGCGATGTTCTACAAAGGAGTTCGGTCACGTGTTCTATGTGTAAGAGTACCATTAAACTTTATTTTGCTTAAACGCTTATACTATTGTAGGCCTTTCTTTAATTCAGTTTTACCTGGCAAAGGAAGGAGGAAAGATACCACAGCCTGACACAAGTATAACTTTTGAAGAGGCAAAACGTTTTATCAGAAGCAGATTCAGGAACAAATGGGAAGCAGAACACCCAAGCCACACAAACAATGATGCATATTACCAGCTCAACAGAAGAGAACAAGTGTTAATCTTCAGACTCCGCACGGGCCACAACAGATTGAGATACCACCTATTCAACAAGCTAAAGATAGGAACTACCGTTGAGTGTGACTGTGGCACCGATAAAATGACTGCTGAACATCTGCTTCAAAGATACCCAACATATGAGGAACAGAAAAAGTACATGTTGCCATCACCAGTACCAGTCCTGGAGAAGCTCTATGGAGATAGAAATAGATTCAAACTGACCACTGTTTTCTTTGAACATAGTCAAGTTGACGTCTGCGTGTGAACGAAGAAGAAGAAACTTTAACTGTCAGCACATAATATTTTGCCCCGTGTAATTTCCGGGGGTCATTGATAAGACAATAAATTAAAAGAGTTACTGCTACCTGAAACATTTCGTAAGAGGCATGTAATATGAGGTTGTGCATGAGGCTGACAACATCATCAGTTACAACTATCTGCTACACCAATGGCCGCTGCAAGAGCACATAAGTGCTTTGATACAGATTCCTGCAAAAAATACCAGCTTCAGGGGCGGCTCCGGACATGAGGCTGCATGAGGAGTGAAAGGGGAAAAGATGAAGAAGACGTGGTCTTATGCCAGAAGTGGTTGAGCATTCTAAGTCAAAGTCTACATTTGGCATTTTTGGCAGACGCTATGGGACATGTAAATTTTGGCTATACAGTTTCCGAGTGTATTCTTAATTTGACAAATGCTACAAAAAGTATAACGCCTATAGCAGTACAAACGCTTGCCCTGTGTGGTTCTCGAAAGGGTATCTCTAACGAGACCCCTAAAGAAAGGGAAGCTGCACTTCTTCCTGAAGCTTATCACAACAGGCGAACGAATTTTATTTTCGAAGGGTTAAGAATTGGGCGCGCAGGTCAGTCTAATATTCTGCCCTTCCACTCTCATGCATACTATATCCTTTCATTCCCATATGTTACTTTAAGCATTAATTTAAAGGCATGCAACATTATAAAGTTAACATAACAGCATTCATTTACAGTATGTAATCATAATAAAAAAATGAGTAGGTTTTTTTCAAACAAGATAGCAATGAAAAAACAAAAAACAAGCAAAACAAACGACAAAAAAATAAATAAATAAATAGATAATTAATTAATTAATTATAAAAAAAACGAAATAAATAAATGTAATGAAATTAACAAAATAATAAATACCGGTAAATAAAATAAATAAATTCTGTATACCGACACTCAGTCATGCGGTCAAACCGTCTACAATTAATCTGCATTTTTCAATGTGTCAACAATCTGTGCCCGTAATCACACAGATAGTATTTTATAAAACTGGTTCTGTTTTATTTTTCTTCTCTCTAGCTGTTATATATTTTCCGTCGGAAATTATTAGAGAAGATCGGAACAGAATGATAGGTGTATTTGTATAAGCTAGAGTTGCGTGTTACATTGACACACCAACTAAGAAGCTGGTGTTGTGCCAATGTATATTTGTGCCCAGTAATTTAGGAGCTATTCTCCGTTGAAAGAATATAGGACAGAATAGAAGAATTGTGTTTACTGGATTTTCTCCAGAGATGTTATTTTACTTGTGCCATTTGTACGGGTTCCAGGTTCGGTTTAGATTTTGAATTGCAAGTGCTCGCGTAGTAGTAATGGCAGTACTCATATAGTCTCTTGATCACTGAATTTTGAGTAATTCAAATTAAAAATTATATTCGTAGTGAAGTAAAGCCTGTAGAATAATTATCAATGGAACTTTCATTTAGATTCCTCCAGATGTAAAACTGTAGTTCAATGCGACGCCATTTTTTGTTGTTGCCATATTTACTCTTGACATCAAATGTCTAATTCAATAGATACATTAAAATCCGTTTTTTTTTTTCTTCATAAACCTGTTCTTTTCTGTAGCATAAATTCTTCAATATGAAATGTCTCATCAATTTGAGGTCCCTAATTTTGCTGAACAAATGGACATTATACACTTGTCTACTATGTATCGAAGTCGAATTACTAATCGAGATTTTTTACAAACCTGAGGAATAGGTCATACTGACTACTAAAATAAGTCCTGTAATCAGAACCTTGAAAATATCTGTGTTGATTACTTGTTAGAGAATAAACGACACCTTAAGCTGATAGGCTGTCATAGGGCCAAGGGTCAAGTCAGCCATTATTCTCTTCACTGGAGTCTCTATGAAGTTATAAAAATCTTGGTGAGAACTGCTCTGCTAGGGGTTCGGGCGGTCGATATATCTAAAACAGGTTTCTAAGACTGTTGGGGGACGTTATTGTGATTTGTCAGTCTACCGGATATCCTTTAGGATACTCTGTTTCATTGGCTAAGCTACTAGTTAAGATGGATAGTCCACTAGTTATGTCTATGTCATATTTACGTCACAGTTACTATACAAGTTACTATGATAGCAAATGGTATAACATTTTATTCGAGGGTATATTTAATTCTGTTTAGAGATTTCAGGTCTCGTATTATTTCCTATAACTGTCTAGAAGGCTTGATTAAAAATGTCAATAAGAGGCTATGTGATAATGACGTCATCAATTTCTGTAATAACTTGTGTACTAAAATAATTTAGAGGATAATTGCTAACTACTAATGTCGTCATCATTCCGGTTACAAATCATAAATACAAAAATTACAAAAACAGATTCTCGCTTACATCCTTACATTTTTGGTGGAAAACGAAATACAATAAATAATATATTATATTATACTATATATATAAGGATAATATCTATAGAGCAGTATATATAAATATATATATATATATATATATATATATATATATATATATATAAATATATATATATATATATATATATATATATATATTTATATATATATATATATATATATTGTAGCGAAATTTGGTTCCTCTTGCTTTGTTGTGGAAAAAAAAAATGTGTAGCGCGACTCCCACACACACACACCAGCGCAAGGTCAGCGCGGCGGTCTTTCTTTGAAGTTTGTAGTAGACGGGAAATGTGACTCACGGTTGAAGCCATACAGTATTACTGAAGAATGAGGAAATCGCATAGGAATGAATGGCGGACTTTCAAAGTTTGCATTTACTGGACATTAAATTATTAATTACCGGAGAACGCCCGGTTGGAATAATATTAAATAAAAATAACTCAACAAAGGAGATACACTAGGAATTATATCCAAAAGGATATTATTCAAATATAAATAATTTTAAAGATAATTAATATTTTTCACCTTCATCACATCGGCTAAAAGTTAGCTAATAATCTTTAAAAATTTATTACACTAACAAGCCTCAACGGATTTGTATAAAACTTATATGTAATGAAAGCCTCATATGGGGAAAAGGGAATGATACATAGGAAGGACGGAAGAATATAAGTGTGTAGTGAACAGAAGAAAAAAACGAGTACAGGAAAAGCACAGATTGTTTCAAATAGCTTCAAACCAGGAGATGAAACGAAAATCTTTTGGGACTTTTAGAGGTGCTTTCTCGTACGCGCGAGAGACTGAAATATAAGGACAGAGCGGCGCATTGGAAATCACACACCAAATCCAGAAGCCAAAGTGAGAAACTGGAAGACAGTATCTGCAAGAAAAGTTATTTTTTCACGCTGCTTGCAGGGCAGATTAACTTCAACCAAAATAATCTCACCGTGAGCTTATTAATCCTAAGAGGGTATGTAAGTTTATTAAAAATATATGTATTACTAATATCATTTTATTTCAGATTTTATTTCTGATTGATTGTATCAGATATAATAAAAAAGAGAATGACGCTAACCAGAGATAACCTTCACCGGCATTGTCAGGAAGCATAACCATTAATTGGTTAGCCAAATATATCATGGCTAGTTCTTGCCTGGAAGCTTACGACATACCAGCAAGTACATAAGTGACTTGACATCCATAAGTGGAAGGCAAAGGTTATATCGTACCCATGTATCATAACCTGTGATTATTCATGTATTTTGTTAATTCTGCACAGTATACATTATCTTATCATGCTATCTCTGTAACATACTACCATGATTCATTCATTTATATACAAACACTGAAGGCATGGTCGCATCATGAACAGTAGTTGGTGGTGAGATTGTTGGAACAATGGCCACCTATTACCTTTTGTTCCAGGTTTTTATGATCAATGTTTATGATCATTCCTGATCGAGAAACTAAAGACTTGAAGAAGTTGATCCAGCTCACTGAAGCCTAGAGGTCAACCAAACTTCAACACCTTAGTTCCCCGTAGTTATAGGGCGGGCTGAAGGAAAGTCTTCCGTACTCCAGTGTGTCGGAGGAACCTCGAGCAGACGTGGCTAATACGTAGGATAAGTTTATGTGTATCCATCCAACAAATCCTGTGAGCAGTTTCTAAAACGACCGTTTAATGATGACAACTAGATGGCAAGAGATAATGTGACAAACTTGTTTTATAAGTTCAGTGGAAGATAAATCCAAGACTTTTTAGCTTGTTTATTTGATTTGTAACTGTAAATAATCATACATTTTACCATCTTACAACAACCATTTCTCATTACAAGAATATATAGATGTACATAATAAATTGGATAATTGTACTCATTTGACTTGTTAAATTTTTAACTGTTAAAATTTTGAGTTACCTTTTCAAATTTAATTATATTATCACATAGGGTTACGATAGCGAAAGTAGCATCTTATACTTCTGACGCCTAAATCTATTGTCCAGCTCAGAGTATTCACAGCTGTAACTCACTTGTGATACCAGTGTACTTCTCGGGCACTGGAACTTCATACTTTCTGGAGAGAGATTCTACTTCTGCTCTACCACTATTATCATAATAGGAAAACCTTTCGCTACATATATATATATATATATATATATATATATATATATATATATATATATATATATATATATATATGTATATATATATATATATATATATATATATATATATATATATATATATATATATATCTGCTTATTCTCATATACATCATCCCATTTAAGAAAACGAAAACATTCACATTTCAAAAGTACAGTGGTATACGGGTACATTCTCACATACATTACATTATATAATAATATTACATGGAAATAAAACAAATTATTATCATTAACACACAAAAAACGAGCAGAAGAGGAAAAGAAAGGTTGACCTATGGATGAGATGTTGACAGGCAAATGCTGCTTCTATGGGGATAGATAATTATAATCAGTGTTGATGAAGTGTTTGAAAAGTGCTTTGTCAAATGAATATTGTGTAGGTAGGCTTTTTAGGTGGTGTGGAAGGCTCTTCCTTAAGTAGGTTCAGAGTAGGCTAAACTCTTTTTGAACAGGTCGATCCTAGGTTTGGGCAGACGTAACTGATGTAATTGTTGTCCCTCTCTTCTACTGGTTTGAAACAATGATCGTATGTACGGCGGGGCATTGTTAGATAGAATTGCGTGAGTCAGCTTGGCTTTGTTGTTTTTTTAGGGACAGTATTGTGGGTTCTTTTCGAATCCTTGTGTGCGGTATCATGCGATTATCAGTGATCAGACGTACTGCCCTCTTATGCAGGGAGTGCAGTCTCTTTGAGGTGGAAGCAGGGCAACCATCCCATAGTGTAGAGCAGTAATCTAGATGTGTCTGTATATGTGAGGTGTTGAACAATAGTCTAGTGTCTGCGTCTAAGAAGTGTTTTATTTTGGCCAGCTGGTACGTCTTTTGAGCTAAGTGTTTGGTGAAATTTCGTACATGGGAGTTCCACGTTAAGTGCTGGTCAATCGTCGACCCTAGAACTTTTGCTGTTATTGATTCCGCGTGTAGCTGTAGCGATCTTTTTGTGAAATTTAGGAGTTGCTGTCTGGTGGTAATCAACATAGATTTCATTTTTGCTGTGTTTACTCTCATACTATTCATATTACTTCATTTTGTTAGATTGTCTAATTCGCGTTGAAGAGTCATTTCAAGTGCCACGTAGTCATTGTCACTAGTGTAGATAGTACAATCATCTGCAAAGAGGTCACATGTTGAATATTTTAGATGTAGTGGCAGGTCGCTGATGAACAGTGCGAAGAGTAGGGGCCCAAGAATAGAACCCTGCGGTACTCCTGTATCTATCTTCGAGAAATCTGATGTCGAGTTGTTGTGAAGCACTAACTGTTGTCGATTTGCCAGGATTTATTTGATGATGTTTAGTGGATTAGGGCCTATTCTGAAGTTTTCTAACTTGTGAACCAAGATAGTGGAGTCAATCATGTCAAATGCTTTTTTGAACTCAACAAAAGCAGCACCACATAGTGTTCCATCATTTACGTTCGACAACCAGTTGTCTGTCATTTTGGTGAGAGCTGTGTGACAGGAATGTTTGGGTCTGAAACCCGACTGGCTCTCAATGAGCAGTTTGTTTGTTGTTAGGTGTTGAAATCTGGTGTTGTAAATGTGTTTCTCTAGTGGTTTTGAAAGAGAAGATAGAAGGAATATTGGTCTGTAACTGTTGGGATCGCTATGTGAGCCAGATTTATAGAGAGGATACACTTTGGCAGATTTAAATGTTGTGGGGAAGTAGTTCTGTGCAATGCATTGGTTGTACACATATGTTAAGGAATCGCAAATGATGGTTGCAGCGTAACGTAGAATCTTATTGCTGATACCTTCAAGCCCAGATAAATTGTTGTTTTTTAATGCCAAGATATATTTGAGAACTTCATGTACTGTTAGAAAAGGAATATCTCTTAGATCTGTTATGGTATGTTCAGTGTTGCAGAAGGCTGTCAATTTACTAATATCGCAGTCCATTGGCTTTAGTGTCGACTTGAGATGGCTAATTTATGTTTTGAAATGGTTACTAAAGTGAGTTGCTGTGAGGGAGCAGCTTTTTGGTAAAGAGTTTAGAGACTTTGATTTGTGTATTAGTATTCTAATGGCTGCCCAAACTTCTTTGCTGTTTGCTTTGTCTTGATTTATCTTTCTGAAATGTAGTTTCTTTCTGAAATGTAGTTTCTTTTCCGGACGAATGAGGTATTGTACTTTGTTTCTAAGCATCTGATTCCTGCTGAAATCTTTGAGCTTATGTGCTTCGTCCCGCTCTCTCATTGTTGATAATATTTCGTTGGGTTTTTTTTTTTTGATGTTTTTTACACGGACCTGCTTTATAGGAACATTTTTGTAGAATACGTTGTTGAAAGTTTGTGTCCAGTATGTTATGGCTTCTTCTGGATGCGGAAGTTGGTACACGCATCAGAGAGGGGGATATTTGTAGGTCTTGTAGGAATAATTGAAGGTTAAAGTTTTTAAAATAAAGGACAAGCAAGGCAAATTGCTTACTGCCCCAAAGGATGTAATGGAAAGATGGAAAGAATATTTCTCAGAACTCCTTGATGGCGAGCAAGGTCAAGCATCAGAAATGATAACCACTAGCACAGAAGAGAAAACCAATGATGGTGAAGATGACATAAAGATGGAAGAACTGAAGGCAGCACTGGAGAAAATCAAGATGGGCAAAGCAGCAGGGCATGATGGTATAACACCAGAAATGGTTAAGTACATGGGAGCATCAGGCGACCTATTACTCCTAAGGGTCCTACAGGCAGCATGGTGCAACAAGGCCATACCAAAGGATTGGGAGATTGCCATCTGTCATGAAACATTCTAAATCCACATATCTAAATTAAAAAGTAAATGTAAAGCCTAACGAATTAATTCAATAAAAGGAAAGAAGAATGGTAAAAGACCAGTGCTGTCACAATGGCGTACGCCTGTGTCATGGAACGCCATAATGACTGAACCCGACATCCACTTTTTCTACTTCGTCTGCATAATTGTAACGCTTTCACGTTTGCTAGTAAAGCCTACTGCATCAAGTACACGCGTTTCAAAAAATAAAATAAAACGTGTACTGTGTTTCTTAGAAAACCTTGAGATACGCACACTGCATAATGACCTAGATATAATACTAGCATTAATGTCATTATATAGAATACGTAACCTAAAAGACAGACGGACTTAGAGAGAGAGAGAGAGAGAGAGAGAGAGAGAGAGAGATGAACGGAGGAACGCATGCAATACTACCACAGTCTCGCGATATACAATTAATGCCACCCCACGCGAAAGGCACGCAGGCTTGCTTTTTTTCAAATAAACAGGGACAAAAAACACTACCAATACGAGGTTAGGTTTTAAAAAACATGGTTAATGCTTATTAGGAAACATGACCCAATACTGTTTTACGTCTGAAATCCTGACTTTAGCCTGACAGTACAGAAGACACCCCATCGTATAGAAGTGAACGGGTGGTAGAAGAAAATACATATTTTGAACGAAGCCACTTGGCGCCATTAAATTTATATATTTGGGTGCCTTAGGACTTGCTGACAAAGAATATGTTAAGTGTTACGCAAATAGTCTAGTGGTTAACAAATTATAGCCAAAATATTACAGTGGTGTTGTCTGACAGCACAAGATCATATTTGCTCATGTTTGGAAACTGCTTTAGGGGGAATGATGCCAACACGTTAGATCCGATTGGATTGGCTAGAATTATATATAAGGCGAAACATGATTAGTCGACTGCAAATACTATTTTTGGTTGTTAAGGGAAACGGTAGGAAGGGTACTTTTTTCAAATGCTTTTGTAAACATGGTCTTATTGGCTAGACCATTTAATATAGTCAATTAGGAGCGTCGGTTCAGTGCCACATTTTGAAAAAAAACTTACTGAGAAGCAAGTGCGTTGAGAACCAGTTCATATTTTTCTAATGAAAGCCTGGGACAGAGGCAGATCGGAATTGTGCCATAACTCATCGCCAGTCAACGTATTTGTTTAATATTTCCTTGAATTGTGGGACCGTGGTACTAACGTATTAAAGCAGCACCTGGTCTGAGTTTTGCTGAATCCAGAGGCTGGTAGCATACTCCTTGGTCAAGATATCAACCAGTGTTGTTTCTCAAGGAAACGGTGAAGCAAGCGAGCAGTGGAGACTGTTTCCTGCCGCCCACACAGAAGTTAAGATTTCGTGGCCAGAGCAGCTCAATCTTGTGTATACCCCCCCCCCCCTTCTAAAAGTGACTTTACCTTAAATCAAGAGGGACATTTATTTGTTTCAAATAAAAAGAAACTGTGAACCTTTCCAATATTATTTCCACCAGAAACAAACACTTGAAGTCATGATGACAAACAACAACCTAGCTTGAAAAGCCAATATTACCTCATAGTACTACAGCCCAACTTACACACATATTGCAATAATAATATATGTCAATACAAAGATTCTATCTATAAATTGTGTACATACAACTTGTGATTACATTTGATTGTGATTCCTGATTCACTTTGTAGTTGAATCAGGATATCTATTATTGACAGGAATTAATACATATTTTTTAAAGTTACACTTGACTTATTAAGATAGTCTTATAGAGTGTTCTATGTATGTGAGTGTCACAGTGTTGTAAAGTATTGTGGATTAAAATAAATTGTTTATCTGTCTGTTGGTTGTTGTGAACATACACTTCATCATTATCATAACCCTAGACATTCAACGTAGTCATCACAATATTCCAGAATAAGTCTGACTGAGGTATAAATGTGGTAGCAAAGTAAGGTCTTCTGTAATACACCACACTTATTAGATACAGATACCTTCACAGCTGATCTCAGTCAGTACACTAAGTCCCCTATAAATATTTATATCATCCCACTTTACCACATATATTGGGGTCCTGTCCGGGATTTTGAATCTTTCCCTATTATATATATTGGGGGTAATTCAATTCAGGAAATAATAAAAAATTTAAAGGTATCCTGGGGTGAAAATAAATAAGGTTGAGCTCTCAGTTCTTGTGGTTGTCCTTAGATAATTATTTATAGATTGAATTGTTTACATTTGCCTGTTAGAAAATGGCCGACCTAGCAAAATTTCGATCTGCTGCTGTGCAGGCTGCTAAAGAGTTAGGAATGGACGGGAAAGTTATGATTGCTTATGTCACTACTGAATGTGACACATTTATTGAACGCGAAGAAAAAAGATTAGAAAAAGAGGCTGAAAGAAAGTTAGAGGCTGAAAAAGAGCTTAAGAGGTTGCAGATTGAGGCTGACAAAGAGGCTAAGGCATTGGAGGCAGATAGGGAGATTAAAAGGCTCCAGTATGAAGAGAAGAAGCTGGAGGCAGAAAGAGAAGAAAAGAGAATAGCTGCAGAAAGGGAAGCCGAAGAAAGAAGGCAAGCTACAGAAAGAGAAGAAAGGAGACAGGCTGCAGAAAGGGAAGCAGAAAAGGAGGAGAAGAGATTACAAAGGGAACATGAGTTACGACTAAGGGAGTTTGAGTTTCAGGGCCATGCTCCTGAAAATGGTGCCAGTACCTTTACCTCTGATGCCTCTGCTAGTCAGGAAGCCTCAACCTCAGCTATGAATTTTCATTTAGATCATTTTGTGGAGAAAGAAGATGATATCGAGAGCTATCTAAATAGATATGAACTATTAGCTACCACGTATGGGTTAGAGAGAGAAAGGTGGAGCTTAAAGTTATCACAAGGGCTTCGTGGTGCAGCTTATGAAGTTTTTGCCAAACTGAGCAGAGATGATCAAGAAAATTATGACATGCTAAAGCAGGCTCTTTTGTTAAGATATGAAAAGAATGGAGAATTTTATAGGAAAAAATTTAGGAATGCTAAACTACTGTCAGGTGAGACCTATCACCAGTTCTCTGCACGGTTAGAGACATACTTGGAGAAATGGACGGCTCTGGAGAAAACCCAAGATCTTAAGGAAATGATCCTTATAGAACAATTAAGAGAGTCCATGGCTCCAGACCTGAGAAAGTTTCTCATGGAACAAGGTGCAGAGAGACTGGGTGAGTTACTAAATGTCGCTGAAAGGTATCAGGCAGCTCAAGCAGAGGTAACAGGTAACAAAAAGAAACAGGTAGACTATTTTAAGGCACCACAAAACTTTGATACGTTTGATCCTAGAGATCAGAACAAAGGTAAGCACCAGTTTGATAGGCCACGGTATGACAATAAAAATAAAACCCCATAATTCGAAGAAAGGAAATTTGATGAAAGAAAATCTTTCAACCAAAAAAGGAGGTGGTGTAAAAATTGTAGGATGAACAATCATGACACTGACCGTTGCAGAAGGAATCCTATAGTAATGGCCACCCTTCAGGTCAAGTCGACCTCTAGACAGGAGGAGGATATTATGATAAATACCACTCCAGAAGAGATGAGGAAGGCACAGGCTGGGGATAAGACCCTCAAGCCTTGTTTTAGAAAATTGTCAAAGTGTCACACACCTACAAGTAAAGGAGACTTCTATATGAAGAACCACCTGATATACCGGAAGACTGGAACTAGATCCAAAGGTCAGGGACAGCTGGTACTTCCAAAAAGGTATAGGACAGACTTAATAAGGAGCTTACATGTAAAACAAGATGGGGACCATGAGAAAATAGGTACCATCATTCAAAAGGTAGCTCAGAATTATTATTGGCCCAAGGCAAGGTGGGACATTGAAAATTTTGTAGAGAGATGTGGCATAGCACATGAGGGAACACCCACAAGTGGGAATAGTGATCAGGACCTCTACACGCCACGGGGCAAACGTAGGCCTGAAACTGAAAAGAAAAATAAATTAAATAAAGTGGACCAAGTGGAATGGGAAGTCCCTTTTCACGGACAATCTTCGATTGACTGTTTTACAATGGCCACTATGCAGATAGTGCAAAAAGATGTCTTACCCCAGGATAAGCCGAAAATCCCTCAATCGGACTTAAGTGAACTGGAGGAAGAAAAAAGAGAGCCAAGATCTCTCATAAAGAATTTTAAGTGGGGAGAAAGCCCCAAGAGAAAATTTGGTAGCGGTCGTTTTGTGCAGGATGATTCTGGAAAGAAAAATCATCACTACAGTGCTTCTAGTGGAAGAGACCCTACCAGTGCATGGAAAAATAGACAAGAAAGCTAAAGACAGAGATTTGGCTGTGGGAGAAAAGGTACTGCTTCTTCTACCCGGTAGTCAGAATAAGTTACAAATTGGATGGCAAGGTCCATATACAGTTCTAGAGAAGGTGTCTAGAACCAATTATAAGATAGATAAGAAGGGGAAAGAAAAAATCTATCATGTGAATCTCCTGAAGAAATATTTGGAAAGAGAAAATCAGGAAGAGACACACTTGTTGACCTTGTCCATTGCAATGAAGATGAAAAAGGAACCACTTTCATCATTTGAATATCCATTACATCCCTGTGAGACAGCTGCACAGGTGAAAATCAGTACACATTTAACGAAAGATCAGAAGAAGAGAGTGCAACAGGTTTTAGATGATCATACAGAGGTGTTAACGGACCGACCGGGGCATACAAACTTATTGGAATATGATATGAAGCTGATAGACCCCACACCTGTCTGTATGAAAGCCTATTCGATTCCTTTTGCTAAGGAGAAAGCCTTGAAGGAAGAGATAGACTATTTGTTGAAGGAGGGAATAATTTCACACAGTGAATGTTCGTATAGTTCCAGTGTGGTGCTCTTAAGGAAACCCTCTGGAGAACATAGACTCTGTATAGATTACAGGAGACTGAATGCTATTACAGAAGGTCAGGTGGATCCATTGCCGGATACAAATCAGTTGTTGGCCAGGCTAAATAAAGCTAAATATTTCTCAAAAGTGGATCTGAGCAAAGGATACTATCAGATTCCAGTAAAGCCTGAGATCAGACCAATTGTTGGCTGGGAACATTTCGGAGGAGCAGAGTGTCTCCCTTGTTGCCTTTTGAATTGAGGATAGTCCGAGTGTTTATTAAGGCTGATGAGAAAATTATCGGATCCACTACACCACTCAGATATCACCATATAGATCAACTCCTCATAACGTACAATTTGAGGAACATCAAATCTTCTCTGGACATGTCGTTGAGCAGACTCAGAGAAAAGAAATGGTGAATGTTGATTGCTAAGCAGTAGTAAGACAAGCAGTAACACTTGCAGCTGTACAGTAACATATCTTAAATGGGTTCTTGGATTGCAGAGGTCTGGGGCAGATTTCGTGAGTCGTGCCTACTTTGAATTGACCCACCTGCATTAATCCATGATAAAAATAAAATTAGCGAAACGGTGATGCGGATTTTCTAAGCCGCCATCCGTGTGATGAGAATCACAGTGCTCACCAGGAATAATATTAAATTTCTCTATGTGTATATAGAATTATAGACTGACATGCGATGTCTGTTTTAAAGTGGGGAGGATTTGTCGTGAAACATTCTAAATCCACATATATAAATTAAAAAGTAAATGTAAAGCCTAACAAATAACTTCAATAAAAGGAAAGAAGAATGGTAAAGACCAGTGCTGTCACAATGGCTGTACTCGAAATCCCCCTTGTTTTCTACTTCGTCTGCAAATTGTAACGTTTCACGTTGATAGTAAAAGCCTACTGCTTCAATACCCCCTTTCTACGATAAAACGTGTACTGCCTTTCTAAGAAAAACCTTGAGATACGCAAGTTGACCTATATCACTGACAAACAACATTTTTCTTTCTTATATAAGAATAAGTGTTCTTAGGTCAGTTTCTTGCGCTGATTTCAAATTTGAAATCCGTTTATCTCTATCACGTCAGGTTCTTAAG
The DNA here is from genome assembly GCA_024509875.1 of Oreohelix idahoensis. Classification (NCBI taxonomy): domain Eukaryota; kingdom Metazoa; phylum Mollusca; class Gastropoda; order Stylommatophora; family Oreohelicidae; genus Oreohelix; species Oreohelix idahoensis. The sequence continues at coordinate 351,098 of JAMPIV010000673.1, read as the reverse complement.
ATATTTGTGAATAAATATATTTTTGGGAAACCGTTATTTGCTCCGTTTCATTTTTACTATATAACTTTTTTAAAATTAATAAAATGCAAAATAATTCTACTTTTTATACTGCTAAAAGATGCATGACATATGTTACGTTATATTTCAAATAGTTACTGTATTTTGAAATAATTCTGAGTGAAATATGGCTTCTAGAAGTTGTAGAAATTCGGCTGATCTGTTCTGTTACGTGTGCGGATATTTTACCGATCGTGTTCACCAGAAAAACTTTACAACATTGCTAAAGAAAGCATATGAACTTTATTTCGATTCGAAAGTTGATGATGCAAATAAATCTTGGATGCCAAATGCAGTTTGTTCGACTTGTGCAAATACATTGGCAGGTTGGTTACGAAAATCGCCGAAGCATAAGTTGATGCCTTTTGGAGTGCCAGTAATATGGCGTGAACCGATAAATCACGCTACTGATTGTTACTTCTGCTTGACAAATATCTATGGTTTCACTTTTAAAACTAGAAAGTCTGTGGTTTATCCAATATTGAATCGGTTTTGAAACCAGTGCCTCATGATCCAATCACGTGTCCGATCCCAGTTCCACCAGAACAATATCCATTGGATGTGAATGAACATCAGAAAGTGATAGTTTACCTGCTTTAGAAACTAATTCTGACTCGGATTATATACCGGTGAATGATGGTGTTCACTTAATTAACCATTCAGAACTTTCAGATCTAATACGTGATCTTGCTCTCACCAAAGGACAAGCGGAATTACTCGGTTCGCGACTCAAAGAATGGAATCTTTTAGCGCCCAATACTCTGATATCTAAATTTCGTCATAGACACAGAGAACTTGTTCAATACTTTGAGATGGATGATGACATTTGCTATTGCAAAGATGTAAAAGGTCTAATGGTGCACCTCGGTCATGAGCACATAGTCAACGAATGGCGACTTTTCATCGACTCTTCCAAGACTAGTCTAAAAGCCGTGTTATTGCATAATGGAAATTTATTTTCATCAATTCCAGTCGCCTACTCTGTTCATATGAAAGAAACTTATGACAATGTGGCTATACTTTTGGCAAAAATAAAGTACAATGACTACCAATGGCGGATTTGTGGAGACCTAAAGGTCATTGCAATTCTCACGGGCATGCAGACTGGGTATACTAAATTTTGTTGCTTCCTATGTGAATGGGACAGCCGCAACAGACAGGAACATTATGCAAGAAAGGTGTGGCCTATCAGGGATCGTATGCAGCTCGGGCATAAAAATATAATACTCGAGCCATTAGTTAACAAAGACAGCATCATTTTACGACCGTTACATATAAAGTTGGGGCTCATGAAGAATTTCGTAAAAGCGTTAGATAAAACGAGCAAAGCTTTCACTTATCTTCGAGAAAAGTTTCCGCAAATTAGCGATGCAAAGATAAAGGAAGGTATCTTTGTAGGACCTCAGATTAGGAAAGTTATTGCAGACAAACAATTCGAGAACTTGTTACATGGTAGTGAACTTCGCGCATGGATGGCATTCAAATCGATCGTCGATAGCTTTCTGGGAAATCACAAATCTGTCGACTATGTGCATATTGTTAAGCAGTGCATAGATGCATACAGAATTATGGGCTGTAACATGTCCCTCAAAATCCATTTGCTCGATTCGCATCTTGACTTTTTCCCTGACAACCTTGGCGAAGTCAGCGATGAACATGGAGAACGATTCCATCAAGATATCGCCGTAATGGAGTCACGTTATCAAGGACGGTGGAGTGTGACCATGCTTGCCGATTATTGTTGGATGCTTCATCGCGATGTACCACATGCCATTCACCGACGAAAGTCGACTGCAAATAAATTCAAGCCTACATAACTGTTATACTTCTTGTACAAATGATGTTGTAATACTGTATGCGTTGTTAAAAAACTTCAATTGCGTATTTCTAGAGATCCCGACCTGATAGAGAAAAACGGTTTGCAGATTTAAAAACAGCGCATTAAAATTGACCAGAAAAACATAGAAGTGTTAGAGAAAGAAAAAAAAAATTTTTTTTTTGTTAGCCAGTGTATTTAATATTCCATTCATGTCATTTTATACACTAAGTTACCATAAACGAAAGACAGATGGACTAAGGATAGAAAGAAAGGGAGGGGCTGAAAACCGGAAAGCAGGCAATACTACCACAGTCTTGCGATACACAATTACTACCATCACGCGTGTAAGGCCACAAGCACTAGCTTTTTTCAAATCGACAGTGATAAAAAACACTACCCATACAAGAGTTAGTTTTTAAAAACTCACAAAACTCTTATTAGGAAACATGACATTATACTGGTTTACGTTTGAAAACATTACAGTACCCAGACACCACATCGTATTCGAAGTGAACAGGAGGTAGAAAAAAATCCATATTTTGAACGCAGCCACTTAGCTCCTTTAAATTTATAAATTTGGGTTCCTTAGGACTTGCTGACAAAGAATATGTTAAACGTTACGCAAATAGTCTAGGAATTAACAGATTATAGCCAAAAGAAATAGTGAGGGTGTCAGACAACCCCAAAATCAGAATCGCTCAGTGGCAGATTTTCACACCACCATTGTACGGGAAATAGGTCCCCATGTTACCTCCAATTTGATTGGCGGAAAGTAAATGTAAGGCTAAACACGATTAGTCAGGCTATAAATATTGATTCTTTGTTGTTAGGGAAACGTGAGTAGGAGTACTTTTTTTTGAAAAGCTGTGTAAACATGGCACGATTGGTTAGACCCGCCAATATAGTCAATCAGAGGCGTCAGGTCAGCACCACATTTTCAAATAAACTTACTAAAGAACCAGTGCGTTGAGCGCCAGTGCATATTTTTCTAAATAAAAGCCTGGGACATCGGCAGATCGAAATTGTGCTATATTCATTGCCAGTCAACGTAACTGTGTATTATTCCATGAATTGTGGTAAGCTTGAAATATTTGATATCTTTTAATGAAAATTGAATGTAAATTGATAATTTATGTCTGTATATATGTGTGGTTCAGTAGCGAACATGAGGTAAAGCCTATATAGTGCTCCAACCTGAACAGAAGGTGTCGGAGGAAAGTAAAACTACATGGAATTGCCAAACAGTACACTGACACCTATCTTATTGACTAGAAAGAAATCATGCTGGAATTGCAGAGGCGTAGTAACCATTAGGGAGGAGTATACTGGTGAAAATTGTTTCAGATGAAGATAGCAGTTGGCCTACCGCTCTGAACTCAGTGTTTGTTATGTATTGTGTTCAGTCTGGAGATATATTATAAATTAGTTCTGAAATAGGAGGTACAACCTTCTTGTTTCAGGGACCGTGGTTCAAAAGTTATTGAGCAGCACCTGGTCTGAGCTTTGCTGAACCTAGAGGCTGACAGCATACTCCTGGGTCCAGATAGTGACCAGTGAGGTGTCTCCAGAACACAGGGAGGCTATCGAGCAGAGGAGTCTTTTCCTGCCGCCATCACGAAAGATAAGCGTCTGTGGCCAGAGGGGCTCAACATTATGCCCCCCCCCCCCTCCCTCAAAATCTGACTTTATAATAAAACAGAGGGAAAATACAGTGTTTAAATTGATAGGAACTGTGAACTTTTCCCCATACTATTTCCAAGATAAACAAACACTTGAAGTCATGATGACAAATAACAACATAGCTTGAAAAAAAAAAAAAACAGTATTACCTCATATTACTACTACACAACTGACACACATAGGATAATATTAATAAAATATGTCACTACAAGGTTCATATTGATAAATTCTGTACATATAAATTGTAATTAAAATTGATTGTGATTCCTGGTTCACTTTGTAGTTGAATCAGGACATATATATTAATGAAAGTAATTAATACATATTTATATTTGAAACTTTATCAGTGACTCATTTAAGATAGTCTTATAGAGTGCTAAATGTGTGTGAGTGTCACAGTGTTGTCAAATGTGGTGGAATAAATTAAATTGTTTATCTGTCTGTTGTGGTTGTGACTTACACTTCATCATATACATACCCTAGACATTTAACGTAGTCATCACAATATTCCAGAATAATTCTGACTGAGGTATAATGTGGTAGCAAGTAAGGTTATCTGCAAAACACTACACCTATTAGATACAGATACCTTCACAGTTGATCTCAGTCAGTACACTAAGTCCCCTATAAATATTTATAACATCCCACTTTACCACAGTAGGGTGGGATTTGGTGTAGCTTTGCTAGATAAATGAGTAGCACCAGAGGATGACGATGAGTGGTTATAAGGGGTTCTGCGTTGATTCACTGTGTTTAGTGTGTAATCTGTGTCACTGATGGATGAATATGTGTGTTTCTGGTGTGTCCTCTGGGGGAACTTTAAATATTTGGCTAGATAGCTAGTCCCTAGCTTAGACGTGTGGACTTGATCTATATATAACATCTTTTTTAGTGCACCTGACTTTGATGTGATCTAGTGTTGTTTATGAAATACGCGTACTTGTGATGTTTAGTGCAGAAATTATATAGCACCTTGTTGTTGATATCTACAGTTTGGCGTGCTTTTACCATAGCTGGGTGGAATTATTGACGAGATAAATGTGGAGGTGTTTGGGAATTTTTGTTTTATGTTGTCAATCATTCTGGAGATGTCTAATGGGTTAATAGTATATTCATTTGTGCTATCATTTATCCCTACGCGTACTGTTGTTTTCCTTATGTTAGTATTTGTGTTGAGATGGCTGATTTCATTGGCTGTTCTCACTATTCCAGCTCCTGGTAGTGATATTACTGTGACTATGTCCTCTTGCGTTGTTGACACTCTGTCACTGTGAATACCTTTTAGCAGTGAGTCCCCAATGATGATGTGATGTGTGTTGTGAGGTATGTGTCGATGGTGCTGTGGCTGAGGTCGTGCACGACGGCGTTTTTGGTGCCATTTATGATCTTCTTGTTGACGGTTTTCAGCGGATTTTTGTGTCGGTTGTTGTCTTCTTTCATGTCATGTTGTGATTGTTGCTTCGGGATCTACTTGTGTGGGTTGTCTTGGTAGGTTTTCAGTACGATGATTAATTTTTACCTCAGTCGGGTAAGTCTTGTTTGGAGGTGTTTTTTTCGTTCTTAATATTCTGTTGGCTATTTTCAAGCTTGTGATGTCGTGGGCATATTTTGTCTTCAGGAACAGATGTTTGACGGTGGGTGGGTAAAAGAGCAGGTGATATTTGTGGTGTAACTGAATGACCTGATATTTGAGGGTTTTGGACATCGTTCTTGTTTTTACGTTCTGAAATTTCTTGTAGTTGGTCTATTCGATTTATCAGCCTTGTGTTTTCTTGTCCGAGAGACTTGACTGCCTGAGTGCGTCATGTTCTCTTTTGAGTGAGCTGTCCAGGTCTTGTTTGAGTACAGCAATGATGTTTCTAACTGAATTTTCAAGGACTGTAATCATCGCCTGACAGCAGCGCTCCTCTGTTCCTGTGACGGTATTGCCTCCCCTGCATTGCAGTAGTGGTCCAACAGTGGCCAAAACTTAAGAGTATCTAATATGGGCTTCAAAAGTATCTACCTTCGCACAAGATTACTCTTGGCAGAGATGTAGATAGAAGGGTGATGACACTTCTATTACAAAGGGAGTCTTCACAAGATATTCAGAATAAGCGAGAACAATACTGCTTTGGCTGAGTATGTTAACTCTGTAATTCTGCCGACGCTTTTGTGAAGGATTTAAGCACTTATTACTTTCAGCTCGTTTAAACCCCCACCCCTGATTTACTCAGTGGAATTCTATTATTCTAATATAGCTCTGTTTAGAGTTTGAAGTAATTTGACTGAGACAAATATGCAGTAACTTTAAAATGATTAAATCGAAGTTAAATTTGTAACATGACAAATAAAATTTAATAATCATTTTAGGTTTTAACAGTTAGAAAATAATTTGAAAAGTTATGGATCAAGAAAAGTGATCATCATGTTCTTTAAGGATTGTGACGTGTTACAAGAAGTTCAAGGGGCAGCATAGATTTGGACTTAGCTGCCAATGACGGTTCTGCTCCTTCTTATGGGTGGTTCTTTTCACTCTGCTCACGCTCGTCCTGGTCAAGGTAGTTGGGTGTAGCTCGTTTCCCAGAAATGTCAAGGAGAGTCTACCAAGTGGGTCCTTCGTCTTAAAGCTCAGGCCACTGTTCCCTTCTTGTTCCAGAAATAGTACGTTCTGCTGGTACCACCAATAAGCTAATCCTGGCTCACAGACATTTTTGCTCAGATGAATAAAAGAGACTTGAATCGGCCTCTTACACGCGTCTGGGTTGTCGTTAATTTAATAAGTCCCCTCTCTGGCTTCGTGTGTGGTCCTTCCGTTTCCTCAGTCCGGTTTCCTTATTTAAAATGTTAGAGATTTCCTGGGCTATATTGTAAGTCCTGATAAATACTCCAAAAAAAGGTGTCCGGTATTTTAAGAAGGAATTCTGAATTCTAATTCTTCACTGTAGCAGTCTGGTGTCTTGGCGAGCGATTTCTCAAGTGAAATAGCTTGAGAAAATGGTCAGATTATATTCCCTGCCTTCCCACGCCTTCTTTTGTTATGAGCTATCAAAAATCTCCAATCATATTCAAACATGCGGGTTATGGGGTAATTTCAAAATATTCCGAACCTCGGATAATTTTGAACGTAAGGCAGATGTCAACTCTCCCATATATGGTAATACGATGTCCGATGCCCTTGTATACAAACTTACAGACATATCGGTAAACTAATACAACAGCGTCTTCAAAATGTAACCATCATTACTTTACCAGAAAGTACTCTTGGCATAACAAGTAGGACAGAAAACGCTAATGTCATAAGTTTCCGCCGCGTACACGAGATCTTGTGCTAATCTTAGCCAAGCTGTGCTGCTCCCTTGTGACTGCTAGTAATTATCTCAGCAAATCTGGGTAGAGGCAAGCAAATGTGATTATTATCACCAACAGGGAGTATCAAGCAATTCGACAATACTCAAATATCTGCTACTTAGCAGAAAAATAACGAAGAAAGAAAGAAAAGTGCGACAATTGAAAGCACATAATAAAAATCAGTACCACAAATGTACCGATACTGCTAGAGTGAAACAAAGATCGATGGGGGCCGCTGCATTCTGTCACAGTTCTCTCTTCTAGGCTTCGCACTTCGGGGGTGTCTTGTTCCTTCGTGTACTCAATAGCTAGGAGCTGTTTAAGAGGCGAGTATAAATGATGATGGATAGGAATTATCCTTCTAGTAACAGTGTCTTTGGTGCATGATGGGCGTGTCTCGTGTGCACATGGCGAGTGATTTAGATCTGGATTATCTGTAGGTATAATTGCATTAAGGGTAGATGATGCTAGTTTCAATGTACGTTTTAGCATATCATCATTAGAAGGGGAAACATTTTCTTTGGGTTCCTCTCCAGTTTGCACAATTATTGGAGTGATGCTCAGTAGGGAGGAAGAGCTGATTGAAGTGGGAGAGGGGGAGGACTGGCTTCAATGGTTAGCTGATATTGTGCGTTGGTAGACCTGTCTCCTATCATTGTTGGTGGAGAGGCAAGATCAGTTGCAATCGTGGTTTTATCTAGAGCTGATCTTTGTAGGTGAGAAAATTCGACGTCTAACCATGTCTGCACACACTCTGTCGCTACTTGAGCTAATACTTTTTTTTAGTGTGGTACAGATGTATTGTGAGGAGGTCGGTGCTTATTTTGTCCTCAACAATAGCGTCCAGTTGATCGCTCCGGGTTTCAATAGAACAGTTTCGGTAGTATTGTAGGCAAGTGTGTTTGAAAATTTCGTAGTGTTGGCTGTTATGGAGTTCAACAGAACAACATTGACACTTGTTATTTTGCTTGATGGTCAGATGTGGAGGGTTGTTCCAGGCATTTAATTTTCTTTGTACCGCCTTTCCTTTGTTGAGAGAGTAGCTTTTAGCTACGATGGAGGGGCGTAATCTGCCTTCTCTTGATGGTTTTACTGTCGGTGAAACGACATTACACGCTAGAAAGCGGAGAAGCCCTTTTATTTATCATTGTCTATTGTTCCCTAGCCACTGGGTCACAGTTACACTTTGGAATGTGTTACCAAAACTGAAGATTGTGCTATGTTTAAAGTAATTATCGATTTATCGAAAAATGATGGCACCACACGATGAATGCTTCTACTGTCATTCAATACAGAAAAAAACACAATATTTACACGTCAATTTAACACAATTACAAAATAAACAATTTCATTGTAAGTCCAAGCAAAAGGCCAACACAGGGATGTATAAACCATCCATATTAAATGTGAACAACTTACAATAACATTTCCAAAATAGAGAGCCAAACATAAACACGTCCGCACTCCAGAGAGGAAATACCAGAGATAGCTGGGTTTGGTTCCCAGTTACAGGGTCGGACTAAAATGAAGTTGGATATGAGGCTGACAGCTGTCTAGACTTGAATGCGACGGTACATGTTTTGAACCTGGTGATTTAGATGAATAAAATTATTATGCAGAAATATTTTGAAAGTACCACACCTGACCTGTTTGAATATGATTCGAGCGTTTATTTAACTCCATAGCAAACGAAGGCGTGGGAAGATAGGAATATATTCTGACCATTTCGCAGTTTTATTTCACTGTGACTTTCGCGCTCGCCAAGACAACATCAGACCTCGCCAGAGTGAAGACTAGATTCATAATTCCTTTTGTTAATCGGACCTTTTATTGGAAAACCAAATGAGACGTACAAAGCGCAGGAAATCTCTACATTTTAATAAGGAACACCGGGACGAGGAAACTGAAGAAACACACGGATTCAGTAAAATTAAAGACCCCCAGACGCGTGTAAGAGACCGACTCGTCTCTTTTATTCATCTGAGCAACAAGTCTGTATCCAAGATTGCCTTATTGGTGGCACCAGCAAAAAAGGGACCATTTCTGGGACAAGTAGGGACGAGTGGTTACGCTTTAAGACGGAAGAACAGCTTTGAAGACTTTCCTAAACTTTCCTGGGAAATGAGCTTCACCCTACGAACCTTGACCAGAGACGAGTGAACGCAGTGTACAGAAAACCAACTCATCAGGAGGAGGAGGATCAGAATCGTCACTGGCAGCTAAGTTAACCCATATGCTGCAACTTGAAGTTCTTATTAAAAAACCCATCATCCGAGTGATGAAAACTATTATTCCTTTCTTTTAAACTGCTAAACCTGAAGTGATTATTAAATTTTGTTATTTGTAATTATACCAGTTTAACTCCGATTCAATCATTTTAAATGTACTATATGTTTGTCTTAGTCAAAGTTACTAAACACACACTCTAAACAGAGCTATATTATAATAATAATTCCACTGATTTACTTAGGGATGGGGGCTTAACGAGCTAGAATAAACGATTGCTTAAATTCTTCATAAAAGTTGACGGCAGATTACAGAATTAACGTGCTCAGCAACAGCCAGCATTGTTTTCGCTTATCTGAATATCTTGTGAAGACTCCCATGTGATAGAAGCTTTACTACTCTTCTATCTACATTTCTGCCAAGTGTAATCTTGTGTAAAGATAGATTCCATTGAAGCCTATAATACTCTTGAGTTTTGGCCACTGTTGGACCACTACTGCAAAGCAGGGGAGGCAATACCGTCACAGAAAGGACTAAAATCATCTATCAGCTAGCATGAAGTGGCCCTGAAAAGGACTAACATTATCTATCTGCTAGCATAAAAACCTGATAATGACTTGTCTTGAAAAGGACTCGCCAACTACGCTAACACTGAATGTACGTCTTCAGTGTTCAGCAAAACCGGTTGTAGTAAACTATTCAGCAATCAAAACAGGTAATAGATAAGAGAAATTTCCCACCGCCGGTCAAGTGTTTATGCACTTTATATTCTTTACTCTAAAAGGCGCGGGGGGGGGGGGGGGGGGAAGAAGGGTGTTCCCACTTGGGTCCTGACTCCAAAGTGTCTGCCTCCTGTTGTCTTTTCCCACCTGCGCTAGGAATCGAGCCCACTCCTTCATCTTAAATCCTGACTTTAACGATGGTGCCAGCACATTCAACGGAGTTGTCAAGCGGTCAGTGAATATGTAAGGTCTGAGATTTCATCATTTATAAAGGGCTCCCTGGGTTGGGGTTAAATAGCAAGTCCTCTGTGCTAGTGGTTGGACTTAGCTCAATTGTATAGGCTGTTGTGACGTAAGTCAAGTTTCTTTCGCTCCTGAATTGGATGCCAGTGTATCAGCAATTAGGGTATGGAGTAGAGGGGTGTTAGAATTAGGCGTTCAAGTGTATAGGTAGGGATCATTCTATCCTCAAAGTGACCTTGAGGAAAACTATGCTAAAGTATAAACTCTTGTTTTTTTATGGCAATTTGTGTTCCAGGATGATGTTTCAGCAACATGCACAACCTCCTGTTAGTCGTGTTTTACGACATTCCTGGGAGAGCATGTCTATTTTTTTCTTCTCAGTTCCCCCTCCCCTTTTTTCCAGGACTTACACGTGGCAAAATAATGAATTTACAGTGGCAGTACCAAACTTTGGATCATTCTAGCGTCGGATTCTCAGAGTGGTTAGGACGCTTATTATTATTATTTTTTTTTTTGGGGGGGGGGGGGATGTCGTAAATTGTAGATAGGTTTGAAAGATCTTTATGGTCCCGATTGAGTAGAGAGTAGAGTGGATGGTGATAGTACGTGAGAAGTAAAGGTGTGAGAATAGATTTCACGAGTGAATAGTTTAAGGAGAAGATCTGTCTCTGGAATGAGTAGTTTTTCTAGTCCAGCCTATCTATACGACTATAATTTAGTACAAGACAATCTTATACCTCCCTACATATATAAACATAAGTTTAACTAAACAAACACACACAATTATGTGACAACAAGACACACAAACGTGAAAAACTGTGGTAAATTGGGTATGGGTCTGACCAACACACAAAGGTAAGTTCTTTTGTTGTTTATTATCATTTAAACTTTACAACATCGAATATCTAAAAAAGATAAAATAACATCAGAATTCATACATAGAAAAATAACAGAATACATGTGCCCTCCCCTCATTGAGAAGAAAAGAACCCAACAAGTTAATAACCCCAAAAGTTAAAGGTTAGCACTATGTTTTAGCATAGACAGTAAAGAGAAGAACAAAGTTCCCACTAAATGCTATCCAGTAACGTAAACAACATTTAAGCAAAGAAAATTATTGATGGTACAGTTTTTGTAACTACGAAAATATTCACCCTCTCTGTCATACGTGGCCACATCAATTACGCTTACCCTATTCTGGTGATGTCTCTTTGGAATTACAAAATGTTGTATTGGCTGCAAAAAATTAGAATTCATGGGACACACAGTATATCAGAGTAATATGACCCCTGATCCCAAGAATTTGGAAAAATTGCAGAGAGCACCAAGACCACAAACCAAGAAAGATGTGAGATCCTTTGCCTCACTATGTGGGTTTTATCAAAAATATATCAAAAATTTTAACACTGTGTGTGCTCCTCTGACGGACTTAACTAAGAAAGGCAAGTCAGACAAAATAGAGTGGACGGCAGAATGTGAGCAGGCATATACAGAGCTAAAGCATAAACTCACCAGTAGACCTATATTGAGACTACCAGATTTGAGCCAGGAATTCCTGGTGAGAACGGATGCTGGTAACGTGGGTTTGGGAGAAACATTATTACAAAGATCACAATTACCATCCGGAGAATGGAACCCCATTGCTTATACCAGCCGCAAATTGAATAAAGCAGAGAAAAACTACTCCACAGTTGAAAAAGAATGTTTAGCTTTAGTTTGAGCAATCAAGAAGTTCCAAGTATACCTGTATGGTAGGCATTTTGTAGTCCAAAGTGATCACCAGCCCCTGGTTTTTCTCGCCCAAGCAAAACATGGTAATGCAAGATTGTTGGTCACTTCTAATACAACCTTACTCGTTTACCATTAAATATATTCTTGGATCGCAGAACGTTGGGGCAGATTTCTTAAGTAGGCACCCACCTGCAGGAAACCAGGATACCAGTAAGGCAGAGTGAACCTCATTTTGGGGTAATGCCGTTATTGGAAATCTAGACAGGAAAGCTCCACCAGGTGGTTCACGCTTTTAAATGGGGGAGCTCTGTCGTGTTTTGGTCTGTCTTACACCACGGTCATATTTACCGCACGCCATACTATGGGAAAACGGACCGATACAATAGCCAATGAAAACGCTCCTTTTTCTGGTGTGTATAATGAAACCTTTTAGGCTTAACATAGAGGCCCATTTTGTGTAAATGATAGTGAGAAGTTATTTAATTTCTTAAGGACTAAAGATGTTTAAACGGAAAGGTATAGATATTTCAACAACGGGAATGTTACTTGAGAGGTAGGTGCAAAGACTTCCTCGAATAGTAGTTCAACATCTATACATCAGGGTAGTCCCCAATTTAGTTATTTAAAGTCTGCATAGATTTAAATGCATTTTGCTAACTAAACAATTATTATATAGAATGGTAAAGATAAATTCACAGAATAATTCTAGCTTTAAATGATCAAAATCTGCCCAGAATTAAGAGAGATAATAAATATTAAAAATTTTGCACATTAAACAAGAAGGCAGAAATACGCCTCGTTTTTAGATTCCTAACACCGATTTTGCCCCATGCCATCCGAGAGGGAGGGTGCGGTACTATAAAAGTCCGTGAACTTGGCTGATTTGAGGCCACAACTTTTTCAAACACAAGCTGAACAGAAGAGAGCGGCAAAAGTGTGCTGTCAAATACTTTGCCACTGTATCTCCATAGCAGACCTAGATACCTATTAACAGCCTGTTACAGCTTATGTGTATTGCCTGAGGGTAAGATAGAATATATATATACGTATATAATTATGTAATTTTCCTGTGATTAATCCACTTGTGGGTTGGTAAGTGTGTTGAATGTGTTAAGAAAAAAAATTACAGGACGAGTGTGCTGCCGGCTTGAACGCAAGCATGTGTTGACTTTTAGAGACGAAAGCCAGCATTGTGAAATGTGTAGAATAATTAAGAATGATGACAAAAATATGACTGAAAGTTTAATAATGTATTTGAAGAAGTATTTTTTAAAGGAACGACATACTGATCAGGACCATAAGAAAGGATGACAGGATTTGTTAACATGTATTGATCAAGGTGTCACTTAGTAGTTTGTATTAAACCAAATCATTGTATGGAAGCAGATCATGGACAAATGGATCTAACTTAGGATTTATAAGGAAAGTGTAATCACATTGAACTGGCTGTGAGTGGTACTGAGGTAAATTGTCCTGTGCAAATGTTAGCACAATGTCTGACACTGTTTGTTACGTCCATTGTGTGTGTGGATAGAATAGTGCTGGACCATACAGGGGTTGTAATTATTTGTATTCCAGGTTTTATCCTGTAACTACCAAGATTGTACGAGACATCCACTTCTGTGGGACTCTGTGGTGCAAACGTTCTCAGTGTTCATAGAACTACACACCCTATTTTCCCCGGCCTGGAGATCCAGACATTGTGTGATCCTGGCTTTAGTTGGATGCTTCTCATTTTACCAGATAAGTGGAAACGCAATTCCACTGGTCAGCTTATCCAGAAACATTGTAAAACAAATAAAATACAAATAACAAAAACAGTTTGAGTGATGAGTCATGAAGGACTTTATTAAACTAAGTACTAACTTCAGTGTCCAGCGAAAGTGATAACTATATGTAAAATAAATAATTGATATTTGAAATATAATTCTATCATATTTAACTATTGTGGAAATTGACATTCCATGTGTATTTATTTTATTTTGTAAAAACATTTGCATTCTTTATCATTTTCCTAACCGAAAAGAGAAACGGTATAGGATAAATAAATTGTAAATATATACAATCAGTCTTGCTTAATTATTTAAATTGAGTTAAGGTTCTGGTTGTTATATATATATATATATATATATATATATATATATATATATATATATATATATATATATATATATATATATATATATATATATATATATATGGAGCCGCGCTGGTGTAATGGCTTCGGCGTTGTACTGGCGACCAGGTGTTCATGGTTCAAACCCGGGCGTCAGCGTTTGAAGAAATGTTTACGGCCGGAAATTTGACTGAATAACCTGAACGGCTCCTGTGATAAACCCTCTGTGGATGGAAAGGAGCGAAGCTCCTGACCGGGTTGGAAGGAAAGTCCTCAGGTTCCCCAGCCTCGCAATGACATGTCATTGGGCCGAAGGGCTGAAAGCCCAAGTGCCGCTGGTTAAGGAAAAAAAATATATATATATATATATATATATATATATATATATATATATATATATATATATATATATATATATATATATATATATATATATATATATATATATATATAACATATTTAATTAATTAATCCCCTAGCAGAGTCAATACAAATATAATAACTATTATTCAAGGGAGGATCTTGAGAGGTAGCACTTAGACCTTCAGGAACAAACACTATCATTATACTTGAAGGTTTATACAGCTTGACCCTACCTTTGATTGTCGATACACACTTACTCTTTTCAGAGAAGGGGGTATTTCTTGTAAGACCAGTCTCTTATCTGGCACTATCCTGGTATCATCTGATACATCTTTTTGTCCAGGATATCTTACATTTAATAACATCTGAACCTCTCGCGACAGTACTATCTTGCGATTTGCACTAAGCATTGTTGTGTACCTATGGCTGACTCTGCCAATAAGTACGGCTTACGTGAACTGGTGCAAGACTTAGATGTCTTAAGAATCACCACTTAGATTTTTGGGACACCCCGTGACATTTCGTGCAAAAACAGTGGTCGGAGTTACAAGAACTCTATCAAGAGGAGTAGGGACACCCTTTCTCTCTCTCCATTGACGACAGTAGGTCTTGCTTATGCCGAAGCTGTCAGTCCAATGCCTGTCCGACTGGTAAGAAAAGCCCTCTCTGACGATCCATTTGATACAGCGGTTTCTTGTCAAAACTTCAAGCCGTTCACTTATTCGTTCAATACATATGTGAAAATGACTAAAAATTTACTTCTTTATATAATCCGAAAGCGAGCTATGAAAGATTTTGAAAACAAATTTTGCTGGTACATTAATATCACACATTGTCCAATTTCAAATATCGAACGTTTTAGATTGCTTTAGTACTAGTATATTTTTAAAATTCCGCCAAAATTTTGGGTTAGCAAATGATGTAACACTTTTGTCCGCTTCCCACTCAGAAATAGTATCGCGCTTGAATGTAAAACGGCGCCTTCCATATTTGAAAATAGAGGGAGAGGGGGAATTCCCACCGCGTTCGTCTGATGCAATTTGTGTAAAACATTTTTTTTCAAATATGTGCGATTCAAATATTATGAGCGAAAAGACCTTGGTCTTTATATTACAACTAGCAACAACCCGCCAAAATTGGCAGGTTTTTAATTATAGTGTGTTGTTTCTGTTACATGTTTTACAATGCTGCTTCTTCTATAGTCTCGCTTGCTCGCTGTGAATGACGCGATCGGCTCTTCCTTGTAGCCATCTTATCGTTTTGATCCATAATAATAAGTCTGCATTACTTTAAATTAAAATTTTGTCTTGAAGAAACAATCAAGTGCGCAAATGAAGGTTTGCAAAGTGTGACAGACCGACAGACCGAAGAACCTTACGGCGGCAATTATGGTATTTGATGATGACAAAACACAGAGCGCGTAGTTAGAGGTCCGTACAGCTTGACTGAAAACAATGGGATCAACGTCACTTGGCTGATGGCATCGTCTTGCTCTCGCCCTCCCGTTGACACACAGAAAAAATACTGTGAAAGTGTCTAAATATCAGGTCACATAATTTCGGTTTTGGCACGTACATAAAACAAAAATGACTAATAACAGGTAAGCGTTTCATTGAATTCGCGTAAACGAAACTCGCGTAAACAAGAACTACCTGTATTTCGCAGTACAAATAAGCAATGACAGATCATAGCACAATGAACCACAGAATAGATGTTCCCATGGATTATTACTTTCTCCTTGAGTTTTTATTTTCCCATCCAATCCCAACTAACATAATTACCGATATATGTTACGTCGGTCGGTCTCACTCAAAATAGTAACTCGCGCAAGAAAAAAAGTGTGCAACGCACGGTGTGCAACTTGAGCGGCGTGGGTGTTATATAAACCAAATACTTTTTTTTTTTTTTTTATTCCTTCACGAAATTAGTAGCGCTCGACAAAGAAACAGTGCGAAAAATTGGTGTGCATGAGCCCTCACCCGATGTACAAATCATGAACACTTGAAAGTTTTTGTTAAAACCACTTATTATCAGGGAACACTCTTTGAAAACAATCCACGCACTTACACACGAAATGTTGTCATCAAAGAAATTTTAAATTGAATCTAAAATAACATTATTCTCGCCGTGTGTACGTTGGTCACAGCTGAGGAATGCAACCGTGTTGAAAAATTGTATTGTTTCCATTACATATACTCTCCCGAAAATAGTTACAATCAACAAAGACAAGCGTTCAAATGACGGTGTTCATGAACAGTTTGATTACACTGTATAATGGAAAGAAACCAAAAACACTCTAAGAATGTACTTCTATCTGCTCATCCGGGAACTGAAACAGCTCACTATAATTAAGAACCCTTCAAGTTTGACGGTTTATTGCTAGTACTAAATAATTACGTTAGGCTTCCCGTCACGGATGTCATAAACTTTTCCCCAGCAAAGTTGCAATCTGAAAATTAAATAAAAGTCGTGCGCTTCTGGCCTTTGCACTAAATTGCACGACCCTTGAAATGGCGCGCACATTTGCTAACATTCTTCGGAATGCACTATCAACCTAATTAGAACAGTTTTAAAACAGGTCAATAGATTAAAATACCTGGGCATGTTAATAATATCGGATGGCCGATGCATCTCACAAGTGAAGAGTAGAATAGCTTAGGTGAAAACATTTATATACAATGAAAAGTATTTTATGCAACACTTCTTTGTTCATGGAAGTAAGAAAGAGAGTTCTTTTGTATCGTATAGAACCAATCCTGACATATGGAAGCGAGACATGGACAATTAGTAAACAAAAAGGGAAAGCACTACAGGCCACAGAGATGTGGTTTTACAAAAGAATATTAAAAATACTATGGACAGCTAAAATGAGTAATGAGGATGTCTTGAAAGAGGGCATTGTGTCAAGGAAGCTTATTTCTCAGGTGAGAAGTTAGAAATCAACTTTTTGGGGACATGTTATGAGAAGAAGGAAGCTGAAGCAAATCGTGACAGCAAAGAAGACAGATTGAAATAAAGACGACAAAGAGAGAAAATTCTAAATATTTTGACATTATGGCATGGAAAGACATCAACAACAGAATTGACCAATAGTACTATAGACAGGACGTTGTGGAGAGGCATTGTCAAATACGCAACCGGGCTGGGTATATGAAGAAGATTCTTCATGGGAGAAGTTACAACGGCATGAGCTAAAACTGAAGATTAAAATCGGATATGTCATGCGTCACAGTGAGCCAGCGAGACGCCACAGACGCTGACGTAAGCCATGCCGTAGATGCAGCTCATCTAGTCAATTTGTCGCCGGAAGACGCTGCATTACTTCGTGCTAAAGATGCTAATGTTTTAAGACATTGCCATGAATCGCGGTGTAACACTGTAACGTCACTCAACGGTTCATTACGTATATCCAAAACAACACTGTTTCCAAACCATGATACATTCAATGAAAGTGATATCCAAGTTCTTAACTGTTGCCAGATGAACGTTAAATACCAGTTCTGCCATCATTAAACTTTACTTCTAAAAAATCAACCAACAACACCTTCAAATATTCTTGTCACAATGGCACTTCTTTTCTAGAGGATGATCACCAGCAAATACGCGGGCTTCCTTAATTTTTAAGAGATTTGTTGAACACCTTTCTGCGCGTCCACTTAACCAGTACTTCAGGAGAACATTCGCTTGCATAATTCTGCACTGAGTTTTGCATCAGTGGGTGCACAAACTGACAGAACTGGCGGTATGAGACCTTGCATCTTTAAAGTGCATGGCCAAATTTATCAAATTTCATTTCATTGTTCAATACCACTTCTCCCAACGACATTTTTGAAAGGTTGTTTGCCAAGGCTTTATATGCAATGCATCAAGACCATTTTTACTGCAACAATCTAATGACAGTGACATGGAATGTAAATGTATGAAATAACCAAAGTAGAAATAGTGCCGTCATCAGGACATGTAACAGAAAGTACACACTATAATTAAACACCGTAAATTTTTACGGATTACATACTTTTTATTAAAATACTACATGATTAAGGTGAAGAGTTTAAAGACATTATATAAGTGTCGCATTTTACGGGTGATGTTGCTTAAAGAGAATTGAAAAAAAAAATCTAACAAAATTGTATGATCTACAAAAGCATACACATAAAGTATATACATTGAGAAAAAACTGTGGTTTCCAGTTAAATGTACCTGGAGGAGAAGCCTGTCCTTCCTCTATGCCCGTTAACCAGAAGGTAGATGGCTAACCATGGATAAATGTTCATATTTTAATGTGACCGTGCAATGCTCAGATGCATAATTACATCTGAGTTATAGTAGTAAAATTTAACGTATAACAGGGAATTAGTGAATAATACAACAGGGCTGCATGCTCTGTATGCAGCATCGCTTCAGACAATATAGTCTAATATAATAAAATAGAAAGTTAGTTTAAAAACGCACAAACAAACACATGCAGGAATTATTTCTCACAATTTAATTGCTACTAAACTGAAACTAAAGGTCAGGTTCACCAAAGTTGACACTGAGGTCGTGAACCGTCAATCAAGTAACTCATTTAAACTAAACAACAGACTTCACTCGTGTATAGGAAGCATAACGGCAAGTCATTTCGTCTTGCACCAGTAATATTGATTGACAGCTGTTTCGGGTTCTCACACTTGTAGAAGAGTACTATAAAATCATTTCAAAAACAAAGACAAAGCAATATATTTTTGACTGACAGCTTATTATAATTATAAGAGGAAGGAATGAAATGTTGATTGACGTAAAGTGACATTTAAGAAAATGAATTTGATTTTACCCATAAGTACGGAACACCTGGGCGTGTGAATGGGACATTATATAGGAATGACTGATAGTTTGGTATTTGTTTTTAATGAGAATACACGTAGAAGTACATTTAGGTTGCATAATTAGGACGTGAGAAAGAGTTATTAGATGTAAAAGATGCGTGCTGAAATCAGCATTTCACACGGTTGTCATGTTTACAAAATCATAAAATCATGACAATTTCCCATACAACAATAGAGAAAAACAGGTGCCAAGTGCAAAATAAAAAGATATAAATAATATAGATAGTACAGTCAAAAGGAGAGAGCTCGGAAACAACCATGTAGAAATAAACTGCAGAGAGAAGATTCAGAGTGCTGACTGTATTTAGAAATAGCTATTAGACGTAATAAAGAGCTCACCAAACGTTTTTCGTTAGTAGATCTTACTAAAGTCAATCATCATAGTCTGAAATAGAAACGTCCAGCACTACCTACAACATCCTTGGTGAGCGCCGTCAGCCCAATGAGGAACTACATATATGTTCTAACTAGTAGTGACAACGTGAGATAGGTGGAGGTAAACTTTCGTTTCGTCAAGTGACTTTATAAAGAAAGTATTTTTTCGTTTTGTCAAGTGACTTTATAAAGCTTCAGCAGATCTCAGTGTTATGCTATGCTAAGCGCTACTCAAGAGAACATTATAGAAAAAGTGTTACTAAAACTTTTAGGAAAAGACAGGAACGGGCTAAACCAACTTTCGACTTAAAGAAGCCCATTTAACCAAATGAGAATTGCAGCAAAGAATAATAACGTCACATACAGATTTATTGTCGAGAAGCTAGCTCATGGATTCCCAATCAGTTGTATGAAATACTTGATGACGTGACCAACCAGGCAAATTAAAACTTGTTATAGACGACAGACGATCTAGAATGCATTCCAGCCTCTCGAAAGACGACTAAGAATACGTTATAATTTTTTAGATGCAATTTGATGTTTCCTTTCGAATCAAAGCTGTGTTCTGGTATCTTCCTCAATAAGGATAAGAAAACGCTTGCATCTGTAGTTGATATCTTCAAGAGTATTTTGTGTGATGTTACGAAGTTGTGTTGTTCAATTAACAATGTGTACATTGTGGTGGTGGTAATGGCCAATAACATACTATAAAGAACAGCGGAGTTAGTCAGAGAACCTGGTAACTGAGGTTTTCACTCTCTACATCTGAGGCGTATAACCTTTCGTTCCCCTGCAACAAAAACAATTGAACAATTAATGGAACGAATCTTAGTCTTGAGAATAAACAATCTATATGGTCACTGGACTGTCACGCTGGCACACTAATTCCTCATTCAACTTTCATATTAGCAAACATTAACCAGATACTACGCCCAGGCCGAAAGACTTTTGTCTAGTAGATTGTAGAGGTACATTCATCTTCTTCATAGACTCTCAGACGTCAACTTGAATATGTTCAAAGAAAGCAGTAGTCAACTTGAGGCTATTTCTATCTCTATAGAGTTTTTCCAGGAATGGTCTTGTCCTTTACCACATTGCCTTGACCCCACAGTTCAGGGAAAGTTAACATTCTTCTATACAATTGCACGAGATAAACGTATATGTGAACAGAGGTTGTAATTTTGTCGTCTGTGTCGCATTTAATGCCACAACAAAGGACAGCACTGGTTGGATTAAGTCACGGGCGAGTAAAAACAAATAATTAATGAAGGAAACATATTACCTGTGAGTGATAAATAAATTAATAAACGAATATAGGTATATCAATATGCACTCGTATGACAGAAAGGAAGACAAAAGGCAACAAAAAAAGTAACATAAGTGATAGCCTCATTGTGAAATAGAACCAGGGAATATCTGAACGGCGCCACCGCCTCGCCGCAAGAATGAATTGTGAAAGGACACACATCCAACTAAATATAGCAAGAAAATGAATCAAAAGAGATTTAGTCTATAAATATTTGTGTAGTTTTTCAGGTCCTATGCTCCATAGTAGCGGATAATATCGTGACAAATTACCACTGCCATCGAGGCACTTGGAAGGGGGGGGGGGTGGTTCTTTGAAGTCTGTATGTAATTTTGATTAACTCTCGCAGCGAGGCGATGGCGCAGTTTGGATGGTCCCTGGTTCGATTATCCTGTGAGCCTATCATTGACATTTCTTTTCTGTTGTCTAGTGACCTCCGTTCTGTCTTAACGACTGCCTGCTACTTATTTACATATCTTCTTCTTCTTCTTTCGACTCTCAAAGGAGCATAGGCCTTCAACAAACACATGCCAAGTCTTCCTATCCTGAGCCATCATGTAGTCTTCATCCCCTTCATGCCCATCTCCAGTTCTCTTTTCCATGTGTTTTTCAGGTTTCCTATTTCTGTATTGCCCTGGGGTTTCCAGAACAAGCAATGTCTGGTAATGCTATCAACAGGTTTTCTCATTTTGTGTTCCATCCATCTCCATCGTCTTCTTCTCATTTCTTGTTCCACTGGCTTGTCTAGATCTTGTCATTAGTTCCACATTAGTTATCTTGTCATTAGTTCCACATTAGTTATCTTGTCATTAGTTCCACATTAGTGATCTTGTCATTAGTTCCACCATAGTTATCTTGTCATATCATTTCAATCCTCCTTAGGGAGCCGCGCTAGCGTAGTGGTTACAACACCGCTCTGGCGACCGGGTGATACAGGATCAAACCCGGGCGACGGCATTTGAGGATTTTTCGTCGACCGGGATTTGGACTGGATTAACTCGAGACCTGGCGAGGACATTTGAAGGAGTGTCGTCGACCAGGGATTGGCGGCTCCTGAGCCGACCCAGCTGCAATGGGTACCTCCGAAATCGGCGAGTATTTGCCTGAATGGCGAGGGACACCTGTCTCTGTACAAGAAAAAAAGGGAAACTCACGTAAAATCAATGTCAGGTTAGACATAAAATAATAACCTGATATTTCGCTTCGAGTATTAGCGGGCGTACGAAAAAAAAAAAAAAAAAAAAAAAAATTTTCAATCCTTCTATTCTACGCTAAATTCATCCATTTATGAAAGTCTGTAGACTTATATTTAAGTTACCTGTATTCGTTTATTTATTTATGTTCTTATCACTCACAGGCCTCGGGTTTCCTTGACTATTTATTTATTTAAATATCACATAGAACAAAATAAAAGCATCGTCATCATCTTTAAGTTCCCTGTGGAGCAAGGGCTAGTAACGTTACAGATATATAAGACACGTAAACTTGCAGCACTCTGAGGCCACTCCCAGGTTAGTGCCGGGTGGACAAAGAAAAAATAAGATTACTATTCCCTCAGGCATGTCGTAAGAGGCAACTACTATGAAGTAGTGTATGTAGCTGGCAATCTCATCGTGCAAAATAAAAAACTACAGAAGCAACTTCTGCAAGACAATTTTGCGTGAGCTTCCTGCAGGGGTACCAGATGACGTAATAGCTCTATGCTCCATAGGAAGTGAAAAAGGAATGATAACGGGTCTGAGGACACACGCCTGACTAAGGCACCAAGAAAGAATGGTAATTAAAACAAAAGACACCGAAGAGCCAAATGCAGCAACCTTAATGTCATGGTTTAGTTGATTTGTAACGTTCTTTCTCCTTTTTATTGCGAAGAAGATGATGCAATTTAGATATTTTATCAAGATATAAGAAAGCTTATCTTCAAACGTGATAAGTATTCATTGATTTCATCTATAACAAACACAATACATTTAACAAGATAACATAGTAATTGATTTTGCCATCGTAAGTGCATTGTGGCTATCTTTTATCTGCAGATCAATATTAAGATTAATAATTATTAATTATAATTATTTTTAAAATGATTGCATAATTATCATTTTAATTATGTGCTACAACGACCTAAGCTGTATTTTTTTCGATTTAAATAAGAA
Source organism: Oreohelix idahoensis (assembly GCA_024509875.1). Lineage (NCBI taxonomy): Eukaryota > Metazoa > Mollusca > Gastropoda > Stylommatophora > Oreohelicidae > Oreohelix > Oreohelix idahoensis. Next base: position 328,112 of record JAMPIV010000673.1, on the reverse strand, counting down.
TAAATGCATTGCACTTTCTGACACACAACGTATGAATTATTGCACTGTAGTCATTACGCACAGCATACAGGAACAATTTTGATTATCAATTGAGCAAACAGCTTGAGATGGTTGTTAGCTCAGGTAAATGCATATGTTACTTTGACCACGTAATCAGTGGCTATATTGTGTATTTTAACAGCACCGTAAAGTGGATAATTAGTCTATAAACTTGTTTGCTCGGAATATTGCTATATTTCTCCCAAGTCGTTTTTATTGACACTGATGTGAATTTACAAGGAGGAATTTAATGTAGAAACGGAGATAAAATTAGGTAAATTTTAGTACCATCTGATTATATCATTATATTAAATATATAAACGAAAGTATGATTAGACTCCTATGTACACAGTTGTTTATTTAAAATTACTAGAACCAACATAACTGATTGAGCATCCAACAGCAATTTCCAGCACTAATATAATTTAATTGATTTCAGCCCGCGTGTTTTTTAGCTGCTCATAAGATTCAGCTCCACTGTGGTTCCCTGTCAGCTGATTTATATAGAATAACAAGATAAAGGTAAATGTTGCTCCATGTCTGATACGGCAGGAGGGGGGTAAAGTGGTACTACATTATACTAGGTCTCAGCTTTATATGCTGAGGGACTAGTTCTCTTCCTCGCTGCCTTTGCCTTCCCTAACTCAAGAGCAGTGTCAGGTACCCATTAACAGCAAGTAGACTCGAGCGTGACGCTAATTGGTTTCGAACCGCACAACGTTGCCTCGACAGTCGCAAATAATAGCACCTCTAACACGCATACTGTAAAATGTCACTAAGACATTAAACATCATGTCTTACAACATATATATATATTTTTTTTTGACTCTACAATCTAACAGCCCGATTTGATGAAATGTTCTATATTTTGCTTTATACATTTCTAGTGTAAAATAGATCATATTTGTGGAGACTCTTTGTGAATCGTGTTCCTGCGTTAATCAACATCAGATTTCTTGATTTTCGAAGATTCTCGTTTAATCAAATGTAAGTAGTCGCTTATGAAAATTTGAGCGCGTGTTGTCACAAGTGTCGGTACCTTTATAAACACCTGTTTTCTGGATTTTCTAAGATTGTGGTTTAATCATAATCAAGATATCTCATTTATATTCTTCGGGAATGTGTCATGAATGAAAGAGGATATATTTACAATATGACAAACCACTAACATACGCAGTAGAAATGACATCAACGTATTTCTCAATAGACGATATTGTCAGTTTATCCAATTCCAGTTTTATTATAAGTACGAACTATCCACTTTCTCTTTCAATTAGTACAACAGATTTCACAAAAATCCAATATGCCACACACTGGATCAGTCAGTATGTATTAAATCCACTACTGTGCATACCTGGCATTCTAGGAAATGTTGTCAGCTGTATCGTAATAGTTAAAAGCGGGCTAAAGAAACCTTCGAATATATTTCTTCTCGGTTTGGCCATAGCCGATACTTTGGCTTTAATAGACCTTCTGGACGTCTCTGAATACTTCTACCTGGCATGTAAATACTGCACTTTTGAATTCCGTTGGCTCAGGTTTCCGCGCCCAGCGGCTTTAACTATCATGGTATTTCAGGCAGCCTTGAATGTTCTTATGGGATTTGGTATCAGAATGTCAACAACTATTACTGTTATTATAACAGTCGAACGCTTAGTGGCTGTGTTTTATCCACTGAAGCTATCCCAGATAGTTACCCGTAAACGCGCTTGGTTGGTCTTAACTTGTGCCGTTTTGTTTTGGCTACCATGGACAATTTTCCACTGTTTTTGGTTCAACTTTAATTCCGTGTACATCGAAATAATTGAAACTGACATTGCCTGGATTTCAAGTTCAGAATTTTATGACGGTAAAAGGTTTGATACAGTCTCGTTTCATGATTTTTTTATAAATCATCTATCAAATACCATTCCGCTAGTGGTCGTCACAGTCGGGAGCACAGCCATTGGAATTAAAATTAGGATCGTCATGAACAAACGTCAGAAGCATATGTCCGGTCTGGCTGTAAAGAGATCCTCAACTCGAACAACAAAAACACTTCTCATGGTTTGTTCTGTATATTCATTTACAAAGTTTGTCTACGTTGTTCGTAGCCTTCCGTGGTTTAACACTAAAGATCCTACTTGGAAAATAGCATCGTTATTCTACATCGTTGTACGAGAGAAACTTATGGATATAAACAGCGGTTGTAATTTTTTCATCTATGTTGCGTTTAACTCAAAGTTTAGGCAAACGTTCAACGACGTGTTTTGCAGACGCCAAACAGAGGTTAAAAGTGTTAGTGTAACTTCTGAGTTCTAAAAGTGTGGATCGAGCAGAACTTGGTTTATGAAAAATGAATAAATTAAATTGCTTGAAATGTCTTGCCGGCGATGTTCTACAAAGGAGTTATGTCACGTGTTCTATGTGTAAGAGTACCATTAAACTTATTCTCTACTGTTTAATTTGCTTAAACACTTATACCATTGTCGGCCTTTTATCTGTCTTTTATTCAGTTTTACCTGCCAGCACATAATATTTTGCCCTGTGTAATTTCCGGGGGTCACTGAGAAGACAATGAAAGAAAAGAGCTACTGCTACCTGGAACATGTCGTAAGAGGCATATACGATATGAGGTTGTGCATGGAGCTGGCAACATCATCAGTTACAACTATTTGCTAAACCAATGACCGCTGCAAACGCACATAAATGCTATGATACAGACTTCCTGGAAACATTCCAGCTTTAAAGGTGGTGTCACCGGAAGGCCTATTACTGATACAATAGCATCATTAGTGCTAATAGTTATCAGTTAGATTAGGAAGAACAGTTACGATGTTTTATTGAAATAATGACCCGAGTTACGCTAGTATCAGATTGAAACTGAAACTAGGCGAAACTAGGTTAAATGGCGACCCCCGCTATCGTTTGGCGGGAGTTGTTTAGCAACCGATGACGTAAATCGGAATAGCCAAGACCCTCCATCGGTAAGCTTTTACACCCAATGAAATAAATTTTAAAAAAGTATTAGATTAGCCAACCAAAAGGTAGTAACATCGCCCACCACTCTGCGATAGCAGATTTCGCATATCCGAAGTCAGTTGATCCAGAGAAGCCAGTTTGCACGGACGTAGTCTTTGGCCATCTAACTTCTGGTCTTGAAGTTATCAAGACATCAGCTCTATGTGAAGCAGATGGGTGGGTTTGAAAAAAAAATCGAAAAAAGGTGATTCGTCTTACGAGGACAAAAGACAAAGAAAATAGTCTACGTTACGGCCACAAGGCCTTCGTCAGGAAAGGAAAGAAAGTGAAGTCTAGATAGGACACATAAAAAACTTAATAAAATAATAAAATAAAAACTGGGTACTTCCCTGAAGGCAAGAACCGAAATTCGCTGTCTTGTTGAAGAGCGCGTGGCTGAACAGAAAGCGACTTCCGCCGCCGGGTGTACACAATACATACTGAAAAACTAAAAAACGAATGTCGGAAATAAGCTAGAAACTAAGTAAAATATTTACCCCAAAATGGATAAAAGTTCATGGAGGAAAAATAAATGTATATCAAGACTCTACTTTTCATGAAGAATTGTAAACGCATGCAGGAGACTTTGTTTTGGATTTTATTTTCCAGGTAATAAACTGCTTTCCTGGATCCCTGAAGACTTTCTTAACTACGTCCTTTGAAGATTTTGCAGTTAACGTTGGATATTGAGTAAGATATTAATTTTCCCAAAACATTAAACACCACAGAGGAATTTTGGAACGAACCTGGGTATAAATATAATCAAGAATGTCTACCTTTGGTGGTACACCAGTATCTTGACTTGAATGACACAACAAACAAACAAAAATTGAACATGTATGTCTTATAATTGAATTCCAATTTATATACCCACTCGGTAACAGTGGCTCTGAGCTTCAGGCTGCATGAAGGGTGAAAGGAAAAAGATGAAGAAGACGTGGTAATATAGGTCAGAAATGGTTAAACATTCTAAGTCAAAGTATACATTTGGCATTTTTAGCAGACACAGAATACGGAGTCAATCTGACATGTAAATTTTGGCTATTCATTCTCCGAATGTATTCTTAATTTGACAAATGCTATAAAAACGTAACGTCGAAAGCTGTACAAACGCTTGCCCTGCGTTGTTTCTTAAAGAGACAGACCAATGACAACCTGGCGGAGAACAGTGGAGGCTGAGATAAAAGCATGAATCAGAGTTGGGGCACGGTACAAAGGATGACCACCGACTGAGTAAAATGGGGACAGTTTGTTGCTGCTCTACAAGACGCCAGTAGGCTTTCTCAGTGAGGGGCTAAGGATTCAATAAGAAAAAGAAGTTCCAAATGTAAATTAAACAATAAACATTATGAGTTAACAAATGTATTGTAGTTTGACTTTTACATTTTCAGAAATCGTGATGCACTAAGTCTGTGCAAACAGTTTTTATAAAACCCAAGCAACGCCGGGTACTTAAAACTAGTGGCATGTTATAAAAGCAAACTTTCTAGCTTCCTGTGATCGCTAGATTCCAGCTAGATAGTTGTATAACAGTAACGTAACAACCAATGATAGGAAACTATATACAACAGGGGGCAATCTGATCATCATAAAGGGTCCACACGTCGGACTTTGTTTGCATGTTTAGCCTTCTTGTGGCGAGGCACGTTCTATTCAACCTAAAGTCATTCGGTTATATCTGAGCGCAATTTGTCATTCAAAATTAAGTGAACTGAAGCGATGTGTTGATAAACACTAATCCATGGAAAGAACTAATACCATCCATCAGTCAGCATGAAGTGGCCCTGAAAAGGACTAACATTATCTATCTGCAAGCATAAAAACCTGATAAGGACTTATCTTGAAAAGAACTCGCCAGCTACGCCAACACTGGCCGTACGTCCTCAGTGTTCAGCGAAACCAGTGTAGGAGGCAGGAAGGACGTACCCGGCAACACGCAGTGTACAGTGCTCCCTACCTTCAGGTAGGGAACACTGGACACGTGATTCTTGCCTTGGTAGCAGGCACTTAACTCAGGCAGGAAGAACTGTACAGTAGGAGGTAGGAAGGACGTACCTTGCAACACGCAGTGTACAGTAATTCTTGTCTGAAAAAAAACTAAATTGGTATATCGCACTGCTTTTACTTATTATAATCCAAAAGACTGGAGAGATAAAGAGTAATGATGTTTTTATGTTTGCTTCATATGTTATTCATTTAAAGTGTGTAAACAAATTTTATGAAATTGTTATAATTTCGTCTAAAATGTATGGTAAGGGAAAAAAAATTGGTATATCGCATTGCGTTGTAATTATAATCCATTTGGCAGATATTTCCACCTTTCATTCCTTTATAGGACAAAAGACTGGAGAGATAAATAGTAAATATGTTTTTATGTTTGCTTCATATGTTATTCATTTATAGTGTGTAAACAAATTTTATGAAATTTTTCTAATTTCGTCTAAAATATAAGGCGGGAAATTAATATTTCATAAAGATGTAAAATCTGTTTTTGTATCGTGTTGAAGTGTCGTTGAGTGGGCGTGTCGTTTATCACCTGGACGGTCCAGTGTTGCGGTGTATTTAGGTCACCAGCGTGAGGCGCTGCCAGGGGTGTAATGCAGACACTCACACACAAACAGCATACATGTTTCTCAGGTGTGTAGTACTCGTAATAGGATGTACTCGAGAGTAAAGGTGTGTGTGTAGGAAACAGCAGATCGTGGACACGAAGTCGTATAGGCTCTTATTCATCTACACACCAAACTCACTCCACCACAAGTAGAAGTCATAGACGTGGATAATACAGATGACTTTTCTTCAACATTTGTTACGGCAACAGTACGCTGACAGACGACACAATCAATTGAACAAGGATCATGGACATTTCATGTGTGGTAATGATTATAAACGTCTAGCATCATAAATCTTGGATAGCTCATGTGTAAGATGCTAGTAACGCTGGCTTGACAATCTACGTTCTTTCATACTGTAGCTCAGGGCCCCTGACTAAACGTGTCAGGTAGTCCTTTAACAAATATATACCGCACGATAAAAGCGGTTCCAGTTGCTTAATATCAAAGTCTATGAACTTGTTTAATGAAAGTCAAGACTTCATCTGGCTTCACCCGCCAGACACTTCTTCTTCTGCTCAAAGATATTGGCCGTAATGTCGGGCCTCTATAATGATGTGAACAACTGTGTATTCTTCATAGGCAGGTATAATCATCCATGCCGAAACATCCCGCCAACATGCGGTTTTCATAAATAATATCTCTTCACTGGGCTTCTGTATAATAGTTAGACGAATAGTCTTAGTTGGCTACATCGAGCACACATAATGGACTCTGCATCTCAAAGAACTGTGAGCTGTACTCACAGGTTGACACAAAATGTTCTGCAATCTAGGCATAATAATAAAGTTTCTTTTACCTTTGACAGAATCCGAGAAATACACAACTAACAACTGTCGTCATTCTTGACGAACAGAATAACTCTGGGGAGAATCACTAACATCACAGTCACACTGAAGACTATCTTTCCCCCAGATAATGCAGAGAAGTACAACGGACATACTAGTCCGGTCAGAACCCAGTTCAACACTCCCTGACAGAAGTCTATCTGTTTCGCGCTAAAAAAACTTGCGCATGCATAGACAAAACAGATCCGAGAACAGCTAACCCCGGCTTAAGACAGATCAACACAATGAATAAAACAAAGGGAAGATAACCCCAAATCAACCTGTCCCAGGGAGTTAACATACAGTTCTCTAACTTAGATCATCAAAAAATATTAAATAGATTTACGTCTTATGAAACCGTCAAAAACGACAGCAAGATGAGACCAATGACTACAACCCATAAAAGCCAGATCCAAACCTCAGAAATGAGGTATCTGAGGAAGGTGGTTGAAGTAACAAGAAGAGACATGGTACGCAACCAGACGATACGTCAAGGCCTTAAATCCTACCCCCTGCAGACCCAAGTGGAACAGTCCCAATTAAGATGGTTTGGACATGTCTGCAGAATGGGAGAAGATCGGATACCACGACAAGCATGGGAAACAAAGAGCCAAGGATCCAGACCCCGAGGACGACCCAGAGTCCGCTGGGAGGACAACATTAGACAATCTTTGAAGGATCGAGGACTAGAATGGAACCAGGCCAGGAGGAAGACAGCCGATAGGATAGTCTGGCGCTCTCTCTTCCAAACCTCTACACCTCACGGTAGAAGGGGAACGACTAAGTAAGTAAGTAATTAGGGTATACGTGATAACAAACAATTGTAGACCTCTTTGCTAAGACTTGATTGCATCACTGTGAACGTTTCACGTGAAAGGTCATAAATACTTCACACCTTTAGGTAAGTTGAGATAAGATTCGCGCGACTCAGAGGCACCAATAAGAGAGATAAACCCGTTTAATTATTCAGAGTTGATGCACTGTACGAAGGATGGCCGGCCACCGAACAAAGTGAAATCAATTTGTTGCTGCCCTACAAGACGCCACCAGGCGTGTTGGCCACTGACTGCTTTGACGGTCGGCGGCTATGGATCAAAGAAGAAGAATTATTTGGGTATGGAAGAAACACGATCTTTTTATTGCCACTATAAATTTTCCGAAAGGTGAACAGTGGATTGTCCTGATAATAAATGCAACATAACTCGATGCCCAGGTGACGAACAGCCTATTAGGAAATACGTCTGTCACTCTAACAATGCTTATTGGAGAAAGGGACTACTTTTGTCTATTTTGAAATGTTAACAAAGCTATTATTTATTTTATTTTAGAAATTATTATTATTTTATATTGTATTGTATATTAGCATTCAGTAAACTGAACACATTTTTTTAAAGTGAAACTTAGTGAAAAAATAAAAATGAATTAAACGAAAAATGATTTTTTTTTTAAAGCTTTCTTAAAGATTCGTGTGTTTTTATGTGCTCGTGTATCGTAATTCAACATAGCTAGTTATCTACAACAACTTAACTTGATTACAATTAAACTTATTACGGACAAAAAAATAAGCTTCGTTGCCCGCTCCGGGTATAAGTATGTTCTGGACACAGAGAAGATTTACTTCACAATGAACTGGCGCAGTCACTTAACTGCACCATTGTATGGACATGGGGTAAAGCATACATATGCACGTGAGATGGCAGGGAAAGCGAACCCGTAAAAATTGCGTGCTGTGCTGAAATCGGATGTGTCTGGCCGAAAGACACAGATACCGCAAACTACGACACAACGAAGGCCTACATTCCGCTCAGAAAAGGCCAGTACGTAAGAGTGAGATATGATCGAGCAAACGCAAACAACAACACATATCACACTGCGAGCAGATGACGTTATAAATTATTTGACTTTTTATATTAAGGTAAACAAATAGTTTTTAATGCTCTTTTGGTAATAGTAGTTACTAAATAAGCAATATATATATATGTTTAACAGATTTTTAACTGACGTATACTGATTTTCGTTGGTTAGATCTATATTTCGAAGGAATGTCATCGATCCACTTTACTTTATTAATACTCATTTTTTATACACTGCCAAGTAGAAATAAAAACGTAATTATCATATATTACGGCGTTGGTTTTACTGGCACATCCATTTCTCAATACATACAATACAGCATTAACTATATTATGTACGGGTTTCCGTTTTTTTTTTTAACCTTTAAAATGTTAAGTCCTTCCTACCCAAGTACAGTGCTTCCTACCTAACAGGTAAGGTTCACTGTACAATGGGCGGTACCCTAACGCTGACTGTACAGTGCCCGCTACCGTCAGGTAGGAGGCACTGTACAGAGCTTCCTAATGTTAAGTCCTTGTTTCCTCCTAGTGATGGTGCCCGTGGTCTGGTTTGTGTAGTGTGCAGATGATGTACAGTGAAACAATGATCATACAAAACAGGGCAATCCACACAAGGACGTCAGTTAACTCACGACGTATAAAGTCAATGATGCTTGTAACAGCTGGTGACGTTTTTCTGTATCATTTATTGTGGACGCCACAGTGACAAAAATGTATACGCGAATATGTAGGTACATCAGACAGTCATTATCACAGCAACATAGTCAGTACAGCAATGGACGGTAGACAGCATCGTAATAAAGATGAATTATATGCATGTGATACATCATAGTACTGTAAATGTAGTCAGGTGGAAATCTCCATCCTTTTCTATAACAGCCAGGAGATAACAAGATGTATGAGATCAGTTCACTCTCCTTAATCTGACTTCAGCAAGACAGACACGTTTTCTGAAGTATAAATAATGTCCTCAAAAAATCCTCTAGATAACAAAAGGTTTCAAACCTAGTTCATGTAGCGAAGTAGCAAGTAATAGTCCTTGGGACATGCATCAACCCGATGCGGTACAATGTAGCAATATGTGAGCTGAGAAAACATCTCGTGATGACGACTTTCAAAAACAGGCTACGAATCAAATGTCACTCACGAACACATATCGATAAAGTTAATGTAAATGTAATTTACCTTGCCTTCAGGAAATAACCACAGAAATAATACGCCTTCCAGCGTGTGGAAATACACTAGAGGTATCATCTCGAATAAACGAAATATCCATAAGAGGACTTCACATTCCTGAAGAATAAGAAAAGCACAGGCGCCCACAAAGACGTCTTGCTCGCAGTCCGAATCTTCGCTCACTGACTGCTGGGCGGAAATCGTTCGACAAAGACCCAAGACTAGACATGCGCAGTCCAGCGCGAATCGACCACAGCTCAGATATCTTAAGACGCAAAGACCTTCACTAAGAACCAGCTTAAGAATGATTACCTTATAAGGATAACACAACAGGTTGCCAACCGCTTTCTGAGACAAGCGGCCTAGCAAGTCCATACATGGGCACGATTCAAGAACGCATAATAAACTTAACTGCCATCGACACCAACGCGAGGAGACAACTGCTTACAATGAAAAGTGACTATAAATTTCATAAAATTGTTTCCCTTGCATTACAAAATATATATTAAACATAAAACAATGTTGCGAGAATTTCTCACGCAACAGTTGTCCTCCCAGCGGACACTCGGTCGTTCTGGGTGTCTGGATCCCTGGCTCTTTGTTTCCAATGCTTGTCGTGGTAGCCGATCTTCTCCCATTCTGCAGACATGGAGAAACCATCTTAGTTGGGACTGTTCTACTTGGGTCTGCAGGGGGTGGGATTTTAGGCCTTGACGTATCGTCTGGTTGCGGACCATGTCTCTTCTTGATACTTCACCCACCTTCCTCAGATACCCCATTTCTGAGATTTGGAACTGGCTTTTGTGGGTTGTAGTCATTGCCCATGACTCGCATCCATATGTCAAGAACTCTTGAAACGAACCTACACGCTGAGAGAGCCAGAAGTTAAGACCAGATATCATGGGGTTATTGCTACAGAGGTGAGAAACACAGAAGAACAACCTGACTTGGAAACCCTCTGGCTTAAATTCAAGGACATCATAAAGACAGCTACTGCAGAAGCATGTGGTGAAGTCCGACGTGGGAACAAGAGAAAGAGGACACCTTGGTGGACAGAGGAAGCCAAAGAGAAAATAAGAGAGGGGAAATTGGCAGGAAACAATACTTAGGAGCTAAAAAAACAACCGGAAAAATGGAGAAATATAGAGAATATGTGACACTCAGAACAGAAGCAAAGAACAAGGTGCTAGCAGCAAAACAGAAGTCCTGGAAAGAATTTGAAGAAAAGCTAGAAAAAGATGCGCAAGAAAACCATAAATTGTTCTATAAGACCCTAAAGAACATGAGGAAAGAAAAACAATGCCCTCTCAAATGTATAAAGGACAAGCAAGGCAAATTGCGTACTGCGCCGAAGGAAGTAATGGAAAGAAGGAAAGAATATTTCTCAGAACTCCTGGATGATGAGCATGGTGAAGCATCAGAAATGATAACCACTAGCACAGAAGAGAAAAATAATGATGGTGAAGATGACATAAAGATGGAAGAACTGAAGGCAGCACTTGAGAAAATCAAGATGGGCAAAGCAGCAGGGCATGATGGTATAACACCAGAAATGGTTAAGTACATTGGAGCATCAGGAGACCTATTACTCTTAAGGGTCCTACAGGCAGCTTGGTGCAACAAGACCATACCAAAGGATTGGGAGATTGCCATCATAACAACAATTTTCAAAAATGGTGACAATCGACAATGTTGAAACCATAGAGGCATATCCCTTCTCAGTGTCCCTGGTAAAATCTACACTAGAATCCTAGAGCAGAGACTCCGACGTCTAGCTGAACCACAATTGGATGAGGTCCAGTGCAGATTCCGAGCAAACCGAAGTACTCAAGACCTAATCTTTACACTCAGACAGCTGAGTGAAAAGGTCCTTGAGTATAAGAGTGATATCCATCTTTGTTTCATAAATCTGGAAAAGACGTTTGACAGGGTCCCCTGGAACAAACTTTGGGACTGTTTGGCAAAGAAGAACATTCCAGCACCTCTGATTCATGCTATACAGAGCTTCTACAAGTCTTGCAGAAACTATGTTAGGACAGCAAACCATAGGTCAGAAGAGTTCAGAACCACCACTGATGTAAGACAAGATGATATCCTGTCACCTTATCTTTTCATACTCCTCATGGAAGATGTCATCAAGGCATGTAAGGAGAGAACAAGAAAGTATTCATTGGGGTACTGGAAGATGAGACAGGTCTGTATTTCAGAGCTGGCATTTGCTGATGATTTTGCCCTGATTACTAAATCAGAGGCACATCTCCAATCCAACCTGTAAGTCTGGAAGGAAGAGCTGGAGAAGAGAGGGATGGTCATAAGCAGCTCTAAAACAAAATACATGGTGATATCTCGAGAAGAAAGAAGACATCAGATTAAGCTGGGAGAACAGGTCCTGGAGCAGGTCGACAACTTTAAATATCTCGGAGCTATTATAGACCGAAAGGGAGGCATCAAAGAAGAGTTGGCCACTCGAAAAGCAGCGGCTGGGAGACTTTTTCAGGCCATAAATCGATGATTCCTCAGCAAGAGAGAGATTGGTAAGAAAACGAAGATGGCTGTATACCGCTCCATCTATGTCCCAGTCTTGAAATATGGATGCGAGTCATGGGCAATGACTACTCCTTTGATTTCAGGTACAAGTTAGTTTGTTAAGTTAGCATTTGAAATAAGTGACTATTTATAGATTCATGATGGCACAGCACAGAGAGTCCAGTGATGACATGCGGGAATGCCAAACACTGACCCTTATAAAGACAGTAACTGACACATTGGCTAAAGTGGATAATAGCACTAAGTACAGTAACATAAAAGGTAACATAGAACAATTTTCAGGTGATCCGCGCAAACGTCATAAATGGTTACGCGAAACTGATCGCTATACTTTGTCAATTGGGGAGACAGATTCGATAAAACCAAAGCTTGCCTGCCTCTCATCTGGAGGTTTGATTACAGATTTCATCAGGAGGAGACTTGAATTACTCCCAAACGAGCCATGGAGGGACTCAAGGGCAGATTGGAACAGCTTGGAAAGAAGAAGACATAGCAAAGAAGTGAGAGACTTCCTATCTGAAATAAGAAAGGGAACAACGTGGCAAATTAGCGATATGACGATAAGAAGTGGGGAAAACTGTAGAATCACAATGGACAAAGGACAGAAAGTACACATATGTATAATAAGGTTGGAAAAGAGAACCAACAGTGGGGAAAACGAGAATGTCGGACGACCACTTCGAAATCTTGGAACGATAAACTTCGCACAGCGGAAAGTGGATACAGCCATACAAACAGAGATGGATACTGTAGCGTCACACTTGGGGCCAGCACAAAATGATAAAGACGTCATGAGAGGAAATACTAGTACAAGTGACAGAAAGGAAGACGGAGAAATAGCCACACTGTACAGATATAATGATAGAGATTTTCAAGAGTTCAAAAATAACAATAGAAGCGGAAATAAACATAAAAAAGAATACCGATCTCATAGTCGAGGCAAGGAGAGAAATAGGAGTAATAACAAAGATAAAGAAGGAAATAGTGGTACAACGGAAATAGAAGAAGTAACGGCACTTTGCGCAGATTTGGAAAAACAATTTGAAGACTTGGAGAAGAGGAAGACGAGACAGGAAGGAGTATAAGCAGTGCAGGAAAAGTACCAGCTTGACATACAATCAGAATCCGATTCGCCAATGGGGAAGATTGAGTTATGGATTCCGACGAATATGCCCAAGGTTTCAGGTCGCATGAGCTCGTATTTACAGAGGACGAGGAAGGCAATAGAAGTTATTGGCCGAGAAATGAGAACAGTAATCTTGGATGCATAAATCAGATAAAGACGAAGAATATGATCAAAATGGCTGAACCAAGCGTAAATAAGTTAAAGAAAGAAATAAAAGGGACCCTAAGAGGAGTCGACCTCAACACCTTGTCAACAAAGAAGGTGCGGAAATTGCTGGAGGGAAAGTTTGATACAGACTTATCAAAAAGGGAAAGAGAAGTTCACAAGCTAGTGATCGAAATGATGGATGAAGAGGAGGATGTGGAGGACACGGAAGAAAGATTACAAAGAAGAGTGTTGAGGTTTTGTATCGTGCTTATTTTTGCTTGTAGCTTTTGCACGATTGTTCTATAAGTATCCAATATTCATATGAAGTTAATATGTAGGGTTCTTTCTTTACGTGCCTGGCAAACAAACATTAATTTACTTTTGTGCACACATCTCTTTTTCCAACGAAAGTAATAACAGCTGAGTGACGGTTTATAACTTTAATACACATGAAGTACTTCACAATAGACCCATTGATGTGGTCAGGCAATTTGTACACAACCACGATTAATAATAATAAAAGTCACTCATTGTATGAAACAATCCCTTCAATCGTGAACTATGAAATACAGTTGTACACTTCCATCTATAGGATATTATACACATGAATATATCTTATGGACCATACATACACACCCATATACACATCTCACCAGCCAAAACGGCTGGTCACTGAATGCCGCCCTTCGCTGCTAAACTCTCTCTCTCTCTTTTTCACACGCATCATTAGCAATCCTTTCCTTGCCAGTCTCATCACGTGACATAGAGTGGCTATTGGGCTGGGGTAACGAAGTGCCATACTGGGCATTCAAACTACTGCATTTTCTAACTCCCAACAAAGAGGAAGAGGATAGATCGACCAGGAAGAGAAGTCGACAGACGGTTAATCAAGCAGAGCATAGCAGTAGATGGAAATGGTCTTCAGAATCGGTGTCGACTGACTCAGACAGTGTAGTGTCTGAGGAGAGTGACGATAGTCACCGACACAAAAGGAGTTACAGAAGGCGAGAGAATAGTAGAAGAATCAAGGAGGAAGGGAGAAAATGTAGAAGTAGGAGTAGAGAACGTGAGTACCCGATATACAGCCTGGATGGAATACTTGAGAATAGGGCAGAAACGTGGAGACGTTATGCGGAGATAACGAGGCAGACTAGATGGAGGGTATTGTCAGAAGCGGATAAACGATGGAAGCAGAGGAATAAAAATGGCGGCGTTAGCTAAGTCGTGAGGAGACTTTTAGTGAAGTCATTCTCCACCGAACACAATAGAGAACCATAGGGAAATGGATAAGAGATGAGAGCCATTATAAGCAATTATAATGTCAGAACATACATAAATCTTCAAGAACATTCACAGATTTTCTAGAACAAATAACATACAAACCTTGACTACGGTACAATTAAACACAAAAAGGTAACGAAGACATGAAAGGACAAGTGAAAATAATTAAGTTGTAAGTTATTAAGTAGTAAATAAACTTAATAATGAACTCTGAAAATTATTGCGTAGGTAGGTACTTAATATTTCCCAGCATCAGTGTTGCCACAGCTTGGTATTTTTTTACTAGATCTGGGTTTTTTAATGCGCTATATATTTCTTATTCCACTTAAATTTAATTCTGGCTTTTAATCACATCAACGACGTTGTATTTTGTACTCGTTCGCATCAGCTATCTATTTCCTGTTATTCTGTTAATGGCTGTCATCTACAATACTCAGTCATTTTTGCAATGTGTTTTAAAGTATTCTTTTTAAATTTTAGACTTAAGCAGATAAAAAGCATATTTATTTTTTTGGGTCAAAAATTATAAAAATTTAGATTATAAATGAGCGATGATGAAGGTACGCTAGGTAGTTGTAGCAGCATGACCACACACACGCCACCCCATAAAAAAGTGAAGTCATGGTATCAGCAGGCTTTTTGTGAGGAATGGCTAACAGACAGCGAACTGAAGGACTGGATAAAGCCGGACTCTGGCAATCGCTTTGCTGTGATTTGAACGGTCTTTTCCTGTACATTAACTAATGACAATAAAACAGGTTTGTTGACACCTACATAAAAGCACACAGAAGTACATGAAAAACTTCGAAGCCAAAAGCAAAACTCTGAGCATTAACAAGTTTTTCATCAAACTAAAAGAGCCCTGTCTCCAAGACAAAATTGCTCAACAATAAAGATTCCACGTTGTCAATTCATGCATATGATCTTGAC
Source organism: Oreohelix idahoensis (assembly GCA_024509875.1). Lineage (NCBI taxonomy): Eukaryota > Metazoa > Mollusca > Gastropoda > Stylommatophora > Oreohelicidae > Oreohelix > Oreohelix idahoensis. The sequence goes on along the minus strand of JAMPIV010000673.1, from coordinate 312,574 downwards.
GAAGGAGAAGTTGTCGTCATGGATGCCGAGTCGCTGACAAGTGACAATTTTCGACAGTAACAAGTTAAAACTACCATTTTGTATTTGATTTGAGGAACATTTTGTTAATGCAACTTTTTTTTTTTTTAATTAATGAAGAAAAATATCCCGTTCAACCTCTGATGGGTTATATTTAGGATATATATTGTTTTTAATTCCAAATATTATGAACAACTGCCGATATGAGAAAGTGGCATCACATTTGTCAAATCATTATGAATAGGCATCATCACAATTATGCTTATACGTTTAAAAAAAAGAAGAAGAAAAAACAAAAATAAACAAACAAGCAAAGAAAAAAAAACAAACAAACAAAATCAAGAAGAAACTCTGAACAAGAATAATATTAAAGTGAAGGGGTGTAAAGGCCTGGTGGTTAAATTAAGTATGTTACTGTTAAAATATCTCATTTTCAAGAGTTCATATATTGGGGTGTAAAATCATTTTTTAAATAATTGTGAATTTTTGGTAATAAAAAATAAAATAAAAATGAAGAAATAAATAAAAATTGTAGCACACAGCTTATTTGTGCTAAAGTTGCACTAAAGATTGTGTAAGCATCGTCTATACAGTGTATTTGAGGCATAAAATAATCTGGGCATTTCTGGGGTTTTTTTTAGATGAAAATCTGGGTTTATCTCTAGAACTTGAGTGGCAACTTTGCCCAGCACAATAGTAACTGAAAAAAAAAAAAAACTAAAGCTACTTGCCTTTTCTCCATATCCAAATTAATCGCTAAGCAATTATAATGTCTCCACCCGTGTGTTACCGGGGCCCGATAAGGGAGCAAAGGTTAGTAACACTGTTCCCTGCCAAGCATGTCGTAGAAAGCGACTAAGGATGGTTGGGCATGGGGCTGGTTACCCCATCCTGTAAAAAATTTTAACCACAAAAAACTTCAAAAAAAATGGACAAGTCAATTAAGGAAATTAAAACACAGCCATCCAAGACAGGGGAAGGTCCTCTCGCAGGAGGCGTATGATGCAACACAGAGAAAGCCGAGAGGAGTCTGTGTTACTGACTAACCTTCTTTCTTCTAGAACTTCCAGATTTGGCACCTGGAATGTTTGGACATTAAACGAACAAGGGAAAGTGGCACAAGTAGCAGCAGAAATGAGAGAATATAAAATCGAGGTTCTGGGACTGTGTGAAACAAAGTGGAAGGGGGTAGACAAGAAGAAACTCAAAACAGGTGAATTGGTGCTGTCGTCAGGACATGAAGACGTAAGTTCACACCACAATGAAGGGGTAGCTCTTATGTTATCTAAAGAAGCACAGAAAGCACTCATTGAATGGGAAGCCGTTGGAACCAGAATAATAACAGCTACTTTTAAAACAGCTAAAATGAAAATAAATGTAAATGTCATCCAATGTTATGCACCAACTAATGACAAAGAAGAGTCTATGAAAGAAACATTTAATACTAGACTACAGGAAATTATTGAAAAAGTAAAAAGAAGAGACATCACAATTTTGATGTGTGACATGAATGCAAAGACAGGTATAGGCAACACCGGCTTTGAAAAAGTCATGGGAAAACATGGGCTAGGAATAATGAATGAAAATGGGGAACTATTCTCAAACTTCTGTGCTTCAAATCAACTGGCTATAGGAGGAAGCATGTTTCTACATAAGAGAATACACAAGGCAACATGGATATCACCAGACCATAGAACAGAAAATCAGATTGATCATGTATGCATTAACAAGAAGTTTAGATCATCAATGCAGGATGTAAAGGTATATAGAGGAGCAGATGTGGCATCAGATCACCACCTTCTGATAGCCAAAGTAAAAATGAAACTCAAGAAATATGCAATAATGCAAAATTATAGACAACAATTTAATGTAGGACATCTAAGAAATCAAGAAACAAGAGACAAATTTGTGGTCACAATATCCAACAAATTCTAAGTGCTCCAACAGCTGGAAGATGTAGAGAATACAGAAGACTATTGGCAGCAAATCAAAACGGTATGGAATGAGACATGTGAAGAAATACTGGGGAAAAGGGAACGACAACAAAAAGCATGGATAACAACAGAAACCATCAATAAGATAAAAGACAGAAAAAGCAAGAAAGCAGATTTAAACACAAGCAGAACCAGAAGTTCCAAAGCCAAGGCTCAAGAAGTGTACACAGAAGCAAACAAAGAAGTAAAAAGAAGTATCAAAAGAGACAATAGGAAGTATATTGAGGAGTTGGCAAGAAAGGCAGAAGATGCCGTAGCAAAGGAAATATGAGAGAACTGTATAACAGCACAAAGAAGCTGGCAGTGAAATACAAGCAAACAAGTTTCATAAAAGTTTGTCATAAAAGACAAGAATGGAAAACTGCTCAGCAATATACAAGAGCAAATGATAAGGTGGACAGAATATTTTGAGGACCATCTCAATAGACCAACTCCAAAAAAATCCCGGACATCCAGCCAGCAGAAGAAGAGCTACAAATTAACGGTGAATGACCAACGAAGGAAGAAATAAAGAAAGCCAAAAAGCTTCTAAGAGATGGAAAAGCGTTTGGACCTGATGGCATTCCAGTAGAGGCCATCAAAGCAGATATCGACACGGCTACAGAGATGTTATTTATGTTACTTGGTAAATTCTGGGAAAAGGAGAAGATACCAGCAAAATGGAAGGAAGGATATCTGGTTAAGTTGCCTAAGAAGGGAAATTTACAAGAGTGCACAAATTATAGAGGAATAATGTTACTATCAGTGCCAGCAAAAGTATTAAATAGGATTATCCTTGAGAGATTAAAAGTCCATAGACAAGAAACTGAGAGATGAACAAGCAGGTTTTCGACAAAACAGATCCTGTACAGACCAGGTAGCCATTTTGAGAATAATTGTTGAACAAAGTCTGGAATGGAATTCACCACTATACATCGGATTTGTGGACTACGAAAAGGCATTTGACAGTGTAGACAGAGAATCACTTTGGAAATTGGTGAGGCATTATGGAGTTCCCCTGAAGATCATTAATTTAATAAAGAAAACATATGAAGACATGACATGCCTGAGTTCTTTATGAAGGACAGCTTACAGAACCATTTGGGATAAGAACAGGAGTGCGACAGGGATGCCTCTTATCTCAATTTCGTTTCTTACTAGCAATAGACTGGGTTATGAGAACATCAATAACACACAACAGAAATGGAATCCAGTGGACTCTGGCTAAGCAGTTGGATGATCTGGATTTTGCAAATGTCTTGGCTCTTCTGTCCCATAACCGTAACCAGATGCAGGACAAATTGAAAACACCCGATGAGAGTTCACAGCAATTGGGTCTGAAAATACACAAGGAAAAGACAAAGATAATGAGAATAAATGCAGGTAATGAAAACAGGGTTGAACTTGAAGAAGCACCAATACAAGATGTAGAATCGTACACATATCTTGGCATCAATATAGACAAAGTTTGAGGGACAGACAGTTATATCAAAATAAGAATACAAAAAGCAAGAGGAGCTTTCATTGCATTGGGAAATATATGGAGATCAAGAGAAATCGGATCCAACACGAAAAAAAGAATCTTCAACTCAAATGTGAAGTCAGTCCTATTGTATGGCTCTGAGACATGGAGAACAACGAAGACAACAACCAAAAAGCTACAGACTTTCATAAATGGGTGCTTGCGTAGAATAGAGGGATTAAAATGGTATGACAAGGTTACCAACGTGGAACTGAGGACAAGAACTAGACAAGTGCCAGTGGAACAAGAAATGAGAAGAAGACGATGGCGATGGATAGGACACACACTGAGGAAACCTGTTTATAGCATTACAAGGCAGTCCTTGTTCTGGAACCCCCAGGGCAAGAGAGGCAGAGGTAGACCAAGAAGTACATGGAGAAGAGAAATGGAGACAGAGATGAAATCGATGAGAACGTGGAAAGAACTTGAGATGATGGCACGTGACAGAAGGACTTGGCATGTGTTTGTTGAAGTCCTATGGTCCTTTGGGAGTGGATGGTTATAGATAGATAGATTTATAATGTAAGAACATACAGAAATCTTAGAAAACATACACACATTTTAAAGCACAAATAATTTACATGACAGCTTCTGTGTAGACGAAATTGCTAGTAAGAACTATATATAGCTGAGGATTAATCGAACTTTCCTGACACTTTTGATTTGCGAGAAGTTATCAAACCTTTATTGTCAGGAAGCCTGCCTTAAAAAATCTGCATAACAGTTGTAACGCAGTAATTTATTTAATTGACATCTCTGTACAGCTGTGTATTATTTAAACTTTTCTTGTTAAAAGCTTCAGTTTAAAAAACTTGGATATCAGAAAGGAAGGCACTTCTTGTAAGTTTAACGAAAAAGAATAAAAATTATGACTTATATAGTTTGTAAGTTACGTCCCTTGTCACTTGAGATAAGAATGAATGAAGTCCCTTGAGATAACAATGAATGGAGTGATGAGAAATTCACTACTCAGCCTCATAATGTTGTACCTTGACGATATATACCTTTGAACCTTTCCTGAAAAATGACCGATACACTGGTAAAAACCGCATCAAAATCGGTTCTGCCGTTCTCGAGTTATCAGATAACAGCGCGAGAGACATTTTTCATTATATATATATATATATATATATATATATATATATATATATATATATATATATATATATATATATATATATATATATATATATATATATATATATATATATATATATATATATATATATATATATATATATATATATATATATATAATATATATAAATTACAGCAACTCGGGTGGGAGGCATTGCCACATCCCCCTTACAGCCCAGACCTCGTTCCGAGCGACTTCCACCTGTGTGGACCCCTGAGAGTTTCTGGGAGGTCAGCATTTTAGCACTGATGACGAAGTGAAGCAGACTGTCCTACGATGTTCAGGAGTACTGACATATCTTTCTCCGCTAAAGCTTTTCAAGCATTAATTAAACGCTGGGATAAGTGTATAGATGTTGCAGGGGATTATATCGAAAAACTAAATGGCAATTTTACTCCTACAAATTAGTTCTTTTAGTTTTTAAAAAGAAAAGTCCCGGTTTGACTTGAACCGCCGTCATATATATATATATTTATTTATATTTATTTATATTTATTTATATATATATATATATATATAAATATATATATAAATATATATATATATAAATATATATAAATATATATATAAATATATATATATATATATATATATATATATATATATATATATATATATATTTATATTTATATTTATATTTATATTTATATTTATATTTATCACAACTGAAAATAAATATGGTGCACAATGATGCAATCAACAAACACAACAAATGATATAGACTTAATTAACAATAGAGGTGGGCAAATCGACACACTCCGCTGTTTCGAGACATTCGGCTCAGTGATTTAAACTGTGTCGACACACTGTTTCGACACAAGGGCACAACGGCACTTTTGCCCGTATCGGGGAGAAAGAAGTCTCTAATAGACAGTATACATTACTATACGTGAACTGTGTGAGACAATCTCCTCTGTTTTTTTTCTTGCGCGCTACTGGCGTGTGTGAAAATCTATGGCGTTTCGTGTGACCACAATTCAATATTTTTACACAAGTCTTCATTATGATGAAATAAAAGGGAGATATGATGATAGCTGTGCAGTATATGTGAAAATAATAAAAAACAACAATAATAATAACAGTAATAATAACACATGATATCAAACTAGAGTAAGCTAGTTTTGGTAGACAATGATTCAAATCCACACCGAGTACACAGATATCAGCAGAGCTAATAAAGTGTCCATTACATTTATACGAACACACGGACACTTTCAACTTTAGCATAGTGCCTAAAACATTGACAACTGCAGAACTGACACAATTTCCAGTGTCTATAACTTCTCAGCAAAAATAATATCACTTATAAAATCAAGTCATCATAACACATCCCTGAAAAATATGACATGTTTGATATTCCATACTAATGTTCCAGACGGTTGACTCAAATTTTACAAAGGCCCACGGAAGGTGAGACAGTGAGACAGTGTGTCTCTGCAAAACAGCGAGGCAGACAGGAAATGAAACTGTTTCGAAACAACAAGCAGGCTGTGTTTCGAACCTTTCGGACCCAACGCTGTTTCGAAGCATTGTTTTGACACACACACACAGTAGCCATCTCTAATTAACAACTCAATTACTCTTAACTTGAGACTGGACTGGTGCCAGATATGAAGTCTTCAATCCCACAAATAGGTGACCACATTGGATAATGATGAAATGGTAAGTATACTTCTTGCTGACGAATACAATAAAATAATGTGATGCTTGTACGACACAGTCTATAAACCTATCACTTTTGGATAGCTACACTGGAAAGGGATATTTGGCCACCTTGACTAAGGTGTCTGGCGTGTGTATACTCAAGTCTATCTGACCATTGATGGTTGACTGGGCCAAGAGACTTTGATGAATGTTTATTTTGCGCCTCAGTACTATCTGGCGATTTGCACTAAGCATTGTTGTGTACGTATGGCTGACTATGCTAATAAGTACGGCTTACGTGAACTGGTGCAAGACTTTGATGTCTTAAGAACCACCACTTCAATTTTTTGGACACCCCGTGACATTTCGTGTAAGCACAGTGGTCGGGGTTACAAGAAATCTATCAAGAAGAGTAGGGACACCCTTTCTCTCTCTCTCCGTTGACAACAGTAGTTCTTGCTTATGCCGAAGCTGTCAGTCCAATGCCGGTCCCGACTGGTAAGAAAAGCCCTCTCTGACGATCCATTTGGTACAGCGGTTTCTTGTCAAAACTTCAAGCCGTTCACTCATTCGTTCAATACATATGTGAAAATGACTAAAAATTTACTTGTTTATATAATCCGAAAGCGAGCTATGAAAGATTTTGAAAACAAGTTTTGCCGGTAAATTAATATCACACATTGTCCAAATTTCAAATTTCAAATATCGAACGTTTTAGATTGCTTTAGTACTAGTATATTTTTAAAATTTCGCCAAAATTTTGGGTCAGCAAATGATGTAACACTTTTGTCCGCTTCCCACTCAGAAATAGTATCGCGCTTGAATGTAAAACGGCGCCGTCCATATTTGAAAATAGAGAGAGAGGGAGATTTCCCCCTGCATTCGTCTGATGCAATTTGTGTAAAACATTTTTTCAAATATGTCCCATTCAAATATTATGAGCGAAAAGACCTTGGTCTTTATATTACAACTAGCAACAACCCGCCAAAATTGGCAGGTTTTTTATTATAGTGTGTTGTTTCTGTTACACGTATTACAATTCTGCTTCTTCTATATCTTATCATTTTGATCCATAATAATAAGTCTGCAATACTTTAAATTACAATTTTGTCTTGAAGACACAATCCAATAACTTTCATTTTAAGGTTATTTTTAAGAAAAAGGATGAGTTAAATCCGTCTCCCGAATGCGGACAGATGAGTATCTTGATTGTCTGTTGATTTAATGCACACCGTCACACTTTAAATATTGTCGGGAGAGTACATATAATGGGAAACAATATAATTATTATCTAACTTTCAACCACAGTTTCATCCCCTTAGCTGTGGTCGATAGTTAATGTACTCTCTCGAAAATAGAAAAAAATGAACAAATGACGGTCTGCAAAGTGTGACAGACCGACAGACCGAAGTACCTTACGGCGGGAATTATGGTATTTGATGATGACAAAACACAAAGCGGGTAGTTAGAGGTCCGTACAGCTTGACTGAAAACATAGTATAAGTAAATAAATTAAGGGGCTGCTGTAAAACTGGTAAGGAATATAAGTATATAAACCAATAAAACGGTATTGAAGCAGTTTTACAAACAACGGTTCACATGAGACAAGGGACGTTTCGGGTTTTACCCTTCGTCAGCCACAAACAGGTGACAAAGACAAGAATTACATATAGGTACTACAAAAACATACGATGATGAGAAACAATACCAAATGAGCGATACAAGCAGATGGAAAACACCCACAGTAATGAGCGAAAAAAGAACAATAATAATATAAGAAAATCGTAAAACCTGAAAGAAATACCGAAACAAGAAAGTAAATAATCAACGAAACGAAAAAAAGAATGAACAAAACTTCGGAACAAGTAAACGTTCACTTAGCTAGATCCGTAGATGCTTGGAAATGAAGACCGTAGCACTCTGATCAAGAAATCTCTATGGAAGTGATTGACTGAAAATTGACTGAAATAATTGACTGAAAACAATGTAATCAACGTCACTTGGTTGATGGCGTCGTCTTTCTCTCGCCCTCCCGGTGACACAAAGATAAAATACTGTGAAAGTGTCTAAATATCAGGTCACTTAATTTCGGGTTTGGCACGTACATAATACAACATTGACTAAAAATAGGTACGCATTTGATTGAATTCGCGTAAACGAAACTCGCGTAAACAGAGAACTACGTGTATTTCGCAGTACAAATAAGCAATGACAGTTCATAGCACAATAAACAACAGAATAGATGTCCCCAAGGATTATTACTATCTCCTTGAATTTTTATTATCCCATCCCAATCCCATCCCAACTAACATAATTACCGATGTATGTTACGTCGGTCGGTCTCACTCAAAATAGTAACTCGCGCAGGAAAAGAAGTGCGCAACGCACGGTGTGCAACTTGCGCGGCGTGGGTGTTATATAAAACAACAGAATTGACCATTAGTACTATAGAGAAGACGGTGTGGAGTGGCATTGTCAAATACGCAACCAGGCTGGGTATATGAAGAGGATTCTTCATGGAAGAAGTTACAACAGCATGAGCTAAAACTGAAGATTAAAATCGGATATGTCATGCATCACAGTGAGCCAGCGAGACGCCACAGACGCTGGCGCAAGCCGTGTCGTAGATGCAGCTCATCTAGCCAATTTGTCGCCGGAAGACGCTGTATTACTTCGTGCTAAAGATGCTAATGTTTTAAGACGTTGCCATGAATCGCTTCATTACGTATTTCCAAAACACCACTGTTTCCAAACCATGATACATTCAATGAAAGTGATATCCAAGCTCTTAACTGTGGCCGGATGAACGTTATATACCAGTTCTGCCCTCATTAAACTTAACTTCTAAAAAATCAACCAACAACACCTTCAAATATTCTTGTCACAAAGGCACTTCTTTTCTAGAGTATGATCACTAGCAAATATGCGGGCTTCCTTAATTTTTAAGAGATATTTGAACATTTTTCTGCGCGTCCACTTAACCAGTACTTCAGGAGACCATTCGATTGCATAATTCTGCACTGAGTTTTGCCTCAGTGGGTGCACAAGACTGACAGAACTGGCGATATGAGACCTTGCGTCTTTAAAGTACATGGCCAAATTTATCAAATTTCATTTCATTGTTCAGTACCACTTCTCCGCACGTCATTTTTTAAAGGTTGTTTGCCAAGGCTTCATATGCAATGCATCAAGACAATTTTTACTGCAACAATCTAATGACAGTGACATGGAATGTAAATGTATGAAATAACCAAAGTAGAAATAGTGACGTCATCAGGACATGTAACAGAAAGTACACACTATAATTAAACACCGTAATTTTTTACGGATTACATACTACTTTTTATTAAAATACTACATGATTAAGGTGACGAGTTTAAAGACATTAAAAAAGTGTCGCATTTTACAGGTGATGTTGCTTAAAGAGAATTCTATAAGGATCTACAAAAGCATATACATAAAGTATTTACATTGAGAAAAAACTGTGGTTTCCAGTTAAATGTACCTGGAGGAGAAGCCTGTCCTTCCTCCATGCGCGTTAACCAGAAGGTAGATGGCTAACCGTGGATAAATGTTCATATTTTAATGTGACCGTGCAATGCTCAGATGCATAATTACATCTGAGTTATAATAGTAAAATTTAACATATAATAGGGAATTAGTGAATAATACAACAGGGCTGCATGCTCCGTAGGCAGCATCGCTTCAGACAATATAGTCTAATATAATAAAATAGAAAGTTAGTTTAAAAACGCACAAACAAACACATGCAGGAATTATTTCTCACAATTTAATTGCTACTAAACTGAAACTAAAGGTCAGGTTCACCAAAGTTGACACTGAGGTCGTGAACTGTCAATCAAGTAACTCAGTTAAACTAGACAACAGACAGTACTCGTGTATAGAAAGCATAACGGCTGGTCATTTCGTCCTGCACTAGTAATTTTGAGTGACAGCTGTTTCGGGTTCGCACACTTGTAGAAGAGTACTATAAAATTATTTCAAAAACAAAGACAAAGCAAAATATTTTTGACTGACAGCTTATTATAATTACAAGAGGAAGGAATGAAATGTTGATTGACGTAAAGTTACATTTAGGACAATGAATCTGATTTTACCGATAAGTACAGAACACCTGGGCGTGTGAATGGGACATTGTATAGTAATGACTGATAGTTTGGTATTTGTTTGTAATGAGAATACACGTAGAAGTACATTTGGGTTGCGTAATTAGGACGTGAGAAAGAGTTATTAGATGTAAAAGATGCGTGCTGAAATCAGCATTTCACACGGTTGTCAGGTTTACAAAGTCATAAAATCCTGACAATTTCCCATAGAACAATAGAGAAAAACAGGTGCCAAGTGCAAAATGAAAGGATATAAATACTACAGATAGTACAGTCAATAGAGGAGAGCTCGGAAACAACCATGTAGAAGTAAACTGCAGAGGGAAGATTCAGAGTGCTGACTTGTATTTAGAAATAGCTATTAGACGTAATAAAGAGCTCATCAGACGTTTTTCCTTAGTAGATCTTACTAAAGTCAATCATCATAGTCTGAAGTAGAAACGTCCAGCACTACCTACAACATCCTTGGTGAGCGCCGTCAGCACAATGAGGAACTACATATATGTTCTAACTAGTAGTGACAACGTGAGATAGGTGGAGGTACACTTTCGTTTCGTCTAGTGACTTTATAAAGAAAGTATTTTTTCGTTTCGTCAAGTGACTTTATAAAGCTTCAGCAGATCTCAGTGTTATGCTATGCTAAGCGCTACTCAAGAGAACATTATAGAAAAAGTGTTACTAAAACTTTTAGGAAAAGACAGGAACGGGCTAAACCAACTTTCGACTTAAAGAAGCCCATTTAACCAAATGAGAATTGCAGCAAAGAATAATAACGTCACATATAGATTTATTGTTGAGAAGCTAGCTCTTGGATTCCCAATCAGTTGTATGAAATACTTGATGACGTGACCAACCAGGCAAATTAAAACTTGTTATAGACGACCGACGACCTAGAATGCATTCCAGCCTCTCGGAAGACGACTAAGAACACGCTATAATTTTTTAGATGCAATTTGATGTTCCTTTTGGAATCAAAGCTGTGTTCTGGTATCTTCCTCAATAAAGATAAGAAAACGCCTGCATCTGTAGTTGATATCTTCAAGAGTATTTTGTGTGATGTTACGAAGTTGTGTTGATCAATTAACAATGTGTACATTGTGGTGGTGGTAATGGCCAATAAATTACTATAAAGAATAGCGGGGTTAGTCAGAGAACCTGGTAACTGAGATTTTCACTCTCTATATCTGAGGCGTATAACCTTTCGTTCCACTGCAACAAAAACAATTTATCGAACGAATCTTAGTCTTGAGAATAAACAATCTAAATGGTCGCTGGACTGTTACGCTGGCACATTAATTCCTCATTCAACTTTCATATTAGCAAACACTAACCAGATACTACGCCCAGGTCGAAAGACTTCTGTCTAGTAGATTGTAGAGGTACATTCATCTTCTTCATAGACTCTCAGACGTCAACTTGAATATGTTCAACCAAAGCAGTAGCCAGCTTGAGGCTATATCTATCTCCATAGAGTTTTTCCAGGAATAGTCTTGTCCTTTACCGCTTTGCCTTGACCCCATAGTTCAGGGAAAGGTAACATTCTTCTATACAATTGCACGAGATAAACGTATATGTGAACAGAGGTTGTAATTTTGTCACATGTGTCGCATTTAACGCCACAACAAAGGACAGCACTGGTTGGATTAAGTCACGGACGAGTTAAAAACAAATAATTAATGAAGGAAACTTATTACCTGTGAGTGATAAATAAATTAATAAACGAATATAGGTATATCAATATGCACTCGTATGACAGAAAGGAAGACAAAAGGCAACAAAAAAGTCACATAAGTGATAGCCACATCGTGAAATAGAACCAGTGAATATCTGAACGGCGCCACCGCCTCGCCGCAAGAATGAATTGTAAAATGACACACATCCAACTAAGTATAGCAAACAAAAAAATGAATCAAAAGAGATTTAGTCTATACATTGTTGTGTAGTTTTCAGGTCCTATGCTCCATAGTAGCGGATAATGTCGTGACAATCTACCACTGCCATCGAGGCACTTCTTCTTTTTTTTTTTTTTTGGGGGGGGGGGGGATGGGGGTGTGGTTCTTTGAATTAAGTGTGTAATTTCGATTAACTCTCGCAGCGAGGCGTCGGCGCCGTTCGGATGGTCCCTGGTTCGATTATCCAGTGAGCCTATCATTGACGTTTCTTTTCAGTTGTCAAGTGTCCTCCGTTCTGTCTTAACGACTGTCTGCTACTTATTTACGAGGGGCGTTCAGAAAGTAATGCACCACATCGTTTTTCTCAGGAGCTGTTTATTCAAAAAGCAGGAAATTTATACACAATATAGATGGATATGTCATGTAAACATAATCCCCATCAACGTGTACGGCTTTATGCTAGCGCGAAACACGTGCATGTATTTTGTCTTGATCATGTAGCCATTTCTTCGCTGCATGAATCACTCTTTCATCATCTTCAAACCTTGTCCCACGGAGTGCATCTTTAAGTGGACCAAATAGATGAAAATCAGAGGGTGCCAAATCGGGACTATGGGATGGATGGGGTAGTACAGTCCAACCCAATTTGGTGATTGCGTCCCAGGCTTGAGTGAGGTCGCGCGTTGTCGTGAAGGAGAAGCAGGTCTGCTGGATTCTTGTGCGGCCGAACTCTGCGAAAACGTTGATTGAGTTTTTTCAATGTCTTAATGTAAGCTTGCGAATTGATTGTCTCTCCTCTTGGCATAACGTCCACAAGAATCACACCTTCAATGTCCCAAAAGACAATGATCATGACCTTTCCAGCTGAAGGAATTGTCTCGAATTTCATTCTTCGTGGTGATTGCGGATGATGCCACTCCATTTACTGTCTTTTTGTCTCAGGTTCAAAATGATGTGCCCAGGTTTCGTCACCTGTAACGATCTTAGCCAAAACGTTCTCTCCATCAGCATTAAAACGCTCCAACAATTCAGAAGAAATTGCTTTCCTTTGCAATCGGTGGTCATTTGTGAGACTTCGAGGAACCCATCATGCGCAAACCTTAGAAAATCCGAGAGTTTTTATAACTGCACTTGCACTACCAATGCTGACTGACAGCTGTAAGGCCAATTGTTGAGTAGTGATTCGCCTATCAGTAAGAATAATGCCCTCAGCGCATTTCAACATTTCTGCGTTGGTGGCTGTGGCAGGACGTCCACAGCGCGGCCGATCAAGCAGCTCCGTATCTCCACTTCCTGATTCTTTGATTCTCTGAACCCAGCGACTGACTGTACTCCTGTCGACTGCAAAACTTCCATACACATCACATAGACGCTTGTGAATGTTCACAACAGTTTCCTTCTCTGCAACGAGAAATTCTATCACAATTCGCTGCTTATAACGCAAGTTTCTAACACTCTCCATTTCAACGGTTTAGGGCATACGTATTATTTGGCTGGTTGCGGTGCAATATGGTGCACACACTTGACACATGCCATATTTGAAGTGTGCAAAATTTCATGCTTCTATCTTCATTATTAGCTGAGAAAAACGATGTGGTGCATTACTTTCTGAACGCCCCTCGTACATATCTTCTTCTTCTTCTATCACCTTTCGACTCTCAAAGAAGCATAGGCCTTCAACAAACTCGTGCCAAGTCATCCTGTCACGTGACAACATAGACCTTCAACAAACTAATGCTAAGTCCTCCTGTCACGTGACAACATAGACCTTCAACAAACTAGTGTCAAGTCTTCCTATCCTGAGCCATCATGTAGTCTTCATCCCCTTCATGCCTATCTCCAGTTCTCTTTTCCATGTGTTTTTCAGGTTTCCTATTTCTGTCTTACCCTGGGGTTTCCAGAACAAGCAATGTCTGGTAATGCTATCAACGGGTTTTCTCATTTTGTGTTCCATCCATCTCCATCGTCTTCTTCTCATTTCTTGTTCCACTGGCTTGTCTAGATCTTGTCATTAGTTCCACATTAGTGATCTTGTCATATCATTTCAATCCTTCTATTCTACGCTAAAGTCATCCATTTATGAAAATCTGTAGACTTATATTTAAGTTACCTGTATTCGTTTATTTATTTATGTTCTTATCACTCACAGTCCTCGGGTTTCCTTGACTATTTATTTTTTTAAATATCACATAGAACAAAACAAAAGCATCGTCATCATCTTTCAGTTCCCTGTGGAGCAAGGGCTTGTAACGTAACAGATATATAAGACACGTAAACTTGCAGCACTCTGAGGCCACTCCCAGGTTAGTGCCGGGTGGACAAAGAAAAAATAAGATTACTATTCCCTCAGGAATAAGAGCAACTACTATGAAGTAGTGCATGTGGCTGGCAATCTCATCGTGCAAAATAAAAAACTACAGAAGCAACTTCTGCAAGACAACATTAGTGCTTTGCGTGAGCTTCCTGCAGGGGTACCAGATGAAATAATAGCTCTATGCTCCCTAGGAAGTGAAAAGGGAATGATGACGGGTCTAAGGACACACGCCTGACTAAGGCACCAAGAAAGAATGGTAATTAAAATAAAAGACACCGACGAACCAAATGCAGCAACCTTAATGTCATGGTTTAGTTGATTTGTAACGTTCTTTCTCCTTTTTATTGCGAAGAAGATGATGCAATTTAGATACTTTATCACGATATAAGAAAGCTTATCGTCACACGTGATAAGTATTCATTGATTTCATCTGTAACAAACACAATACATTTAACAAGATAACATAGTAATTGATTTTGCCATCGTAAGTGCATTGTGGCAATCTGTTATCTGCAGATCAATATTAAGAAGTAATAATTATTTTTTGTAATGATTGCATAATTATCCTCTTAAGTTTTTTTTAGTTTACATAAGATATCAATGCGCTGCACGTGTTGATACACAACGTATGAATTATTGCGCTGTAGTCATTACGCTCCACTTGCTGGGACAATTTGATTATCAATTTAGCAAACAGCTTGAGATGGTTGTTAGCTCAGGTAAATGCATATGTTACTTTGACCACGCAATCAGTGGCTATATTGTGTATTTTAACAGCACCGTAAAGTGGATAATTAGTCTATAAACGTGTTTGCCCTGAGTATTGCTATATTTCTCCCAAGCCGTTTTTATTGACAATAATGTGAATTTAAAAGGTGGAATTTAGTGTAGAAACGGAAACAAAATTAGGTAAATTTTAGTACCATGTGATTATATAATTAAGTTTAATATATACATGAAAGTACAGTTATACACCAATTTACACAGTTGTTTATTTAAAATTACCGTACTAGAACCAACATAATCGATTGAGCATCCAACAGCAATTTCCAGCACTAATATAATTTAATTGATTCAGCCCGCGTGTTTTTTAGCTGGTCACAAGATTCAGCTTCACTGTGGTTCACTGTCAGCTGATCTATATAGAATAACAAGATAAAGGTAAATGTTGCTCCATGTCTGATACGGCAGGAGGGGAGTAAAGTGGTACTGCGTTATACTAGGTCTGTCTCAGCTTTATGAGTTGAGGGACTAGTTCTCTTTCTCGCTGCCTTTGCCTTCCCTAACTCAAGAGCAGTGTCAGGTACGCATTTGCAGCAAGTAGACTGGAGCGTGACGCTACTTAGTTTCGAACCCCGTAAAGTTGCCTCGAAATGCAAGCGCTTTAACCATTCGACAGTCGCAAATAATAGCACCACCGATACGCATTCCGTAAAATTTCACGAAGAAATTAAACGTAATGCTTTACAAAAAAGATATATACATGTATATTTGTTTTATATGACTACAATCTAAGAGCCTTATTTGATGGATAGTTCTATATATCGCATTATAAATTCCTAGTGTAAAATAGATCACAATTTTTGAGACTCTTTGTGGAACGTGTTCCTACGTTAATCAACAACAGTTTTCTTGATTTTCGAAGATTCTGATTTAATCAAATGTAAGTAGTCGCTTATGAAAATTTGAGCACTTGTTGTCACAAGTGTCGGTACCTTTATAAACACCCGTTTTCTGAATTTTCGAAGACAAACCACTAGCATACGCAATAAAAATGGTGCCAACGTTTTTCTCAATAGTCGATAATGCCAGTTTATCCAATTCCAGTTTTATTATAAGTACCAACAATCCACGTTCTCTTTCAATTCGCACAACAGATTTCACAAAAATCGAATATGCCACATACTGGATTAATCAGTATGTATTACATCCACTACTGTGCATACCTGGTACTCTAGGAAATGTTGTCAGCTGTATTGTAATAGTTAAAAACGGGCTAAAGAAAGCTTCGAATATATTTCTTCTCGGTTTGGCCATAGCCGATACTTTGGCTTTAATAGACCTTCTGGACGTCTCTGAATACTTCTACTTGGCATATAAAGACTGCATTAGTGAATGCCGCCAGCTCCTGTTTCCATACGAAGCAGCTTTAACTATCCTTACAATTCAGGTAGCTTTGTTTGCTCTAGTGGTATTTGGTGGCAAAATGTCAACAACTATTACGGTCATTATAACAGTAGAACGCTTAGTGGCTGTGTTTCATCCACTGAAGCTATCCCAGATAGTTACCCGTAAACGAGCATGGCTGATTCTGACCTGTGCCGTTATGTTTTGGCTACCATGGACAAAGTGTTACTTCTGAGTTCTAAAAGTGTGGATTGAGCAGAACTTGGTTTATGAAAAATGAGTAAATTAAATTGTCTAAATTGTCTTGCCGGCGATGTTCTACAAAGGAGTCCGGTCATGTGTTCTATGTGTAAGAGTACCATTAAACTTTATTTTGCTTAAACACTTATACTATTGTCGGCCTTTCTTTAATTCAGTTTTACCTGGCAAAGGAAGGTGGAAAGCTACCACAGCCTGACACAAGTATAACTTTTGAAGAGGCAAAACGTTTTATCAGAAGCAGATACAGGAACAAATGGGAAGCAGAACACCCAAGCCACACAAACAATGATGCATATTACCAGCTCAACAGAAGAGAACAAGTGTTAATCTTCAGACTCCGCACGGGCCACAACAGATTGAGATACCACCTATTCAACAAGCTAAAGATAGGAACTACCGTTGAGTGTGACTGTGGCACCGATAAAATGACTGCTGAACATCTGCTTCAAAGATACCCAACATATGAGGAACAGAGAAAGTACATGTTGCCATCACCAGTACCAGTCCTGGAGAAGCTCTATGGAGGTAGAAAGAGATTCAAACTGACCACTGTTTTCTTTGAACATAGTCAAGTTGACGTCTGCGTGTGAACGAAGAAGAAGAAACTTTAACTGTCAGCACATAATATTTTGCCCCGTGTAATTTCCGGGGGTCATCGATAAGACAATGAAATAGAAGAGTTACTGCTACCTGAAACATGTCGTAAGAGGCAGGTAAGATGAGGTTGTGCATGAGGCTGACAACATCATCAGTTACAACTATTTGCTACACCAATGGCCGCTGCAAGAGCACATAAATGCTTTGATACAGATTTCTGCAAAAATACCAGCTTCAGGGGCGGCTCCGGACATGAGGCTGCATGAGGAGTGAAAGGGGAAAAGATGAAGAAGACGTGGTCTTATGCCAGAAGTGGTTGAGCATTCTAAGTCAAAGTCTACATTTGGCATTTTTAGCAGACGCTATGGGACATGTAAATTTTGGCTATCCAGTTTCCGAGTGTATTCTTGATTTGACAAATGCTACAAACGCTTGCCCTGTGTGGTTCTCGAAAGGGTATCTCTAACGAGACCCCTAAAGAAAGGGTATCTCTAACGAGACCCCTAAAGAAAGGGTATCTCTAACGAGACCCCTAAAGATAGGGAAGCTCCACTTCTTCCTGAAGCTTATCACAACAGGCGAATAAAGTTTATTTTCGAAGGGTTAAGAATTGGGCGCGCACGTCCGTCTAACATTCTGCCCTTCCACTCTCATTTATCTTGCATACTATATCCTTTCATTCCCATATGTTACTTTATGCATTAATTTAAAGGCATGCAACATTATAAAGTAAACATAACAGCATTCATTTACAGTATGCAATCATAATAAAAAATGAGTAGGTTTTTTTTCAGACAAATAAGAAAGCAGTGAAAAAACAAAAAACAAGCAAAACAAACGACAAAAAAAAAAAAAAATATATATATATATATATAACTCCGCCAAGGCCGGTCCCAAGCCCGGCTGAAAAATTAGGAGGGTGGCCTGCATGGAGGCCGTAAGGAGGCAGCCCCTCCACCATGCAAAGGCACAACAGGCCAATCACCTGTTTGCTTTAAACTATGATTACGAGTAATATAAGAGAGAAAACCGGACTGATTCTGACGGCGACAACGTGGAAAGGACTGCGGATTGCGACTTATGGAACTTGGAACACAAGAAGTATAAATGGGAAAGAAGAGGAGCTGGTTGACGAGATGAGGAAAGCAAAACTAGAAATCCTGGCTATTACGGAAACAAAGAAAAAGGGACAAGGAGTCATGGATCTCGATGGCAACACGCTGCTCTACAGTGGTGTACCCACATCTGAAAGAGCTAAAGGGGGCGTGGGTTGCATTGTGGCCAAAAACCAGAAAGATAGTATCAAGGGATGGAACTTTGTCTCGGAGCGCATTATGGTTGTAAAGCTAAAAGAAGGAGAAACCATAGTCAACCTGGTCATTGTGTATGGGCCAAATGAGGATGAGAGAGCAGAGGTCAAGGAAGAATTCTTCGAGCTGCTTCAAAAGACGTGGATGACTGCCTAGATGAAATTATCATGCTCGGAGATTTCAATGCCAGAGATGGAAATGACCATGCTAGATAGGGTGGAGTTATCGGAAGATATGGAGAAGATACTCTCAATTACAATGGAAAGCGACTCCTTAGATTCTGCAGTGAGCAGAATCTGATCATTACTAACACAAAGTTCCCCCATAAGCGCATACATGCATACACTAGGTGTGAACCAACAAAGAATGAGAAGTCAGTGATCGACTATGCCATTGTTAGGAGGAGCTCATTCAAATATGTCCGGGATGCTAGAGTCTGGAGGGAGCCAGAGATTGGAAGTGATCACTACCTGCTTACAATCAAAAGAACAACTGAAAGAGTTGCACAGCCTAGGAACTGCCCAGCATCACGCAAGAAACCAAGTAAACGAACGGAAGAAATGAGCATTAAGACCTACAAGCTGAGAGAGCCAGAAATTAAGACCAAATATCAGGGGCTTATTGCTACAGCGGTGAGAAACACAGAAGAATAACCTGATGACTTGGAAACCCTGTGGCTTAAATTCAAGGACATCATAAAGACAGCTGCTGTAGAAGCATGTGGTGAAGCCCGATTTTGGAACAAGAGAAAGAGGACACTTTGGTGGACAGAGGAAGTCAAAGAGAAAATAAGAGAGAAGAAAATGGCATGGAAACAATACGTAGGAGCTGAAAACACAGCAGGACAAATAGAGAAATATAGAGAATATGTGATACTCAGAACAGAAGCAAAGAACAAGGTGCTAGCAGCAAAACAGAAGTCCTGGGAGGAATTTGGAGAAAAGCTAGAAAAAGATGCGCAAGAAAACCAGAAATTGTTCTAAAGACCCTAAAGAACATGTGGAAGGAAAAACAATGCCCGCTTAAATTTATAAAGGACAAGCAAGGCAAACTGCTTACTGCCCCGAAGGAAGTAATGGAAAGATGGAAAGAATATTTTTCAGAACTCCTTGATGTTGAGCAAGGTCAAGCATCAGAAATGATAATCACTAGCACAGAAGAGGAAACAAGTGGTGATGAAGATAACATAAAGATGGAAGAACTGAAGGCAGCACTGGAGAAAATCAAGATGGGCAAAGCAGCAGGGCATGATGGTATAACACCAGAAATGGTTAAGTACATGGGAGCATCAGGCGACCTATTACTCTTAATGGTTCTACAGACAGCGTGGTGCAATAAGACCATACCAAAGGACTGGGAGATTGCATTATGTGAGGACATCAAACCATAAGTCAGAAGAGTTCAGGACCACCACTTATGTAAGACAAGGTGATATCCTGTCACCTTATCTTTTCATACTCCATATGGACGATGTTATTAAGTCATGTAAGGAGAGAACAAGAAAGTATTCAGTGGGGTACTAGAAGATGAGACAGGTATGTATTTCAGAGCTGGCATTTGCTGACGATGTTGTCCTGATTGCTAAATCAGAGGCACATCTCCAATCCAACCTGCAAGTCTGGAAGGAAGAGCTGGAGAAGAGAGGGATGGTCATAAGCAGCTCTAAAACAAAATCCATGGTGATATCACGAGAAGAAAGAAGACATCAGATTACGCTGGGAGAACAGGTCCTGGAGCAGGTCGACCACTTTAAATATCTCGGAGCTATTATAGACCGAAAGGGAGGCATCAAAGAAGAGTCGGCCACTCGAAAAGCAGCAGCTGGGAGACTTTTTCAGGCCATAAATCGAGGATTCCTCAGCAAGAGAGAGGTTGATAAGAAAACGAAGATGGCTGTATACCGCTCCACCTATGTCCCAGTCTTGACATATGGATGCGAGTCATGGGCAATGACTACAACCCATAAAAGCCAGATCCAAACCTCAGAAATGAGGTATCTGAGGAAGGTGGTTGAAGTAACAAGAAGAGACATGGTCCGCAACCAGACGATACGCCAAGGCCTAAAATCCCACCCCCTGCAGACCCAAGTAGAACAGTCCCAACTAAGATGGTTTGGCCATGTCTGCAGAATGGGAGAAGATCGGCTACCACGACAAGCATGGGAAACAAAAAGCCAGGGATCCAGACCCCCAGGACGACCCAGAGTCCGATGGGAGGACAACATTAGACAATCTTTGAAGGACCGAGGACTAGAATGGAACCAGTCCAGGAGGAAAACAGCCGATAGGATAGTCTGGCGCTCTCTCTTCCAAACCTCTACACCTCACGGTAGAAGGGGAATGACTAAGTAAGTAATAAATATATAATTAATTAATTAATTAAAAAAACGAAATCAATAAATGTAATGAAATTAACAAAATAATAAATACCGGTAAATAAAATAAATAAATTATGTATACCGACACTCACTCATGCGGTCAAACTGTCTACAATTAATCTGCATTTTTCAATGAGTCAACAATCTGTGCCCGTAATCACACAGATAGTGTTTTATAAAACTGGTTCTGGTTCTGTTGTATTTTTCTTTTCTCTAGCTGTTATATATTTTCCGTCGGAAATTATTAGAGAAGATCGGAACAGAATGATAGGTGTATTTGTATAAGCAAGAGTTGCGTGTTACATTGACACACCAACCAAGAAGCTGGTGTTGTGCCAATGTATATTTGTGCCCAGTAATTTAGGAGCTATTCTCCGTTGAAAGAATATAGGACAGAATAGAAGAATTTCCGACGTTATTCTAACGTAGGTAGTATATCAAGTTTATGTTTACTGGATTTTCTCCGGAGATGTTATTTTACCTGAGCCATTTGTACGGGTTCCAGGTTCGGTTTAGATTTTGAATTGGAAGTAGCTCGCGTAGTAGTAATGGCAGTACTCATGTAGTCTCTTGATCACTGAATTTTGAGTAATTCAAATTAAAAATTATATTTGTAGTGAAGTAAAGCCTGTAGAATAATTATCAATGGAACTTTTATTTAGATTCCTCCAGATGTAAAACTGTAGTTCAATGCGACGCCATTTTGTTGTTATTGCCATATTTACTCTTGACATCAAATGGCTAATTCAATAGATACATTAAAATCCGTTTTTTTTTTCTTCATAAACCTGTTCTTTTCTGTAGCATAAATTCTTCAATATGAAATGTCTCATCAATTTGAGGTCCCTAATTTTGCTGAACAAATGGACATTATACACTTGTCTACTGTGTATCGAAGTCGAATTACTAATCGAGATTTTTTACAAACCTGAGGAATAGGTCATACTGACTACTAAAATAAGTCCTGTAATCCAAACCTTGAAAATATCTACGTTCATTACTTGTTAGAGAATAAACGACTCCTAAGCTGACAGGCTGTCATAGGGCCAGGGGTCGGGTCAGTGATACAAACTAGATTTGCTGATGGTTCTGTCTGAATGTTATAAGCATAACGTTAGTGTTATTATGTCTTTGAAACCACCGCTGATAACGGCGCTAAGTCTAAATGTTATAGTCTCTGTTTACACCCACTGTTGCGAGTGTAGTGGTTTGGTCTATATCATCGCCACACAGGCTAATTCAATATATGTGTGCTGCTGTCCTGTCACTGTGTCTGGAATGTTGACCTGGGTGTGTGTTGATATGTTCGCACACCACAGTACGTACATAAGAGTACATGCAGGAGTCAAAAAGGGTTGCAAACGTCTAGAACAGTTCGATACTGTTTATTCCGTACAACACAGACACGATGACATAAATGACACACATTCGACAGCAAAACACGAATCATATAATTTCCACATTGCATTAAATATATATAATACGGCCTGTCCACATCCTGGGTACTTCAACACTCACTAAAGCCTGCATCACCCGGCAGCTTCATTAATCTTCACAATATGGCCTACAAAAGTACCTTAATACACAGCGAAGCCTGCATCACCCGGCAGCTTCATTAATCTTCACAATATGGCCTACAAAAGTACTTCAATACATAGCAAAGCCTGCATCACACGGCAGCTATAATAATCTTCAAAATATGGCCTACAAAAGTACTTCAATACATAGCAAAGCCTGCATCACCCGGCAGCTATAATAAGGTTCATATGGCCTAAACAAATCTTCACTGCAGTGTATCACATAGGCTGTACACACAGCGAAATATATAAGTCGACATTTTCTCAAATCCTACGTAGGCATACATTATCCAAAAACACTGGGACTCGACCTACACGGTCCACGCCCAAAACACCACTCCCAAATCACACACTAGTCCCGCCAAAAAACCCGTCACGAGATTCGGTTGTCTTGAACACCGTTCTCGATAACACATGCAGACTAGCGAGCTATTCACATGACTCAAAACAGTACAGAATAAACACATCTCAACACTTGAGATTAAACAGCGCTCACACGCTTATCTGTACTCTGTCACCCGAAAAATAGGAAAAGATAATTCTATCCTAAAGTCAAACAAGTATCCGCTTAATCAAGCGTTGCAACTCGAAATTTAATTTGTCTAAAAAACCATTCTAAAGATTACTTCCCCTTCCATAAGTTCCACTTGCAACAGTTACCACCCGCTCCGGGAAAAAAAATGATTCTATCATTTTTTTTGAAAAAATTAACTCCCAAAAAACGAAAAATTTAGAAGACAATTAAGCTCTAACGTATGCCTACAAAAATATCTTATTTTAAATCAAAATTATATCTAAAAGAAATATCAGCATTAAAGTGTAAAGTAGCAATTAAAGCATACAGTATAATCAGCTAAGTATAAAAAGTAATTAGTTAAATATACAAATATGATCAGTTTCAGTTCCAAAATTAAGTTACGTATATTTAGTACAAACCAAACCGAAAACAACCAATCGAAAGAGAAAACACAAGATCAATCAAAAGAAGAATGATCTGTAAAAAAAAGGAAAGTAAGAACTCAACAATACCATATACTCATAATTAAGTTGGACAATTACATGTAAAATAAATACAACTGTCAAAAGTAGATATGTTATATCAAGTCATATAACCACTCCAACAATACAAAGAATAGAGGTATAAGTGTTGAAAGAAGACAAAGTATACAAATAGAATCAAGTAAAATGAAGACGAGGTACGAAAGTATAAACAAGATATGAAATTCATACCGAAAAGACAACAGAAAAGAAGGAATGAAATGAAGAATAGTTACCAAAGACAGATAGAAAGCAAAGGCACGAACACAAAATATAAAAGTATATCTATACTAATACCACCAAAAAATAATTTATAACTAAACAAAAACTAATAAGTAATTTACCCAAGTTACAAGAGTTATACAAAACTAAAATAAATAAATTATAGGCATCGAACAAACAAGTAATAGCATTACTATAACTAATACGACCAACGCACAATCAAGCGCTAAAAATAAAAAATACATCATAATAAAAAACAACTTTTTACAAGAACTAATCAAACTACATATCAATGATATCACGAAGTCAAATGCTGGGCACACCCAACAAAAAATTACAATACCAAAAAAAAAAATCATTTTTTTCAACAGTACCGTACAAACATTTTTTTTTCTCGATAAGTTACATAAAAACAGTATTTAATTTTTAAGTAATTCAGTAATACTTTAAGTAAAGCCTAATAATGAAATCAATATTTTAACAAAATGAGTGAAATATAAAACAAAAATCCTATCTCGAAGAAACCTTTAAATCAACACATGTAAATTTAATTTATTCTTTAAGTTCTTTCTGCTGACAATTACGTTCAGCTCAGTAAAATGCTATTTAGCTATAACTCTATCTCTTACTCAAATCGATAAAATATACATTATAAATAAATCTACCCTTTGATGCTAATATGAAATATAAAAAAGGTTCTATAAAAATATCTACAAAAAATAAGTTTTTTTTTTTTTTTTTTAAATAATCTGCTAGGAAAATAATCTGCATGCCTGACTGGCAAGAAATCAAGTTTTGGAAAAATCGAAGTTTCACAAAAAGTTAACAAATCCAAATACAAGATCATGTATGATACATGCAAGCTATTTTCAAAATTACATTTCACAACATACCAGATAATACACATCTTCTCTGTATGTTCTATATATTAATTAATCATGACATCAAAACATAAGAAAAATATAAATTAAGTGAATAACGAACACTCAGGACTATCTAAAAGTAACCACTACATCAACACAATAAATGAGTTTGTGCAATCTCATCATGTACAAAACTATCCTAAACAACACAGTTGCAAAAATTCTAAGTTGAACAGAGTAGTATAAAGGATAATAATTACATACCACACATTATCAACACAATAATATATAAATAGCATAAAAATGTATTACTACATCATCAAAATACAGACATATAAATAACAATTTAAAAAAATTATGGCAATCAAATGATGCATAGAAATAATCATTACAACAAAATTATATGTTATTTCAAAACAACAACATGTCATGTACTAATATAGAATACAAAAAATTATCATCTTCACAGTAAAAAAAAAAAAAATCAGACGCGAAGTCTCCCACTCTCTTGTAAACATGCTTGACCTTCAGAAAGCAACCCCTCAGATTTAGTTTGACGCTGACAGGTTTCGGTTGACTACTCGAGCGGAAAGTTGACTCACATTTCTGACCGTCAATATGTCACAGAAGCCTTGACTCTTATCGTAACGTAGCTTCTGTCAACAAATACAAATGAAAATTTCCATTTTACTCAATAGTGAAATTTAATGAGAAAAACGTAGAAATCACATTTACAATTACCCAGCACCGGCTTGTGTAAAAACCCGGTCTCTTCACGATGTCACTAGCTCTCTCTATCACATGTAGATATCATAGAATTCTTGGGGACAACATGACCGACCTTGAATGTCGCCGCTGCCTTACGCTGAAACAAAGTGTTATATTCACAACAACAACCAGAGCAGGCAATAGTATTCAAGCATCCACTGTTATTTTTACTCTGTTTACTTTGATTATAAATGACTCTGGGCTCATGTTGAACAAAATTAGCACAATTGCGCTTATTATTTGTTCTATGATCACAATACTTATTATTACCGTTGCCTTGTTTACAAATAATCACTTTAGTCTTTTGTTGAGGAACATTATTCTGGTGATGTAAAGCAACATTTGAAAAGCTATTATCTCTATCATACTTTCCAACATTCTTACAATCAAAACTTTGAGATTTGTTAAATTGTCTACAGTATCTACGAGAGGGAAAATTATTATTTACTGATCTCCCTTGGTACTGTTTAATCTTGGGGTTATCTCTCTTTCTAGAACTGTTTTTCTTCTCCCTTATGGGAATATATTTACCAATTGTTTCAAACTGACTGTGCTGAGTTTGATAACTGCCAGAAACAATAGTATCTCTATTGTTCCGCATATGGGTTTCATCTTTGGAACAAGTAGTAATAGCCTCAACACCCGCTATTAATTTCTGAGTATTTCCAATAGTAGAGAAATATTTGTTCTTATGAGTCTTGACCTGAAATATATCACCTTTCTTTTCCTGACCAACGGAACTGCCTGTTACACTAGAATCTTTGTTGGTCTGACGCCAAGAATTATTACTGGAACTATCAGTAATATTAGAACTTTTAAAGTTGTATTTACCACGAAAAGATCTGTCTTTACCATGAATGACATCTCTCTGAGCAAAAAGTGTATGGTGCTGACTTTTCGCAACTTTCTGTCTATCATTGTCAACATTGACAGAAGACTTCATATTGTTTTTCAAAACCATATCTAGTAAGCCAAATATTCTTTCCCTTGCTTCCGCAATTTCATTATCTTTAAGTGAAATCGTTTCACTTAACCTTTTATTTAACTCCTTAACAGCCAAAACTTTGTCGCTTTCTTCTGCTAGCAAATTTTCAATTTTAGCGACCTTCTCTTTCTCAGCCGTCAACTCCACTAAAGTCTCTTTCTCGTACTGTTCTTTATTTGCCCTCAACTAAGTCAACTCTATCTGAAGTGTTTCAGTCTGGACATCATCATTGTTTTTCATAATCTCATTACTCTTCTTGGGGGGTACAATATTCATCTCCCCAATTTGATCACTGAGCATCGCATTATCATTCATCACCTCATGAAGCATTTCTATGTAAGTCTTCTCACAGACATTTCTCTCAACCTTCAATTTCTCATACATCTCTTTCTGTTCTTGAAGTTCCCGCGTGAGATTACCTATCTGAGTTTCCAAGTCTTGGACTTTGCTTAAAGCTGAATTTAATGTAGCTTGTGCACTAGAAAGTTCTGAGTTTGATTCAAGTATCTCACTTTTAAGCCTATACACAGTTGCCTGTAGTTCGTTCTCTTTAGCAACACCTTCTAGGAAATTCTCTCTTTGCTGTAGAGCACTTTGTTTGTTTACTTTTGCTTGTTTCTCAATTCTCAATTCCCTTTCCTGCTCATCAGATGTATGGTTGTGGATTATTTTGAACATGCTTTGCATTATATGTCCGTGTTCACGTTCAATATACTGTTGCAAAAACACACGAAGGTGCCGTAGCAAATTCACCAAATCCTTGGCCATTACCAAATTGCAAACAAACTTAAAGTTGTGTTCAGCAAATAACTCCAGGGATGTTGACACATTAATCAAAAAATCGTCCATTATCCATTCTCCAAGTCGTGCACCTCTCAATCCCTTACCATCTCTACCTACCACCAATGCAGACTCCAACATAGGCCTTATATCTGTAGGGCACATGGTGATTCACTTACTTAATCAACTATATATAGTAATAACTTATAGTTATGACAAATTACTGTCGCAAAAGGTTTGACAATTACCCTTCCAGCTCACTGATAAAGTTGTTATTTTATTCCAGTTAGTGGTATCCACCAAAAGATAAATATAAGTGGATGGAAGCAGACATCATCATCATCAGTTGATAAGATCTCTATGGTGTTGTTTGCTCCACTGGAGTGTATGGAATGTCAACTTGACCTACGCAGTGGTGTGTAGACATGGATTGAGTGTATAATGTGCGAATGATAATAAGGGTTCGTGGTGTTGACAAATGTTCTTTTCTCACACTCATGTATGGCTGGAAGTCATCGACACCAACGACTGTGTACCTTTCTACAGTTTAATTGGACGTATACACTCGACAGCACAGATAGTGACAAATCACAGGTTGGCATAATACATCATAGTACAGTGGATAAATGGTCTTGCAATGTTACATGGGCACTCATGTAGAATAATTGTATAATGGACTGTCAGTAGCCAAGCACTCAGTATCGCCCATACATATATATCAACTGACTTCACTGACTGAGCACGTCAGCTTATAAATAATATTTCAGATGGCTTCTAGACCTAATCTCGTCTAGCGACGATTCTTCAACATAATGTTCAGCACATATTTTTCCATATAATAATATTGAACCGCTAGCAATGGGTTCTCATGTGTAGCAGTGATCTCTGGACTAAACAAGCGATAATACGGGCATCCCTTTTCTCTTCTTGGAAGTCACTACATGTTTTGGTTCCAAGATGGCTTCACTCGTGAGCTGTCACTCACGTTTGGATACAGATAATGAATCTGTCCTAAAGTTAGTCATTCATTAAATTTTTCATTGCTCTGTAGATTTGGTCATGAACAATTGACTGCATTCTACAGGGTATAGTGCTGCTAGGAATCGAAGTCGTTTTCATCGAGTCAAATATATTCTCTTAGACATTCAAATCGTACCTATCGAAAATGGTGGCTTCGTACGAGAGTTCAAAGAGTATCTTTTATTACCTTGGTTTTTTCAGAAATATGAATTTGCCATTCCTTGGTAATAAGAATGAACACTGGGGTAAAGCATACACGATAGGTCTAGACGACTATCACTTTCCCCACAAATACTGAGATCACTTTTTCCCAGGCGACAAACCGACATAGAAAACACAGTCCCTATCGGGACGAAGCCAAATCACACCACACTCTAGCGACACATCCGCCGAATAGCCTTTGACCTCCCTAGAGACAACAGAACATATAGTTCGACTTAGATATGTAAAGATATACAGATATAAGACAGACTCGTCCTACTCAGACAAACAATACACATAAATTCAGGCCATAGATATTCTGAAGCAAGAACAATCTATTACTACCCAAACAAAGAATAAATCGCAGAAAACTGGATTTATCAGCGGAGTTCGATCGAAGGAGCCGACACAACTTTCAAGGGAAGTAACTCAATAATGACTTTTCCTTAAGCACTATTTTGTTTACAAAATATTTGCGAACATAAACAACTATACCAATGTATAATATTGTAAGATATCAAAGACTGCACGTAACACTCACAAAGTTAACTATTTGTCAAGAAATGAGCTTACTCCTCAATTCTGTATCACCAATTCCTTTTTATAGCACCTTTATCAAGTCACATCATTATCAGGAAAATCGACATATGTCAACAGCCATTAACACCTATGCATCAAATCTTAATCATATGTCAAATTAGACATAAACAACAATAATAACAAAATGAGCAATTAGGGAGGCTAGGCCTGCGACATATATGAAGTGACACAATTTACACAAGACACAATCACTTATCTGTCAATGATCCCGCTTCTTTTCCGCCACGACACTGGATATCACATAGACTGCTAAAACCTCCACTGCGGGAAAGCACTGCAACTTGGTTCGTTTCTCTTCAGGTAATTTCGTCAATATGATATGTGCTTAACAATGCACAAGTTGACAGGAACCATAATACAGCACACACTGCAACTCTTGACTCTTCTGTAGTCTGAAATGTACACGGCAACTCCGTGTATCATAACATCTTGAACTTGTGATGGTGACAACTGGCACAGGTAACCCGAATATTGCAGGAATCTGTCACAACCCGTACAAATGCTGGTACAAATACTGTCCAAGTCTAATTGAACGCTCTTGACCACTGCAGACGTTGTTGTCGTCTATAGGCATGAAATAGGACGTCAATTGCTACTGGTGTAAAGTTGCATACTACCAAATAAAGCGTGCGTTGTTTCTCAAATGCGCCACCCAGGCAGATAATATTTAGGTCACAGTTCTGAAGTACACCAGATTCAAGCCACGCCCACATAAGGCTAATTATAACAAAGTCAAGTGTTCTACACTCTTGTCACGTGAAAGTCATATGTATTATTTTCAACTTGTAGTGACTGATCCTCTAGATATGTTATGGCCTGGTGGACAAAATTTGATTCACTTTATCCTCTTGCTTCAAGTACATATCACTGTAGAGGTAACAATTTCTTAATCGTATACGCCACTCAGGCACATCTTAAATCATATCCAATGATACGAAAACTACGCCACTTAGGCTATCGACGCGAATAGTCGTAGATGTCAGATCCTGTTAACTGAAAACCACCATAAATGTATCTCTGATGGTTTCAGTCTGAAATGTTATTACTGACCATAAATGTACTCGCATTCGTAAGCAAAGCACAAAATCATTATAACATAATTTCCCGGGCATTAAATATATATAATACGGCCTGTCCACATCCTGGGTACTTCAACACTCACTAAAGCCTGCATCACCCGGCAGCTTCATTAATCTTCACAATATGGCCTACAAAAGTACTTCAATACATAGCAAAGCCTGCATCACACGGCAGCTATAATAATCTTCAAAATATGGCCTACAAAAGTACTTCAATACATAGCAAAGCCTGCATCACCCGGCAGCTATAATAAGGTTCATATGGCCTAAACAAATCTTCACTGCAGTGTATCACATAGGTTGTACACACAGCGAAATATATAAGTCGACATTTTCTCAAATCCTACGTAGGCATACATTATCCAAAAACACTGGGACTCGACCTACACGGTCCACGCCCAAAACACCACTCCCAAATCACACACTAGTCCCGCCAAAAAACCCGTCACGAGATTCGGTTGTCTTGAACACCGTTCTCGATAACACATGCAGACTAGCGAGCTATTCACATGACTCAAAACAGTACAGAATAAACACATCTCAACACTTGAGATTAAACAGCGCTCACACGCTTATCTGTACTCTGTCACCCGAAAAATAGGAAAAGATAATTCTATCCTAAAGTCAAACAAGTATCCGCTTAATCAAGCGTTGCAACTCGAAATTTAATTTGTCTAAAAAACATTCTAAAGATTACTTCCCCTTCCATAAGTTCCACTTGCAACAGTTACCACCCGCTCCGGGAAAAAAAATGATTCTATCATTTTTTTTGAAAAAATTAACTCCCAAAAAACGAAAAATTTAGAAGACAATTAAGCTCTAACGTATGCTTACAAAAATATCTTATTTTAAATCAAAATTATATCTAAAAGAAATATCAGCATTAAAGTGTAAAGTAGCAATTAAAGCATACAGTATAATCAGCTAAGTATAAAAAGTAATTAGTTAAATATACAAATATGATCAGTTTCAGTTCCAAAATTAAGTTACGTATATTTAGTACAAACCAAACCGAAAACAACCAATCGAAAGAGAAAACACAAGATCAATCAAAAGAAGAATGATCTGTAAAAAAAAAAAAGAAAGTAAGAACTCAACAATACCATATACTCATAATTAAGTTGGACAATTACATGTAAAATAAATACAACTGTCAAAAGTAGATATGTTATATCAAGTCATATAACCACTCCAACAATACAAAGAATAGAGGTATAAGTGTTGAAAGAAGACAAAGTATACAAATAGAATCAAGTAAAATGAAGATGAGGTACGAAAGTATAAACAAGATATGAAATCCATACCGAAAAGACAACAGAAAAGAAGGAATGAAATGAAGAATAGTTACCAAAGACAGATAGAAAGCAAAGCAAAGGCACGAACACAAAATATACTAAAAGTATATCTATCCTAATACCACCAAAAAAATAATTTATAACTAAACAAAACAAACTAATATATCAAAGTAATTTACCCAAGTTACAAGAGTTATACAAAACTAAAATAAATAAATTATAGGCATCGAACAAACAAGTAATAGCATTACTATAACTAATACGACCAACGCACAATCAAGCGCTAAAAATAAAAAATACATCATAATAAAAAACAACTTTTTACAAGAACTAATCAAACTACATATCAATGATATCACGAAGTCAAATGCTGGGCACACCCAACAAAAATTACAATACCAAAAAAAAAAATCATTTTTTTCAACAGTACCGTACAAACATTTTTTTTTTCTCGATAAGTTACATAAAAACAGTATTTAATTTTTAAGTAATTCAGTAATACTTTAAGTAAAGCCTAATAATGAAATCAATATTTTAACAAAATGAGTGAAATATAAAACAAAAATCCTATCTCGAAGAAACCTTTAAATCAACACATGTAAATTTAATTTATTCTTTAAGTTCTTTCTGCTGACAATTACGTTCAGCTCAGTAAAATGCTATTTAGCTATAACTCTATCTCTTACTCAAATCGATAAGATATACATTATAAATAAATCTACCCTTTGATGCTAATATGAAATATAAAAAAGGTTCTATAAAAATATCTACAAAAAATAAGTTTTTTTTTTTTTTTTTTTTTTTTAAATAATCTGCTAGGAAAATAATCTGCATGCCTGACTGGCAAGAAAATCAAGTTCTGGAAAAATCGAAGTTTCACAAAAAGTTAACAAATCCAAATACAAGATCATGTATGATACATGCAAGCTATTTTCAAAATTACATTTCACAACATACCAGATAATACACATCTTCTCTGTATGTTCTATATATTAATTAATCATGACATCAAAACATGAGAAAAATATAAATTAAGTGAATAACGAACACTCAGGACTATCTAAAAGTAACCACTACATCAACACAATAAATGAGTTTGTGCAATCTCATCATGTACAAAACTATCCTAAACAACACAGTTGCAAAAATTCTAAGTTGAACAGAGTAGTATAAAGGATAATAATTACATACTACACATTATCAACACAATAATATATAAATAGCATAAAAATGTATTAATACATCATCAAAATACAGACATATAAATAACAATTAAAAAAAAATTATGGCAATCAAATGATGCATAGAAATAATCATTACAACAAAATTATATGTTATTTCAAAACAACAACATGTCATGTACTAATATAGAATACAAAAAATATTTACTATCTTCACATAAAAAAAAAAATAAATCAGACGCGAAGTCTCCCACTCTCTTGTAAACATGCTTGACCTTCAGAAAGCAACACCTCAGATTTTAGTTTGACGCTGACAGGTTTCGGTTGACTACTCGAGCGGAAAGTTGACTCACATTTCTGACCGTCAATATGTCACAGAAGCCTTGACCCTTATCGTAACGTAGCTTCTGTCAACAAATACAAATGAAAATTTCCATTTTACTCAATAGTGAAATTTAATGAGAAAAACGTAGAAATCACATTTACAATTACCCAGTACCGGCTTGTGTAAAAACCCGGTCTCTTCACGATGTCACTAGCTCTCTCTATCACATGTAGATATCATAGAATTCTTGGGGACAACATGACCGACCTTGAATGTCGCCGCTGCCTTACGCTGAAACAAAGTGTTATATTCACAACAACAACAACCAGAGCAGCAATAGTATTCAAGCATCCACTGTTATTTTTACTCTGTTTACTTTGATTATAAATGACTCTGGGCTCATGTTGAACAAAATTAGCACAATTGCGCTTATTATTTGTTCTATGATCAAAATACTTATTATTACCGTTGCCTTGTTTACAAATAATCACTTTAGTCTTTTGTTGAGGAACATTATTCTGGTGATGTAAAGCAACATTTGAAAAGCTATTATCTCTATCATACTTTCCAACATTCTTACAATCAAAACTTTGAGATTTGTTAAATTGTCTACAGTATCTACGAGAGGGAAAATTATTATTTACTGATCTCCCTTGGTACTGTTTAATCTTGGGGTTATCTCTATTTCTAGAACTGTTTTTCTTTTCCCTTATGGGAATATATTTACCAATAGTTTCAAAACTGACTGTGCTGAGTTTGATAACTGCCAGAAACAATAGTATCTCTATTGTTCCGCATATGGGTTTCATCTTTGGAACAAGTAGTAATAGCCTCAACACCCGCTATTAATTTCTGAGTATTTCCAATAGTAGAGAAATATTTGCTTCTTATGAGTCTTGACCTGAAATTTATCACCTTTCTTTTCCTGACCAACGGAACTGGCTGTTACACTAGAATCTTTGTTGGTCTGACGCCAAGAATTATTACTGGAACTATCAGTAATATTAGAACTTTTAAAGTTGTATTTACCACGAAAAGATCTGTCTTTACCATGAATGACATCTCTCTGAGCAAAAAGTGTATGGTGCTGACTTTTCGCAACTTTCTGTCTATCATTGTCAACATTGACAGAAGACTTCATATTGTTTTTCAAAACCATATCTAGTAAGCCAAATATTCTTTCCCTTGCTTCCGCAATTTCATTATCTTTAAGTGAAATCGTTTCACTTAACCTTTTATTTAACTCCTTAACAGCCAAAACTTTGTCGCTTTCTTCTGCTAGCAAATTTTCAATTTTAGCGACCTTCTCTTTCTCAGCCGTCAACTCCACTAAAGTCTCTTTCTCGTACTGTTCTTTATTTGCCCTCAACTGAGTCAACTCTATCTGAAGTGTTTCAGTCTGGACATCATCATTGTTTTTCATAATCTCATTACTCTTCTTGGGGGGTACAATATTCATCTCCCCAATTTGATCACTGAGCATCGCATTATCATTCATCACCTCATGAAGCATTTCTATGTAAGTCTTCTCACAGACATTTCTCTCAACCTTCAATTTCTCATACATCTCTTTCTGTTCTTGAAGTTCCCGCGTGAGATTACCTATCTGAGTTTCCAAGTCTTGGACTTTGCTTAAAGCTGAATTTAATGTAGCTTGTGCACTAGAAAGTTCTGAGTTTGATTCAAGTATCTCACTTTTAAGCCTATACACAGTTGCCTGTAGTTCGTTCTCTTTAGCAACACCTTCTAGGAAATTCTCTCTTTGCTGTAGAGCACTTTGTTTGTTTACTTTTGCTTGTTTCTCAATTCTCAATTCCCTTTCCTGCTCATCAGATGTATGGTTGTGGATTATTTTGAACATGCTTTGCATTATATGTCCGTGTTCACGTTCAATATACTGTTGCAAAAACACACGAAGGTGCCGTAGCAAATTCACCAAATCCTTGGCCATTACCAAATTGCAAACAAACTTAAAGTTGTGTTCAGCAAATAACTCCAGGGATGTTGACACATTAATCAAAAAATCATCCATTATCCATTCTCCAAGTCGTGCACCTCTCAATCCCTTACCATCTCTACCTACCACCAATGCAGACTCCAACATAGGCCTTATATCTGTAGGGCAAATATCACGATCCATGGTGATTCACTTACTTAATCAACTATATATAGTAATCACTTATAGTTATGACAAATTACTGTCGCAAAAGGTTTGACAATTACCCTTCCAGCTCACAAAGTTAACTATTTGTCAAGAAATGAGCTTATTCCTCAATTCTGTATCACCAATTCCTTTTTATAGCACCTTTATCAAGTCACATCATTATCAGGAAAATCGACATATGTCAACAGCCATTAACACCTATGCATCAAATCTTAATCATATGTCAAATTAGACATAAACAACAATAATAATAACAAAATGAGCAATTAGGGAGGCCTAGCGACATATATGAAGTGACACAATTTACACAAGACACAATCACTTATCTGTCAATGATCCCGCTTCTTTTTCCGCCACGACACTGGATATCACATAGACTGCTAAAACCTCCACTGCGGGAAAGCACTGCAACTTGATTCGTTTCTCTTCAGGTAATTTCGTCAATATGATATGTGCTTAACAATGCACAAGTTGACAGGAACCATAATACAGCACACACTGCAACTCTTGACTCTTCTGTAGTCTGAAATGTACACGGCAACTCCGTGTATCATAACATCTTGAACTTGTGATGGTGACAACTGGCACAGGTAACCCGAATATTGCAGGAATCTGTCACAACCCGTACAAATGCTGGTACAAATACTGTCCAAGTCTAATTGAACGCTCTTGACCACTGCAGACGTTGTTGTCGTCTATAGGCATGAAATAGGACGTCAATTGCTACTGGTGTAAAGTTGCCTTCTACCACAAATAAAGCGTGCGTTGTTTCTCAAATGCGCCACCCAGGCAGATAATATTTAGGTCACAGTTCTGAAGTACACCAGATTCAAGCCACGCCCACATAAGGCTAATTATAACAAAGTCAAGTGTTCTACACTCTTGTCACGTGAAAGTCATATGTATTATTTTCAACTTGTAGTGACTGATCCTCTAGATATGTTATGGTCTGGTGGACAAAATTTGATTCACTTTATCCTCTTGCTTCAAGTACATATCACTGTAGAGGTAACAATTTCTTAATCGTATACGCCACTCAGGCACATCTTAAATCATATCCAATGATACGAAAACTACGCCACTTAGGCTATCGACGCGAATAGTCGTAGATGTCAGATCCTGTTAACTGAAAACCAACCATAAATGTATCTCTGATGGTTTTGCTAGCACACCACACGGTACAGTTATAACATGTTAATTTTACTGGCACATAAATAAACAGTACTCGCATTCGTAAGCAACTGCACAAAATCATTATAACATAATTTTTCCCGGCAGCTTATAATAATCTTCAAATCCTGGCCTAAACAAATACTTCAAACTCAGGCCTACAAACACGGCAGCTTCAATACTTCACAGCGAAAAAGTACCTGCATCACCCGGCAGCTTCATTAATCTTCCAAATATAGCCTACAAAAGTACCTTAATACACAGCGAAGCCTGCATCACCCGGCAGCTTCATTAATCTTCAAAATATGGCCTACAAAAGTACTTCAATACATAGCACAGCCTGCATCAAACGACAGCTCTAATAATGTTCATATGGCCTAAACAAATCTTCACTGCAGTGTATCACATAGGCTGTACACACAGCGAAATATATAAGTCGACATTTTCTCAAATCCTACGTAGGCATACATTATCCAAAAACACTGGGACTCGACCTACACGGTCCACGCCCAAAACACAACTCTCTAAATCACACACTAGTCCCGCCAAAAAACCCGTCACGAGATTCGGTTGTCTTGAACACCGTTCTCGATAACACATGCAGACTAGCGAGCTATTCACATGACTCAAAACAGTACAGAATAAATACATTAAACAGCGTTCACACGCTTATCTGTACTCTGTCACCCGAAAAATAGGAAAAGATAATTCTATCCTAAAGTCAAACAAGTATCCGCTTAATCAAGCGTTGCAACTCGAAATTTAATTTGTCTAAAAAACCATTCTAAAGATTACTTCCCCTTTCATAAGTTCCACTTGCAACAGTTACCACCCGCTCCGGGAAAAAATGATTCTATCATTTTTTTTGAAAAAAGTAACTTCCAAAAACGAAAAATTTAGAAGTCAATTAAGCTCTAACGTATGCTTACAAAAATATCTTATTTAGAATCAGATTATATCTACAACAAAGAACAGCAGTACAGTGTAAAGTAGAAATTAAAACATACAGCATAACCGGCAAAGTATAAAAAGTAATTAGCTAAAAATACAAATATGATCAGTTCCAACATTGAGTTACGTATATTTAGTACAAACCAAACTGACAACAACCGATCGAAAGAGAAAACACAAGATCAATCAAAAGAAGAATGATCTGTAAAAAAAAAAAGCAAGAACTCAACAATACCATATACTCATAATTAAGTTGGACAATTACATGTAAAATAAATACAACTATCATAAGTAGATATGTTATATCAAGTCATATAACCACTCCAACAATACAAAGAATAGAGGTATAAGTGTTGAAAGAAGACAAAGTATACAAATAGAATCAAGTAAAACGAAGATGAGGTACGAAAGTATAAACAAGATATGAAATCCATACCGAAAAGACAACAGAAAAGAAGGAATGAAATGAAGAATAGTTACCAAAGACAGATAGAAAGCAAAGGCACGAACACAAAGAAAGTCAATAACAGTATATACTAATAACTGTTTTGATCAGATAACCTATTCAAAAATAAATATATAAACATGATCGAAAGGCACAACACAAAATATCAAAGTATATCAAAAAATAATTTATAACTAAACAAAACCTAATAAGTAATTTAACTAAGTTATAAGAGTTATACAAAACTAACATAAATAAATTATAGGCATCGAACAAACAAGTAATAGCATTACTATAACTAATACGACCAACGCACAATCAAGCGCTAAAAATAAAAAATACATCATAATAAAAAACAACTTTTTACAAGAACTAATCAAACTACATATCAATGATATCACGAAGTCAAATGCTGGGCACACACAACAAAAAATTACAATGCCAAAAAAAAAAAAAAAATCATTTTTTTCAACAGTACCGTACAAACATATTTTTTTCTCGATAAGTTACATAAAAACAGTATTTAATTTTTAAGTAATTCAGTAATACTTTAAGTAAAGCCTAATAATGAAATCAATATTTTAACAAAATGAGTGAAATATAAAACAAAAAAATCCTATCTCGAAGAAACCTTTAAATCAACACATGTAAATTTAATTTATCCTTTAAGTTCTTTCTGCTGACAATTACGTTCAGCTCAGTAAAATGCTATTTAGCTATAACTCTATCTCTTACTCAAATCGATAAGATATACATTATAAATAAATCTACCCTTTGTTGCTAATAGGAAATATAAAAAAAGGTTCTATAAAAAAATATAAAAAAAAAAGTTTTTTTTTTTTTTTTTTTAAATACTCTGCTAGGAAAATAATCTGCATGCCTGACTGGCAAGAAATCAAGTTCTGGAAAAATCAAAGTTTCACAAAAAGTTAACAAATCCAAATACAAGATCATGTATGATACATGCAAGCTATTTTCAAAATTACATTTCACAACATACAGATAATACACATCTTCTCTGTATGTTCTATATATTAATTAATCATGACATCAAAACATGAAAGAAAAATATAAATTAAGTGAATAACGAACACTCAGGACTATCTAAAAGTAACCACTACATCAACACAATAAATGAGTTTGTGCAATCTCATCATGTACAAAACTATCCTAAACAACACAGTTGCAAAAATTCTAAGTTGAACAGAGTAGTATAAAGGATAATAATTACATACTACACATTATCAACACAATAATATATAAATAGCATAAAAATGTATTAATACATCATCAAAATACAGACATATAAATAACAATAAAAAAAAATTATGGCAATCAAATGATGCATAGAAATAATCATTACAACAAAATTATATGTTATTTCAAAACAACAACATGTCATGTACTAATATAGAATACAAAAATATTTACTATCTTCACATAAAAAAAAAAAAAATCAGACGCGAAGTCTCCCACTCTCTTGTAAACATGCTTGACCTTCAGAAAGCAACACCTCAGATTTTAGTTTGACGCTGACAGGTTTCGGTTGACTACTCGAGCGGAAAGTTGACTCACATTTCTGACCGTCAATATGTCACAGAAGCCTTGACCCTTATCGCAACGTAGCTTCTGTCAACAAATACAAATGAAAATTTCCATTTTACTCAATAGTGAAATTTAATGAAAAAACGTAGAAATCACATTTACAATTACCCAGTACCGGCTTGTGTAAAAACCCGGTCTCTTCACGATGTCACTAGCTCTCTCTATCACATGTAGATATCATAGAATTCTTGGGGACAACATGACCGACCTTGAATGTCGCCGCTGCCTTACGCTGAAACAAAGTCTCACATTCACAACAACAAGTAGAGCAAGCAATAGTATTCAAGCATCCACTGTTATTTTTACTCTGTTTACTTTGATTATAAATGACTCTGGGCTCATGTTGAACAAAATTAGCACAATTGCGCTTATTATTTGTTCTATGATCAAAATACTTATTATTACCGTTGCCTTGTTTACAAATAATGACTTTAGTCTTTTGTTTAGGAACATTACTCTGGTGATGTAAAGCAACATTTGAAAAGCTATTATCTCTATCATACTTTCCAACATTCTTACAATCAAAACTTTGAGATTTGTTAAATTGTCTACAGTATCTACGAGAGGGAAAATTATTATTTTCTGATCTCCCTTGGTACTGTTTAATCTTGGGGTTATCTCTCTTTCTAGAACTGTTTTTCTTTTCCCTTATGGGAATATATTTACCAATAGTTTCAAACTGACTGTGCTGAGTTTGACAACTGCCAGAAACAATAGTATCTCTATTGTTCCGCATATGGGTTTCATCTTTGGAACAAGTAGTAATAGTCTCAACACCCGCTATTAATTTCTGAGTATTTCCAGTAGTAGACAAATATTTGCTCTTATGAGTCTTGACCTGAAATATATCACCTTTCTTTTCCTGACCAACAGAACTGCCTGTTACACTAGAATCTTTGTTGGTCTGACGCCAAGAATTGTTACTGGAACTATCAGTAATATTAGAACTTTTAAAGTTGTATTTACCACGATAAGATCTGTCTTTACCATGAATGACATCTCTCTGAGCAAAAAGTGTATGGGGTTGACTTTTCGCAACTTTCTGTCTATCATTGTGAACATTGACAGAAGAGCACCTTTTGTTTTTCAAAACCATATCTAGTAAGCCAAATATTCTTTCCCTTGCTTCCGCAATTTCATTATCTTTAAGTGAAATCGTTTCACTTAACCTTTTATTTAACTCCTTAACAGCCAAAACTTTGTCGCTTTCTTCTGCTAGCAAATTTTCAATTTTAGCGACCTTCTCTTTCTCAGCCGTCAACTCCACTAAAGTCTCTTTCTCGTACTGTTCTTTATTTGCCCTCAACTGAGTCAACTCTATCTGAAGTGTTTCAGTCTGGACATCATCATTGTTTTTCATAATCTCATTACTCTTCTTGGGGGGGTACAATATTCATCTCCCCAATTTGATCACTGAGCATCGCATTATCATTCATCACCTCATGAAGCATTTCTATGTAAGTCTTCTCACAGACATTTCTCTCAACCTTCAATTTCTCATACATCTCTTTCTGTTCTTGAAGTTCCCGCGTGAGATTACCTATCTGAGTTTCCAAGTCTTGGACTTTGCTTAAAGTTGAATTTAATGTAGCTTGTGCACTAGAAAGTTCTGAGTTTGATTCAAGTATCTCACTTTTAAGCCTATACACAGTTGCCTGTAGTTCGTTCTCTTTAGCAACACCTTCTAGGAAATTCTCTCTTTGCTGTAGAGCACTTTGTTTGTTTTACTTTTGCTTGTTTCTCAATTCTCAATTCCCTTTCCTGCTCATCAGATGTATGGTTGTGTGATTATTTTGAACATGCTTTGCATTATATGTCCGTGTTCAAGTTCAATATACTGTTGCAAAAACACACGAAGGTGCCGTAGCAAAATCACCAAATCCTTACCATTATTCCAATTACCAAATTGCAAAAGTTACAGCAACTTACTCTAGGAGTTTTTTTGTTATGTACAATCAAAAAATTAATGCCATCTCCAAATCGATGTCACACTCCATCCCCACTCTATTACAATGCACAAACTCATCCATTAGGCTTATTCTGTCATATTCAGATGGTTTCACTACAATCAAAACCTATATCAGTAATAGCGGTATTTTGAGCAAAAATTATGTCCAAAAGGACCTTGACAATTAATTCCAGCTGCATTAACTATCTGTAAGAAATGGATTAATGTTTCTAGCAATTCTCTGGATGACCCAATTCCTTTTTATCACCTTTATCACAGTCACATATATATTTTCTTGACATTCTGTCAACAGCATAAAATTGTTTGGATCTGTCTTATCTTCTGATTGCTGTTCCAGACATAATACAGTCAATGATAATTACAATAAGTGTCCTGTCATAAACACTTGGAATTTTGCGCATATTATTGCATTAAGTGGTTTGTGAAAAATTTGTAAATAAAGACAAATCTGACATCTTTTGAGTCTGCTTCCTACAGTATCCCGTCATTCGAAACGCACAATTTTCATCGAGTCAAATATATTCTCTTACCATCGAAAATGTAAAATTGTTTTTGAGATTTTAAAAGTATCTTTTACCATTGTAATCATATGAAACTTGTTCATATCAATTCAAATATCACCCGTAAATATACATAAGGTGTTAGACATTGCCACAGGTTCCCCAAACAAATACTAGATCACTTTTACCCCTTGCGGACAGGCCCTCATAAAACTAAGTCACCCTAAAGCAGGACAGAAGCCCAAATTTATTACACCCACTTGGTTTGTAAAACCACTGCCAATTACCCCAAATCACGGAACTCTAAGCTCAATTCTAAACATACATCTATCTCACTAATGCTCTACATTTCAAAGAAAGGATACTGCGACTTATTCTACCTAGATTAAACAATACACCAAGTTTCAGGCATAGTCACTCTAAATGTTTAGAACAATATATTCTACTTCTAAACAAATTACTATCAGTTTCACTTCCTGGGCTATGCACTAATCCGCATGAAGACGCTCACATCACAAAACCCAGAACTATATACTAGACCATATAGCACTAATAACATCACCATTGACCAACCCTATATTACCTCTCCTAAAATTAAAACGTCTATTGTAAATATCAACGAGACAAAATAACATAACCTATCTCTATACCATAAGACCCCAATTTCTGTAATAAAAAACACTAAAACCCCAGACCTTAAAAGCATCAAACACTACGTATTCTGACTAACCCGTTCATAAGTTGATTACACCGTGGAGAAATCCATCTCAAACTGACTTCTCAAGAACCATCATTTAATCCTATTCAATTAAAAACTCTGTTCTGTGTTTGAATATTCTCACCACCAATTTTTTCCACTTATATGGTTGCTTTTTTTAAGAGTCATGTCAACCCACTGCATAGTATTAAAGAGCATATCAATATGCCACTAGTACAATTATAATCTCCCACTGTATTAAAAGATGGGATTAAGCACAAATCCTGTCACTAAATGTTGGCTCTAACCCACCAATTCGCAACTTAAACCAAGAAGCCTCAATATCCTTTTGCTCTGTTTCGGCATATATCTTAATTGAACACATCATTAATAAGACATGATCCCTCCTAAGAATGTTGAACCTGTGCACAAAATATATGCCTGCTCCATTCTTGAACACAAAAAACAAATGCCTTTAAGATAGCAAATTCACCCTCAATCCTTACAAAGTTATTGAATTACAAGAAGCTATGTAAGTCTTATGTTCAGTCAACTCTAGAGATGCCGCTTACATTTCAAAAAAATCGTAATGGGATCCCATACTCCAAGTCTGCACCTTCAATCCCTTTTTAAATCATCTCTAGCCTACCACCAATGCAGACTCTTCGATCAACTTAGGCCTTACTATCATGTAGGGTACATGTCATTGATCCATGGTGATTCACTTACTTAATCAACTATATATAGTAATAACTTATAGTTTTGACAAATTACTGTCGAAAAAGGTTTGACACGTTTACCCTTTCCAGCTCACAAAGTTCAACTATTTGTCAAAATAAGAAATGAGCTTATTCCTCAATTCTGTATCACAAATTCCTTTTTATAGCACCTTTATCAAGTCACATCATTATCAGGAAAATCGACATATG
The DNA here is from genome assembly GCA_024509875.1 of Oreohelix idahoensis. Lineage (NCBI taxonomy): Eukaryota > Metazoa > Mollusca > Gastropoda > Stylommatophora > Oreohelicidae > Oreohelix > Oreohelix idahoensis. The sequence continues at coordinate 268,910 of JAMPIV010000673.1, read as the reverse complement.
TCAACAGCCATTAACACCTATGCATCAAATCTTAATCATATGTCAAATTAGACATAAACAACAATAATAACAAAATGAGCAATTAGGGAGGCCCAGCGACATATATGAAGTGACACAATTTACACAAGACACAATCACTTATCTGTCAATGATCCCGCTTCTTTTCCGCCACGACACTGGATATCACATAGACTGCTAAAACCTCCACTGCGGGGAAAGCACTGCAACTTGATTCGTTTCTCTTCAGGTAATTTCGTCAATATGATATGTGCTTAACAATGCACAAGTTGACAGGAACCATAATACAGCACACACTGCAACTCTTGACTCTTCTGTAGTCTGAAATGTACACGGCAACTCCGTGTATCATAACATCTTGAACTTGTGATGGTGACAAACTGGCACAGGTAACCCGAATATTGCAGGAATCTGTCACAACCCGTACAAATTGCTGGTACAAATACTGTCCAAGTCTAATTGAACTTCTCTTGACCACTGCAGACGTTGTTGTCTTGTCTATATAGGCATGAAATAGGGACGTCAATTGCTACTGGTCTAAAGTTGCATACTACCACATAAAGCGTACGTTGTGTCTCAAATGCGCCACCCAGGCAGATAATAACTAGGTCACAGTTCTGAAGTACAGGAGATTCAAGCCACGCCTACATAAGTTCTATTATAACCGAGTCAAGTGTTCTACTCTCTTGTCACGTGAAAGTCATATGTATTATTTTCAACTTGTAGTGACTGATCCTCTAGATATGTTATGGCCTGGTGGACAAAATTTGATTCACTTTATCCTCTTGCTTCAAGTACATATCACTGTAGAGGTAACAATTTCTTAATCGTATACGCCACTCAGGCACATCTTAAATCATATCCAATGATACGAAAACTACGCCACTTAGGCTATCGACGCGAATAGTCGTAGATGTCAGATCCTGTTAACTGAAAACCACCATAAATGTATCTCACGGTTTCAGTCTGAGAAAGAACGTTATTAACTGACCATAAATGTACTCGCATTCGTAAGCAGTAATAGCACAAAATCATTATAACATAATTTGGACACCCTGCATTAAATATTATAAAAATACGGGCCTGTCCACATGGCCTGGGTACTTCAACACTCACTAAAGCCTGCATCACCCGGCAGCTTCATTAATCTTCACAATATGGCCTACAAAAGTACCTTAATACACAGCGAAGCCTGCATCACCCGGCAGCTTCATTAATCTTCACAATATGGCCTACAAAAGTACTTCAATACATAGCAAAGCCTGCATCACACGGCAGCTATAATAATCTTCAAAATATGGCCTACAAAAGTACTTCAATACATAGCAAAGCCTGCATCACCCGGCAGCTATAATAAGGTTCATATGGCCTAAACAAATCTTCACTGCAGTGTATCACATAGGCTGTACACACAGCGAAATATATAAGTCGACATTTTCTCAAATCCTACGTAGGCATACATTATCCAAAAACACTGGGACTCGACCTACACGGTCCACGCCCAAAACACCACTCCCAAATCACACACTAGTCCCGCCAAAAAACCCGTCACGAGATTCGGTTGTCTTGAACACCGTTCTCGATAACACATGCAGACTAGCGAGCTATTCACATGACTCAAAACAGTACAGAATAAACACATCTCAACACTTGAGATTAAACAGCGCTCACACGCTTATCTGTACTCTGTCACCCGAAAAATAGGAAAAGATAATTCTATCCTAAAGTCAAACAAGTATCCGCTTAATCAAGCGTTGCAACTCGAAATTTAATTTGTCTAAAAAACCATTCTAAAGATTACTTCCCCTTCCATAAGTTCCACTTGCAACAGTCAGCCATTATTTTCTTCACTGGAGTCTCTATGAAGTTATAAAAATCTTGGCGAGAACTGCTCTGCTAGGGGTTTGGGCGGTCCATATATCTAAAACAGGTTTCTAAGACTTTTGGGGGACGTTATTTTGATTTGTCAGTCTACCGGATATCCTTTGGGATACTCTGTTTCATTTATTTTTTTTCTCTTTTTTTTTTCTTTTTTTTTTCTATAACCAGCGGCACTCGAGCTTTCCGGCTCTTTCGGCCCAATGACATGTCATTGCGAGGCTGGGGAGTCAGTGGACTTTCCTTCCAACCCGGTCAGGAGCTTCGCTCCTTCCCATCCACACTGGATTTATGTGCAGGAGCCGTTCAGATTATTCAGTCAAATTTCCGGTCGTAAACATTTCTTCAAACGCCGACGGCCGGGTTTGAACCATGAACACCTGGTCGCCAGTACAACGTCGTAGCCATTACACCAGCACGGCTCCCACTATGTTTCATTGGCTAAGCCACTAATTAAGATGGATAGTCCACTAGTTATGTCTATGTCATATTTACATCACAGTTACTATTCAAGTTACTATGATAGCAAATGGTATAACATTTTATTCGAGGGTATATTTAATTCTGTTTAGAGATTTCTGGTCTCGTATTATTTCCTGTAACTGTCTTGAAGGCTTGATTTAAAATGTCAATAAGAGGCTATGTGATAATGATGTCATCAATTTCTGTAATAACTTGTGTACTAAAATAATTTAGAGGATAATTGCTAACTACTAATGTCGGCATCATTCCGATTACAAATCATCAATACAAAAATTACAAAAACACATTCTCGCTTATATCCTTACATTTTTGGTGGAAAACGAAATAATAATAATAACATTTTCTTACGCACATCTGTAGCAGGAAAAGTTTCTGAGCAGTTACACACACACACACAAAAAACAAAAAAACAAAAAAAAACAATATATATATATATATATATCTGCTTTTTCTCATATACATCATCCAATTTAAGAAAACGAAAACATTCACATTTCAAACGTGCAATGGTATACGGGTACATTCTCACATACATTACATTATATAATAATATTACATGGATATAAAAAAATTATTATCATTAACAAACAAAACAAAAAACGAGCAGAAGAAGAAAAGAAAGGTTGACGACCTATGGATGAAATGTTGGCAGGTAAATGCTGCTTCTATGGGGGTAGATAATCAGTGTTGATGAAGTGTTTGAAAAGGGCTTTATCAACTGAATATTGTGTAGGTAGGCTTTTTAGATGGCGTGGAAGGCTCTTCCTTAAGTAGGCTTCAGAGTAGGCTATACTCTTTTTGAACAGGTCGATCCTAGGTTTGGGCAGACGTAACTGATGTAATTGTGTCCCTCTCTTCTACTGGTTTGAAACAATGATCGTAGGTACGGCGGGGCATTGTTAGATAGAATTGCGTGAGTCAGCTTGGCTTTGTTGTAGAGAAGACGTTTTTTAGGGACAGTATTTTGGGTTCTTTTCGAATCCTTGTGTGCGGTATCGTGCGATTATCAGTGATCAGACGTACTGCCCTCTTATGCAGGGAGTGCAGTCTCTTTGAGGTGGAAGCAGGGCAACCATCCCATAGTGTAGAGCAGTAATATAGATGTGTCTATATATGTGAGGTGTTGAATAATAGTTTAGTGTCTGCGTCTAAGAAGTGTTTTATTTTGGCCAGCTGGTACGTCTTTTGAGCTACGTGTTTGGTTAAATTCCGTACATTGGAGTTCCACGTTAAGTGCTCGTCAATCGTCGATCTAGAACTTTTGCTGTTACATGTTCAATTTGTATTGATTCCGCGTGTAGCTGTAGCGATCTTTTTGTGAAGTTTAGGAGTTTTTGTCTGGTGGTAATCTACATAGATTTCATTTTTGCCTTTTTTTTTACTGGCATACTATTCATATTACTTCATTTTTTTAGATTGTCTAACTCGCTTTGAAGAGTCATTTCAAGTGCCACGCAGTCAGTGTCACTAGTGTAGATAGTACAATCATCTGCAAAGAGGTCACAAGTTGAATATTTTAGATGTAGTGGCAGGTCGTTGATGAACAGTGCGAAGAGTAGGGCCTCAAGAATAGAACCCTGCGGTATTCCTGTATCTATCTTCGAGAAATCTGATGTCGAGTTGTGAAGCATTAACTGTTGTCGATTTGCCAGGAATGATTTTATGGATGTTTAGTGGATTAGGGCCTATTGAATTGTTACAGCGTAACGTTTTTTAATGCCAAGATATATTTGAGAACTTCATGTACTGTTAGAAAAGGAATATCTCTTAGATCTGTTATGGTATGTTCAGTGTTGCAGAAGGTTATCAATTTACTAATATCGCAGTCCATTGGCTTTAGTGTCGACTTGAGACGGCTAATTTATGTTTTGAAGTGGTTATTAAAATGAGTTGCTGTGAGGGAGCAGCTTTTTGGTAAAGAGTTTAGAGACTTTGATTTGTGTGTTAGTGTTCTAATGGCTACCCAAACTTCTTTGCTGTTTGGATTGTCTTGATTCATCTTTCTGAAATGTTTCTTTCTGAAATGTAGTTTCTTTTCCGGACGAATGAGGTATTTTACTTTGTTTCTAAGCATCCGATTCCTGCTGAAATCTTTGAGCTTATGTGCTTTGTCCCACTCTCTCATTGATGATAATATTTCGTTGGTTATCCATGGGGTCTTTCTGGTGGTTTTTTTACAAGGACCTGCTCTATAGGAACATTTTTGTCGAATACGTTGTTGAAAGTTTGTGTCCAGTATGTTATGGCTTCTTCTGGATGCGGAAGTTGGTACACGTATGAGAGAGGGGGATATTTGTAGGTCTTGTAGGAATAACTGAAGGTTAAAGTTTTTGAAATTCCTGTAATGGACTGTGATGTATTCCGTTTTAGATGCTTTGAACCCCTTTCTCGTCCAGGTACAGCAAATAGAAGTGGTCACTTAATGCTGTCTGTGTGATATGATCAATTAGTGTAGGTGATGAGTCTGTTACTCTCGTGGGTTGATTGACTAACTGTGTAAGGTTGCATGAGATGGTGATATCATTCCACGTGTTGTTCGGTTTGTGAAGTCAATATTGAAATCCCCCAGTAGAATAATTTCCTTCGAAAAAGCCCAAACGTTGTCCATCAATCGTGAGAATGTGTCAAACCATACAGTAGAAGAGCTAGGGTTTCGGTACAGGTAACCAATTAAACGGGGGTCAGGTTGGGGAGTTTTATTTCCAGCCATAAACATTCAATGCCAGTATGTTCTAGGTCATTACGACGTCTGTACTGAAGAGATGTTGATATGTAAATGACTAGCCCTGTTTCATGTTGTCTGTTAGAATCCCTGCGAATGTTGGTGAATCCATTAATCCTAATTTCTTCATCTGTAATTTTGTCATTGAGACGGGTTTCAGAAAAACCAAATATGTGGAAGTTTTGTTGGAGAGAGGTGGAGACTTCAGAAAGCTTTCCTAGCAGGTGGTAAATGTTTAAATGCCCAGTTTTAAGCCCTGAGAGTTTAAGTCATGAATTAGTGATATCACCTATATTTTGATTAGAGTTTTCGCACTCGGACATGATAATAGTCAATAGGAAAGAAAGAATGAGAGGAGTAGGGATGAGTAAGAAGCTATAAAATTAGTGCACAATGGTTAATACAAAATTGTAAACAAGTTATAAAATATACAATGCAATAGATTTCTCTAAAGTCCGTGGACACTGTTTACAGTATCTTAATCTTTGCAAAAAGTGCGGTTTTTATCTTCAAATACAGCCTGTTCCGAACACAAATGAATCAGTGTAGAATTAATCTTTTCTGGACAGTTATAGGTCCACGCTGTGACTTAGTTTGTTAGTTTTGTGAGGATTCCATAATTTTCCACAACACGAAAAAACGAAGGTGCAGGCGGAGAGAAGGCATCAGTTTGGGAACTAAGCTCCAAGCTGGCTTAAAATACTTCTTTTAAGTGAGTTTATCTGCAACAGCTTAGTGTTTGTGCACTGAATTTTGTTCTGAAAAGTCGTGTACAGACATCTGAAATGCCTGCATCAATACTTCTGGGCTATACTGCCTAAGCTGATGTAGCATGGATGAACAATGAGAGTGGCGTGATGAAGAGACGGGATGAAGAAAGTTCCATTTCCTAGTTGTAGTTCCTGTGTTGTGGTTACTTGATGAGGAATGGGTCATACTTGTAGCCCAGTCTTTCCATCTGTCTAGTTGTGTCTGTCGAGCTGGTAGTGGCGTGGGTGTCTGTAGTGTGGGTAATGGGAGAAACATTTGGTCATAAAGATTAGGGTGGAGGATGGGAGCTGGTGTAGCTTTGCTAGATAAATGAGAAGCACCAGAGGATGGCGATGAGTGGTTATAAGGGGTTCTGCGTTGATTTTCTGTGTTTAGTGTGTAATCTGTGTCACTGATGGATGAATATGTGTGTTTCTGGTGTGTCCTCTGAGGGAACTTTAAATTTTTGGCTAGATAGCTAGTCCCTAGCTTAGAAGTGTGGACTTGATCTATATATAGCATATTTTTTGGTGCACCTGACTTTGATGTGAAAAAAGGTGTATTTGTTTATGAAATAAATGTGATGTTTAGGGCATAAATTATATAGCACCTTGTTGTTGATATCTAAAGTTTGGCGTGCTTTTACCATAGCTGGGTGGAATTATTGACGAGATCGATATGGAGGTGTTTGGGAATTTTTGTTTTATGTTGTCAATCATTCTGGAGATGTCTAATGGGTTAATAGTGTATTCATTTGTGCTATCATTTATCCCTACGCGTACTGTTGTTTTCCTTATGTTAGTATTTCTGTTGAGATGGCTGATTTCATTAGTTGTTCTCACTATTCCAGCTCCTGGTAGTGGTATTACTGTGACTATGTACTTTGGCGTTGTTGACACTCTGTCACTGTGAATACCTTTTAGCAGTGAGTCCCCAATGATGGTATGATGAGTGTTGTGAGGTATGTGTCGATGGTGCTGTGGCTGAGGTCGTGCACGACGGCGTTTTTGGTGCCATTTATGATCTTCTTGTTGACGGTTTTCAGCGGATTTTTGTGTCAGTTGTTGTCTTCTTTCATGTCATGTTGTGATTGTTGTTTCGGGATCTACTTGTGTGGGTTGTCTTGATAGGTTTTCAGTACGATGACTAATTTTTTACCTCAATCGGGTAAGTCTTGTTTGGAGGTGTTTTTTTTTTTTTTTTTGTTCTTAATATTCTGTTGGCTGTTTTCAAGCTTGTGATGTCGTGGGCATATTTTGTCTTCAGGAACAGGTGTTTAACGGTGGGTGGGTATTAGAGCAGGTGATATTTGTGGTGTAACTGAATGACCTGATATTTGAGGGTTTTGGACATCGTTCTTGTTTTTGCGTTCTGAAATTTCTTGTTGTTGGTCTATTCGATTTATCAGCCTTGTGTTTTCTTGTCCGAGAGATTTGACCTCATGCCTGAGTGCGTCAAGTTCTCTTTTGAGTGAGCTGTCCAGGTCTTGTTTGAGTTCAGCAATGATGTTTCTAACTGAATTTTCAAGGACAATAATCATCACCTGACAGCAGCGCTCCTCTGTTCCTGTGACGGTATTGCCTCCCCTGCATCGCAGAAGTGGTCCAACAGTGGCCAAAACTCAAGAGTATCTAATATCGGGTTCAAAAGTATCTACCTTCGCACAAGATTACTCTTGGCAGAGATGTAGATAGAAGGGTGATGACACTTCTATTACAAAGGGAGTCTTCAAAAGATATTCAGAATAAACGAGAACAATACTGCTTTGGCTGAGTATGTTAACTCTGTAATTCTGCCGACGCTTTTGTGAAGGACTTAAACACCTATTACTTTTAGCTCGTTTAAACCCCCACCCCTGATTTACTCAGTGGAATTCTATTATTCTAATATAGCTCTGTTTAGAGTGTGAGTAGTAATTTGACTGAGACAAACATGCAGTAACTTAAAAATGATTAAATCGAAGTTAAATTTGTAACATGACAAATAACAAAATTTAATAATCACTTTAGGTTTTAACAGTTGGAAAATAATTTGAAAAGTTATGGATCAATAAATGTTATCATCATGTTCTTTAAGGATTGTGACGTGTTACAAGAAGTTCAAGTGGCAGCATAGATTTGGACTTAGCTGCCAATGACGGTTCTGCTCCTCCTTATGGGTTGGTTCTTTTCACTCTGCTCAAGCTCGTCCTGGTCAAGGTTGTTGGGTGTAGCTCGTTTCTCAGAAATGTCAAGAAGAGTGGGTCCTTCGTCTTAAAGCTTAGGCCACTGTTCCCTTCTTGTTCCAGAGATAGTACGTTTTGCTGGTACCACCAATAAGCTAATCCTGGCTCACAGACATTTTTGCTCAGATGGATAAAAGAGACTTGAATCGGCCTCTTACACGCGTCTGGGTTGTCGTTAATTTAATAAGTCCCCTCTCTGGCTTCGGTTGTGGTCCTTCAGTTTCCTCAGTCCGGTTTCCTTATTTAAAATGTTAGAGATTTCCTGGGCTATATTGTAAGTCCTGATAAATACTCCAATAAAAGGTGTCCGGTATTTTAAGAAGGAATTCTAAATTCTAATTCTTCACTGTAGCAGTCTGGTGTCTTGGCGAGCGATTTCTCAAGTGAAATAGCTTGAGAAAATGATCAGATTATATTCCCCGCCTTCCAACGCCTTCTTTTGTTATGAGCTATCAAAAAACTCCAATCATATTCAAACAGGCGGGTTATGGGGTAATTTCAAAATATTCCGACCTCGGAATGTAAGGCAGATGGCAACTCTCCCATATATGGTAATAAGATGTCCGATGCCCTTGTGTACACACTTGCAGACATATCGGTAAACTCATACAACAGGGTCTTCAAAATGTAACCATCATTACTTTATCAGAAAGTACTCTTGGCATAACAAGTAGGACAGAAAACGCTAATGTCACAAGTTTCCGCCGCGTACACGAGATCTTGTGCTAATCTTAGCCAAGCTGTGCTGCTCCCTTGCGACTGCGAGTAATTATCTCAGCAAATCTGGGTAGAGTCAATCAAATGTGATTATTATCACCAACAGGGAGTGTCAAGCAATTCTACAATACTCAAATATCTGCTACTTAGCAGAAAAATAACGAAGAAAGAAAAGTGCGATAATTGAAAGCACATAATAAAAATCAGTGCCACAAATGTACCGATACTGCCGGAGTGAAACAAAGATCAATGGGGGCCGCTCCATTCTGTTACAGTTCCCTCTTCTAGGCTTCGCATTTCGGGGCTGTCTTGTTCCTTCGTGTACTCAATAGCTATGAGCTGTTTAAGAGGCGAGTATAAATGATGATGGATAGGCATTATCCTTCTAGTAACAGTGTCTTTGGTGCATGATGGGCGTGTCTCGTGTGCACTGGGCGAGTGATTTAGATATCATTAGAAGGGGAAACATTTTCTTTGGGTTCCTCTCCAGTTTGCACAATTATTGGAGTGATGCTCAGTAGAGGAGAAGAGCTGATTGAAAAGGGAGAGGGGGGGTAGGACTGGCTTCAATGGTTAGCTGCTATTGTGCGTTGGTAGGCCTGTCTCCTATCATTGTTGGTGGAGAGGCGAGATCAGTTGCAATCGTGTTTTATCTAGAGCTGATCTTTGTAGGTGAGAAAATTCAACGTCTAACCACACTCTGCACACACTCTGTCGCTACTTAGCTAATACTTTATTTTTAGTGTGGTACAGATGTATTGTGAGGAGGTCGGTGCTTATTATGTCCTCAACAATAGCGTCTAGTTGATCGCTCCGTGTTTCAATAGAACAGTTTCGGTAGTATTGTAGGCAAGTGTGTTTGAAAATTTCGTAGTGTTGGCTGTTATGGAGTTCAACAGAGCAACATTGACACTTGTTATTTTGCGTGATGGTCAGATGTGGAGGGTTGTTCCAGGCATTTAATTTTCTTTGTACCGCCTTTCCCTTGTTGAGAGAATAGCTTTTAGCTACGATGGAGGGGTGTAATCGGCCTTCTCTTGATGGTTTTATTGTCGGTGAAACGACATTACACGCTAGAAGGCTGAGAAGCCCTTTTATTTATCATTGTCTATTGTTCCCTAGCCACTGGGTCACAGTTACACTTTGGAATGTGTTACCAAAACTGAAAATAGTGCTATGTTTAAAGTAATTTTCGATTTATCGAAAAATGGTGGCACCACACGGTGAATGCTTCTACCGTCATTCGATACAGAAAAAAAACACAATATTTAAACGTGAATTTAACACAATTACAAAATAAACAATTTCATTGTAAGTCCAAGCAAAAGGCCAACACAGGGATGTATAAACCATCCATTTTAATTGTGAACAACTTAGAATAACATATCCAAAATGGACAGCCAAACATAAACACGTCCGCAATCCATAGATGAAATACCAGAGATAGCTGGGTTTGGTTCCCAGTTACAGGGTCGGACTAAAATGAAGTTGGATATGAAGCTGACAGCTGTCTAGACTTGAATGCGACGGTACAGGTTTTGAACCTGGTGATTTAGATGAACAAAATTATTATGCTTTCATAATTTCCGAACACTTACCTGTAGATTCGACTGCACCGTATGTTGAGAAATGTATTCCTTTTCGCCTCCGAAGGCAAAACCAGATATGTTTATCAACAGCACTGGAATAATAGTCATGCTGTAATAGTGAAACTAGCAAATAACAGTAGGTAAATGCGACATAATGTGATAAATTGTATGAGCTGCAACAAATGCCCTGAGAAGGGACCCTGACACCATCATCAGAACAGCTGTGCTATGGACCCCAGAAGGACGGTGAAAGAGGGACAGACCAAAGACAACCAGGCGGAGAACAGCGGAGGCTGAAATGCAAAGTGTGAACCAGAGTTGGGGCACGGTACAAAGAATAACCACTGACCGAGAAAATCGGAGGCAGTTTGTTGCTGCCCTACAAGGCGCCGCTAGGCGTGATGGCTGCTGACCGCTTTGTCAGTCAGGGTCTAATGATTCAAGAAGAAAAAGAAGTACCAAATGTGAGTTAAACGAATAAACAAAATGAGTTAATAAATATATCGTAGCCTCTATTCTAACTTTACGTGCAGTGTTGGATCGAGTAATGTAACTTTCGAAGTGAAAACAGGAGTACGACAGGGATGCCCCTTATCAACAACATTATTTTTGACAGTCATAGATTAGGTGATGCGCCAGACAACAGAGGGCAGTCCAAGAGGAATTAGATGGACAACGTTTTCTACCTGGAAGATTTGGAATATGCAGATGACATTGCACTACTCGCGCATTCACATCAACACATTCAAGACAAAACCGATAGACTGAATAAGTATGGCCAGCAGGTTGGCCTGAACATCAATTTGAAGAAGACAGAGGTCATGACACTAAATGTGGGCAATCCTGAGCCAATAACAGTAAGGAACCAGAAGTTAGAACAGACAGACACATTTACTTACCTAGGAAGCATAGTAACACCTGATGGCGGAACAAGCAAGGACATTAACAACAGAATGAATAAAGCGAGAACAGCCTTTGCTATTCTCAACAACATTTGGAAGTCTTCCCAATACAGCACAAACACCAAATTAAGACTGTATAAGAGCTGTGTACTTTCTGTGCTTCTCTATGGTGCGGAATGTTGGAGAGTAACAGAGAAGGAAATGTCGAAACTGTCCTCCTTCCACACAATTTGCCTAAGGTAAATTCTCCGAATCTTTTGGCCAAACACCATCAGCAACCAAGAACTACTTATTCGGAGTAACCAGGAGGACATGCACACCATCATAGCTGGCAGACGCTGGAGTTGGGTTGGCCACGTCCTCAGAAGGGACCCTGATACCATCACAAGAACAGCTATGCTATGGACCCCCGAGGGAAAGCGAAAGAGAGGCCGACCAAAAAACAACTTGGCGGAGAACTGTGGAAGCTGAGATGCAAAGAATGAACCACAGTTGGGGCACTGTACGAAGGATGGCTGCCGACCGAGCAAAGTGGAATCAATTTGTTGCTGCCCTACAAGACGCCACCAGGCGTGATGGCCGCTGACTGCTTTGACGGTTGGTGGTTATGGATCAAAGAAGAAGAAGAAGTTTGACTTTTACATTTCAGAAATCGTGATGTCTATGCAAACAGTTTTTATAAAACCCAAGCAACGCTGGGTACTTAAAGCTAGTAGCATGTTATACAAGCAAACTTTCTAGCTTTTTGTTATCGCTAGATGCCAGCTAGATAGTTGTATAACAAAAACGAAACAACCAATGATAGGAAACTCTATACAGTAGGTACAACATTGGACAATCTGATCATCAGAAAAGGTCCTCCCGTCGGAATTTGTTTGCGGGTTTAGCCTTCTTGTGGCGAGGCACGTTCTTTTCAACATAGGCTTAAGTCATTGCGCTCCGATATAAGTCATTCGGTTATATCGGAGCGCAATTTGTCATTAAAAAATAAGTGAACTCTGTTAACTGGAGCGATGTGTTGATAAACACTAATCCATGGAAAGTGTGACGAAATGGACGACCTCTTCGCGATCTTTGTTTCTCTTCGGCATTATTGGTACATTTGTGGTGCTGATTTTTATTTGTGTACTTTAAAAAGTCCCAGTTTCTTCTCATTATCGGCTAAGGAGCACGTAGTTTGTATGTTCAAACATTTGTGACACTCCTTGCAGATAATGTTTATCCTAGCTTGCGGTGAGCAACTGAGATAAGATAGTCGCCGGAGCGTGTAGATTGAACCGCTGATTAGACGAGATTAATGTCAGTGTGACACATGTGGGCAGACAAACGTGACATAATCGCTTCCGGGCCGACTTGTTATGTCAACATTACTTTCTAATAAAGTAATAAGTATTACATCTTACACATGTTGTCGTGTGAGTTCCCCGATCTGTCTGTAAGTTTGTTCACAAGGGCATCGGACATCATATTACCATACATGGGAGACGTGACCTTTGAAAAATGTTTCCATGTCGGAAATATTTTGAAAGTACCACACCCGTCCTGTTTGAGAAGACTCTCCTAGACTTTTCGGGGTAACGAGCTTCACCCTACGAACCTAGACCAGAGACGTGTGAACGCAGTGTACAGAAAACCAACTCATCAGGAGGAGGGGGATCAGAATCGTCACTGGCAGCTAAGTTAACCCATATGCTGCAACTTGAACGACTTATAAAAAAAACCATCACCCGAGTGATGAAAACTATTATTCCTTTCTTTTAAACTGCTAAACCTGAAGTGATTATTAAATTTTGTTATTTGTAATTATACCAGTTTAACTCCGATTCAGTCATTTAAAATGTATTACATGTTTGTCTCAGTCAAAGTTACTAAACACACACTCTAAACAGAGCTATATTATAATAATTATTCCACTGATTAACTTAGGGGTGGGGGCTTAACGAGCTAGAATAAACCATTGCTTAAATTCTTCATAAAAGTTGTCGGCAGATTACAGAATTAACGTGCTCAGCAACAGCCAGCATTGTTTTCGCTTATCTGAATATCTTTTGAAGACTCCCATGTGAGAGAAGCTTTACTACTCTTCTATCTACATTTCTGCCAAGTGTAATCTTGTGTAAAGATAGACTCCATTGAAGCCTATAATACTCTTTAGTTTTGGCCACTGTTGGACCACTACTGCAAAGCAGGGGAGGCAATACTGTCACAGTGTTGAAGGGTGGATTTTACTGGTGTAGTGGGTCACTACTTGTTGCACAATGTTCCATGTAATATGAATAAAGTAATTATACATTTTTGGTCATTGCATTGCTTTTGATATGTTCTTTTTTTCATTCAGTTATTTGCATCGTGCCTTCGATGGTAATTAAGCGAATGCGGGGTAGAAGAACTTTCGAACCATGCTTGAACTTTGCAATTCGATTAACTTGATAAGTCATTTCATTGAGTCCCCACATTTTAATGTACAGTTTTACACATCAAGACAATCCACACATGTTGATCATAAAAAGTACACATTACACTAGATTGAATAGATATCTATGTATATCAGTCCTTGTCCAATAAACGAATTACTGTAGGCAGAACGTCATAACTATATGTACGCGCGGTTGGGGATTCCAACAGCCGACAGTGAGATTACGCGTCTGACAATATAAAATATTATGGACTGTTAATTCATCCTTCCCTGAGTTCATTTATGTACTAACCTTAATCATTTTATCTCTTCACAATAACAATGGACTGACCCTGTGTCCATACTTCGAATTAACTATATATATGCAGCAATCCCATGCACAACACTGGAAGGGTATAGGACGCGTCTTTTTAGCTTGACGGTCAACGTAGAAAGGGTCTCGTATCTAAGTCACGGTGCGTGACCTAACAACACTAACACGTCATAATTCGATCGTGTACATAGCGTTCAGTAGACCGCGAAGTCTTAATCTCAAATTATATTAAACGCTGTGACCCTAGAAATAGCATACTGCCAACCATAGCAGACGACTTCAATAAAATACCGTAACAATTCCCTGCCCACCGGGGAAGAAAAATCTATTAGATAGATGTTTTTGAAATTATCTTAATTAAACCTTTCAACAACAAAAATTTAACAAAAACCTGAGATATGGCCTACGATGTTCTGTCTAGAACAGTGTCGTGGTCATGTCGACTAATTAACAGTCATGTAATTGTTGAGGCATGTTTCCGCTAACACTGGGTCATACCCCGACGAACAACGTTACATGTAATATTAATAAGTAGTTGTAGAATTCTGGCCATTGCATTGCTTCGGTCTGTTCATTGTTTCATTCAATTATTCTTCATCGTGCCCTTGATGGTACATTACGCGAATATGGGTTTAGAATCTGATGAACGTACTAATGTTTGAATTGTGAACTTCAATTGACGTGATAAGTCCTTCATAGAGTCCACATATTGTAATGTACATCTTTACACGTAAGACAATTCACACAGGTTGATCATGAACATTACATATTAAATTTGGATCCTATATCGAATATGATATCTATGCATATCAGTCCTTGTCCAGTAACATGAATTACTATAGGCAGAACGTCATAACTATATGTACGCGCGGTTGGTGATCCCAACGGCCGACGGTGAGATTATGCGTCTGGCAGACGGCGTCAATAAAAATTTCGTAACAGGAATATACTAACGATCATGTTATACCTGTGTGTTATATTAACTAAACCGAAATGTCAAATGTCAATACTTAATTACCTAATTAACTTAAAGTCTGTAGTGATTAAATAATAAAGTGGTATGTCAAAATTAATCTAACTAATTAAAATTAAACTAATTAATCATAGTAAGTGTGTATTAAGAATAAAGTTATTAAAAATCTAATTAAGGAAAATGAAAGAAGATGTCATTAGATAAAGAAGAAAGAAAAAAAATGAGAAGTAAAAACAAGTGAAGTAGAGAAAAAGATAAAGTATAAATTAATTTAGTTATGTGTGTTTAAAATTAATTATGTGTGTCGAGTAATTACAAACTAATTAACTTAATTAACTAAATAATAATATATTATATCATTATCATATTCATAATTACATCCAAGAACATTATCTAATACTTGTGTGAGATTTATTTGTTGTCTTTCTTATATTTTTTTTCATATTTCATTTTTCTTATTTTTTTTCTCACATTTCAATTTAATTTTATTTATTTATTAATTCAATCACTAAATAGAAACTACGTAATCTTGGATATGAAGATCCAGACGTCGTTATTTTCCTTAAGAGTTTACTGAAAATTCCATTCGAAAAATGTTCCGATCCTGAATGAATTTAAATTTCATAACGTTCAATTGGTCATGTCACATAACGAAATTTGTCCAACTTGAGTTCAAATATTATTTACGAATCTGTTGTAACCAGTTGTAGCATGAATGGACACTAACCAAAGTCCGAGTGTAAATAAGAACCATATGTCTCTTGCTTTCATTAATTTCGTTCGACGCATGTCTCTAATAATCAATTATTTGAATTGTAGTCGACGTTTCATTCACAGGTCGAGAGTTCAACGATAGGATTCTGTCTCTTGTTATAAGTACTTGAGTTAATTTATTCGAAGAGTTTCAGGGTTCATAAATCGATATCTGAAGGATTTCTAGAAAGTACGTCCGCCACGATATTCTCTGTGCCTGATATATATTCGATGGTAAATTCGAATGGCTGTAGGAGAATGGAGAATCTTGTAAGCTTGGGGCTTTTGTGATTAGCACGGCGTAGCGATGCCACCGCCTTCTGATCTGTTTGTATCACGAAGGGTGCACCCAGGAGAAATTTTTCCAACTTGTTGATGGCCCAGACAACAGCCAACAACTCTTTATCCACAGTAGAGTACTTGGTTTCTGGCGTCTTGAGTTTTCTTGAAATATATAACGTCGGATGAAGGACATCGTTGTGATTGACGTGAAACATTCTAAATCCACATATATAAATTAAAAGGTAAATGTAAAGCCTAACACATAAATTCAATAAAAGGGAAAGAAGAATGGTAAAGTACAGTGCTGTCACAATGACTGTACTCGAGATCCCCCTTTTTCTGCTTCGTCTGCATATTCTCACGCTTTTACGTTTACTAGTAAAACCTACTGCATCAATACACGCGTTTCAACAAAGCAATAAAACGTGTACTGTATTTCTTAGAAAACCTTGAGATACGCAAGCTGATTAATGACCTAAATTAATACTAGCATTAATTTCATTTTATACACTGCGTAATGAAAAGACAGATGGAATTAGAATAGAGAGAGGGAAGGCTGAAAGCAGGAACGCCGGCAACACTAACACGCGTCTCGCGATATACAATTAATGGCACCCCAAGCATAAGGCATGAAGCACTAGCTTATTTTTTTCAAATGGACAGTGATAAAAAAAACTACCCATACGAGAGTTAGGTTTAAAAACCTGTAAAATGCTTATTGGGAAACATGACATTATACTGGTTTACGTTTGAAAGTCTGACAGTACGGCAGACACCATAAAGTTTGGAAGTGAGTAGGTGGTAACAGCACGACTATCCTAGAAGAAAATACATATTTTGAGCGCCGCCACTTAGCTCCCTTAAAACTTATATATTTGGGTTCCTTAGGACTTGCTGACAAAGAATATGTTAAGTGTTACGCAAATAGTCTAGGAATTAACAAATTATAGCCAAAAGAAAATAGTGAGGGTGTCAGACAACACCCAATAATAATCGCACAGTGGCATGTTTTGAAACCACCATTTTACAGGAAATAGGCCACCATGTTAAATCCTATTTGATTGGATAGAAGTAAATGTAAGGCGAAACACGATTAGTCGGACTACAAATACTAATTTTTTGTTGTTAGGGTAAACGGTAGAAGGGGTACTTTTTTTGAAAAGCTGTGTAAACATGGCCCGATTGGTTAGACCCGCCAATATAGTCAATTAGGAGCGTCAGTTCAGTGCCACATTTTAAAATAAACTTACTCAGAAACAGTGCGTTGAGAACCAGCTTATATTTTTTTCTAAATAAAAGCCTGGGACAGAGGCAGATCGGAATTTGTGCCATATTCATCGCCAGTCAACTTATTTGTGTATTATTTCCATGAATTGTGGTAAGCTTGACATATTTGATATCTTTTTAATGAAAATGGAATGTAAATTGATAATTTATGTCTGTATATGTGCGTGGTTCAGTAGCAAACATGAGGCAAGGCCTAGATAGTGCTCCAACCTGAACAGAACGTGTCGGAGAAAAGTAAAACTGCATGGAATTGCCAAACAGTACACTGACACCTATCTTATTGACTAGATAGAACTAATGTTGGAATTGCAGAGGGGTAGTAACCATTAGGGAGGAGTATACTGATGTAAATTGTTTCAGATGAAGCTAGCAGTTGGCCTACCGCTCTGAACTCAGTGTTTGTTATGTATTGTGTTCAGTGTGGAAATAGATTATAAATTAGTTCTGAAGTAGGAGGTACAACCTTCTTGTTTCAGGGACCGTGGTCCTAAGTTATTGAAGCAGCACCTGGTCTGAGTTTTGCTGAATCCAGAGGCTGACAGCATACTCCTTGGTCCAGATAGCGACCAGTGAGGTGTCTCCAGAACACAGTGAAGCAATCGAGCAGAGGAGTCTTTTCCTGCCGCCATCACGAAAGATAAGCTTCTGTGGCCAGAGCAGCTCAACATTATGTGCCCCCTCTAAAATTGACATTATATTAAACACAGAGGGACAATAAATTGTTTCAAATGACAGGAACTGTGAACTTTTCCCAATACTATTTCCACGATAATCAAACACTTGAAGTCATGATGACAAACAACAATCTAGCTTGAAAAACAAAACCAGTATTACCTCATAGTACTACTTCACAACTTACACACATAGGATAATACTAATAAATTATGTCAATACAAAGATCATATTTATAAATTGTGATTACATTTGATTGTGATTCCTGGTTCACTGTGTAGTTGAATCAGGATATCTATTGTTGAAAGTAATTATTACATATATATTTGAAACTTTACACTTGACTCATTTAAGATAGTCTTATAGAGTGTTATATGTGTGTGAGTGTCACAGTGTTGTAAAGTGTTGTGGAATAAATTAAATTGTTTATCTGTCTGTTGTTGTTGTGACTTACACTTCATCATTTTCATACCCTAGACATTCAACGTAGTCATCACAATATTCCAGAATAATTCTGACTGAGGTATAAATGTGGTATCAAGTAAGGTCATCTGTAATACACCACACTTATTAGATACAGATACCTTCACAGCTGATCTCAGTCAGTACACTAAGTCCCCTATAAATATTAATATCCTCCCACTTTACCACAGTGATACTGGAGCAAACAAGCGCCAATTCCGTAATTACTCGCATCTGTACGGAGGATAAACTTTTTAGAAGCATCTGGTAGTCTCAAAATAGGTGGATGTGAGAACATAGAAAGTATTTTACGAAATATTTTATTACAGTCATCAGTCCATGTCACTTTCAACGGCATGTCTTTTTTAACAATGATGACAAGACTGCCGTGATAGATGACAAGTTAGGTACAAATCTGCTTTAGTATTGGACTAAACCTAATAAGCTTCTAACCTGCTTCTTCGTTTGAGGAACTGATAAGTTTAAAGTTTAGGAAACTGTACTAGGAACCGTTTGGATATATCCCGATCCAATAATATGTCCCAAAAAAGTTATTTCCTGAAAAGCTATTTGTATTTTTGTAGGTTTAGCCGTTAAGTGATTCTCTCTTAATATTTCCAAAACATATTTAAGTCCCGAAAAATGTTCCTCAAATGACGAACTAAATAAGCATATGTCGTCGATATATGTAATGATGTCTGGTCTACCTGATAAAAGTTTTCGCATCATGCGAATAAAGGTAGCTGGAGCGTTAACAAGCCCAAAAGACATCACATTCCACTAATAAAGACCTTGTGGAGTTGAAAACGCTGTGTAGTATTTAGCTTTTTCGGTTAGTGGTATCTGCCAATAACCTTTAGTTAAGTCTATCTTAGTGAATATTGTTGCGTTGGATAGACGTGGAAGTAAATCGTCAAGAAGTGGATGTGGTTCGCTATCAACTACAGTTTGTGCATTTAATTTCCTATAGTCGACGCATAGTCTGATGTTGTTGTCCTTCTTTCGGACAATAACTAATGGTGAAGAAAATGGAGAGTTACTAGTCTCAATAATCCCTAAAGACAACATCTGCTCAAGTTCTTTAGTAGTTTTAGTAGGAAGGTGTAGTGGAACAGAATAAGGGTGTACACGAATTGGTGTATCATTATTAAGAGTAATGTCGTGACTAATTACTGATGTGCGACCCGGTACGTTGGTCAACACATCTGGAAAATATGGTAAAAGATCAGCAATCTGATGACGCTGTTGCGGTGTAACCGAAGAAGAGATGGTTACGTCCCGCCAAGATTCAGTAGGTTGTACTATAGGTACAGGTAACGCCATCTGTACCTCAGGAAACGAAGATTCTTCTTCCTGTATAACTGACAGGTTAGAATAGTGACATGTAGGTACCAATGTGTCATCTAGTTCGTGAAAAAGAGCTTGCAGATGTTCTGGACGAATATGAAATTGTTTGAGCATATTTATATGGTATATTTTGTTATGTCCCTTAATATCTAGGACATAGTCGACATCAGAAATCTTATCAATAACCTGGTAAGGACCATTCCATGAGATAAGTAGTTTATTGTCGTTATGTGGAAGTAACACATAGGCTTGATCTCCTGGAAATAATTGACGTAATCGTCTAGTTCTGTTTTGGAAAGTCCTAGCTTTAGCTTTAGCAGCCTCAGATAAAGCTGTTGCCATTTGGCAAGATTCAATAATGTTATTCCGGAGATTAATTACATACTCATAGGATGACTGGATATCCTGAGTCATCTCGGAGTCAATCAATAAATCTTTTATTAGTCCCATAGGACCTCTTGGTGGAGCGCCGAAGACTAATTGGAATGGAGAGAAGCCAGTTTGTTCATGTTGCACCTCTCGATAGGCGAACAAAATAGCTGGGAGTATTCTGTCCCAGTCCTATGGATGTTTAACCGTAAACCTTATGTAACATTTGTTTAAGTGTACGGTTAAGTCTTTCTACTGCACCATTACTCATGGGATGATAAATGCTACTGAGATTCCTATCTATATTCCAGGTCTTCATTACCTCTGTCATAGTATCAGATATGAATTGAGATCCATGGTCTGATAACAACTTCCTAGGAAAACCTACTCTAGAAAAAATCAGATGTAGTGCATCAGCTACATCTGTGGTAGTGGTGGTCTTCAATGGGATGGCTTTTGGCCATCGTGTGCATAAATCAATGCACGTGAGAACAAATCTATGTCCTCTGGCTGTTGGTAAGAGTGGACCAATAATATCAATGGCCATTTTGTCGAAAGGTCTCACAGATATATCACAAGCCTGAATAGGCGCCGTGTGAAAAGCTCCACGTGCTTTCACTTCCTGGCAAATAGTACAAGAGCGTACGTACTGTGAAATATCTCGTGACACTCCTGGCCAAAAAAATGAAGATAATACTCGAGAACGTGTCCGAGTATATCCCATGTGACCTGCGCACTTAGAATCATGTGCGTGTTGAAGGATGTACCGTCTAAAAGCAAAAGGTACCATGACCTGTTGTTTTACTTGAGTCTTATCCATAAAACATCTAACTAATGTGTCATTTTTAATCATAAACCAATGATTATTCTTATTGTTCAAGGTAAGATTGTCAAAATCGTTGACCAGAGCAACAAATTTTTTTAATGATTTGTCTTCTTTCTGTTTGACAGAGAAGGACGCTCGGTCAATTGAAGAATGAACATCAATATGTTCCTGTTTGTCTGGTTCCTCCTTATTAGTGTCGATATTCTCTAATAGTTTCGTCTGCGCTCTAGTTGTCACAGCATTTCCAATGTATAGATTATTTTTCTCCCATTCAATAATCTCCTTTGGTGTACAATCCTTGCTTCCATGTATGCGACCCACCATAAGATCTGCAATTGGATTCCTTAACATGCATACTTTAACATTACCTGTGAAAAAAGGTGTGTTAACATGTATTATAGCAGTTGGATAAAATTCTATTGTCCCACCAAAAGTCATACACCTGACATGTTCCCCTGTTGCACAACTGGGATGAACAAGTGACTGCCGGACTCCAATGGTGGTCGATCCAGAATCTCTCAAAGCAGAGACGATAGATCCATTTACAATCCCTCTGTTAAAAATCAGAGAGCCTGTTCCATCGTTAGCTGCTAGACCAACTTCTGGGAGGATGTGTCCGCAATTTAATACAGTCTGCTTTGCCTTCTGAAATACAAGATTACATTCTGGGCAACTATTTGCCACGTTATAATTCATAGCATAACATGTAGCAGAAGATTGCATTACTTTATCGTTTTGTGGAACATCTGGGGTTGTATTGTTAATAATTGCTGCCCCTGTATGGTGATGATAATGAGACGATCTACGAGACTGAGATCTATGACGAGAATGATCATTAGAATTATCCCGTTGTCCCCTGTAGTAACTGTTATCTCGATGTCTCGAGCCATGATTATTGTTATTCCAACTATTACTAGTATTTTAGTTATATGATCGATTATGATTTGCGTTATGTTGACCATTGTTGTATCTCGACTGAGGTGAATAATTCCTATTTTATGGTCTTCCTCTATTAAAGTCACTCTTATTGTTAAAATTATTATGTCCCTTATGAAAATTAACATTATAATTTCCTTTGAAGCGACTTCTATCTACGCTGTGTGTTCTTGGTTAGTCATGACTGTGGTATGACATATTAGAGGCCACAGGTAGAGGTTCCCTTATTAGCGAGTTAGAAATGCTCGCATTAGGATGAGCAGTGCAATAATGTATTGAAATTTTTTCTAACTCATCGATGGTAGATGGTTTACGTTCTTGCAAAAAGGCAAAGAACGGTGGGCTGACAGAGGATAACACTTTATCCCTAAGTACTTTCTGAACTGTGCAACCAGCGCAGGGTCACCATGCAGTGGATACAGTCTCATTGTGGAATACCAGGAAACGAGAGAGCAGACGGACTGGCTAAAGAGGGTGCTGCGGACGAGCAACCGGATGTGCCGGTTGCATATCATCAGAAGAGAGGGATGATCGGGTCTATCAGAAAGCCACACACACCAACGCAGGATGACTACCAAGCTATGAACAGATCAGAACAAATAGTCATTCTGCGCCTCAGAACAGGACACAACCGCCTCCGCAGGATCTCCAAAGCCAGCAGCACATTTGGCAGACTATACACCAACGTTTGGCATCGAAGTGGCATTAGTCTACAGACAAAGCTGAAGGTGTACAGAGCTGCGGTGCTTCCAGTGCTGCTATATGCATGTGAAACATGGACTGTATACAGGCGCCACGTAAAGAAGCTAAACCACTTCCATACAGTCTGTCTCAGGAAGATAATGAACATCAAATGGCAAGACAAGATCCCGGATACCGCCGTTCTTGACAGAGCTGGTATCCCTAGTATTGATACTATTCTGATGCAGTCACAAATTCGCTGGGCAGGTCATGTAGTCCGCATGCCAGACCATCGACTGCCAAAGATACTCTTTTATGGTGAGATGCAGAAGGGTAAACGCTCCCATGGTGGCCAAAAGAAGCGCTTCAAAGACACGTTAAAGACGTCATTGAAAACCTTTGACATAAACCCAGACACATGGGAAGCTGCTGCGCAAGACCGAACTGCTTGGCGCACATCTCTTCGTAAAGGTGCAGCAGCATGCGAATCATCCAGAAGAGCAGCAGCGGAACAGCGGAGACAAGCTAGAAAGGACCGTGAAATAAAACCTTCACATGAAGCAAACATTCCCTGCCCACACTGTCCAAGATCTTTCTAGGCCCGCATCGGGCTCTTCAGTCACCTTCGTACCCATAGACTAACCTAACATATTCTTAAATAATTGGATGAACAGAGTGGTCTTCATCACCCGTGATGGACGAACAACCGAAACCGACAAAATTCAAGATTAGCAATTCAGCCATGTGTACATGTGGACAGGCACCGCAGACTGCGGAGCACGTACTTCAAGATTGCCCCGAATATGATATATTGAGGCCCAGAGAAACAACACTGGAAGCAAAACTATATGGACCTCTGTGTGGACTACGGGGGACAGTGAAGTTTATACAGGAAACAACATTGCAGATATAGACAATATAGTTCAAGCGAACGAAAGAAGAAGAAGAAGAAGAAGAATCCCTAAGTAACAAATCGACTAACTTGTCGTATGATTTGTTGACACCTGCCAGTTCCACCCATCTGTTAAAGGTATTGCGTATGTTCGCAATAAAACCAGAAAAGTCTTTACTAGAGTCTGGAAAAATACTCTTAAGACGTAATCTGCAACCCTCTTCGTCCAAATGGAAACGACGTAATAATAAGGATTTAATTGCGTCATAGTCACCAGCTATTGTTGGGTCTACATTTTGAACTGCACTTAATTGTTCCCCGTCCAACAATTCACTAAGTTTTAAAGCCCATGCTTGTTTTGGTAAATTATATGGTAAACATACCTGTTCAAAACGTGCCACGTACGATCCAAGGTCGTCGAAGTTCAATTTGAAATGTGGTAATTTAAAGTTGTAGTAAGGTTTATTTTGGTTGGATGAAGATCCATTTTGAGCATTATTATTTTGGCTAGCAGCAGCACTTTGTGCCTGAATTCTTGCAGTTTCCAACTTAAGACGTGCCAATTCCATTTCTTGTTGTCTTATAATTTCCTCTCGTCTGAATTTATTCTCTTCTTTTGTCTAGCCATTTCTCTTAATCTATTTTCCATTTCAATTTCTTTCATCTCACGGTCTGCTTCTTTTCTTTCAAGTTCTTCTTTCTCTCGTCTTAGTTCTTCTTTCTCTCGTCTAAGTTCTTCTTTTTGTTCCTCTAATTCTGCTTTATATTTTGCAAGTTCAGTTGTCGCAAATTCCAGGAGTGCATCTCCCTTTTTATTACAATCCTTTCCAATTCTAGTGAAATGATCCAAGGTAAGCATTCTTGAACCTAATAGTGTATGTATTTACTCAATATCATCAATTATAATACTATTGTATTATTATTTCTAAGTTCCACAACTATATAATATTTTGTAATAATATTATATGTACCCACTAATATATATCATAAATAGTTATGCTATTTATTTATTTAAGATGCTGAATTTATATCATACACCTAAAATCAATATTTAATAATTATGGGTATTATCCCTCCATAATTATGTTATTTAATCAATTATATGTGCTAAGTCAACACTGTAGTATTATGAAAATGTATTAATTATTATATAATATGTTTGTCCTATTCAAGGCAAACCATAAATCAAAGTTTTGTTTTATTTTTTTTTAATCACTATATATTATGCTATTGTGCCCTCGTCATAATCTACAATATGCTTCAATAGTATATTGGACCACTACTGCAACTTGATGCAATCCCCTAAGTCATCATCAAATTTCATAAAAATTAATCAAATTAATTTACTATATTATTAAAATCAATTTATAGTAATATCAATAGATTATGAGATTAATGAAAACAATACAAATGATTAACCAAAGCTTTACAATACATTAGTACGATAAAAAAGAGACATCTTCACAAATAAAACGATTTTACAAAACTAAGCATAAAAATTGGAAATACTGAAAGGTCAAGGATTGAACTAAATGTAGGTCAATATACAGAAAAAAAATACTAGTGCAAAAACTAATGACGTCACAGGACTCATCTGACGGTTATTACAATACATATAAATGAACATAAATATAGCAAGGTCAGGAGTAACGAGATAGATTACAAACAATAATACAAAACTCAATAAAATGAAACTGAATACAGTAGAATACAACAGTTATTCACAGAACTAGACATCTAACATGCAAGGTCAAATAATGGCAAATACGAACGAACAAGTCATCGGCAGAATCATCGATGGGTCCTTCGCTAAATGCAATTAATTAACGGCCCTACGGAACAATCAGAACTGTCCTTGACGTTCGAAAAGCCATAAGGTTCAGTTCTGATTCCCACCTACCACCCACACATTAGTAACAAAACAAACGGTGGAAAACAAATATAACATATATACATGAAAATAAATAGACATGCCTGTGTAAAAGGCGAAATGGACTCAGCACTGTGTTTTTCTAACTGACAAAAGTCACAACTAGACTTATCTTTTAGGGCTCCGTTAATACTCCGGTCGATGCTATTTCCACCAACGGATTAGACCAATGTCTCGAACTGCTTGCTCCTAATTGGTAAATAAAGTTTTTCCATCCTTTTGTCTTCTTAGATACCGTTTTTTCACTTCCAGGAACTACGCTCCCCGTTTGTCATCTTGGTTTTTAGCTTGTACGCAAACTTTGGTGAGGTAAGGTTGACCTCTAGTAGTAACTATGTGTAATAGGTCATACTTCAGCACATCACGTGATAGTCTTTTGAAAGTAAACAGTTCTTATTATTTTATGAAAAAATTTTCCGATCCCGAAACAATGGACACCATCTGTTGAAGGGTGGATTTTACTGGTGTAGTGGGTCACTACTTGTTGCACAATGTTCCATGTAATATGAATAAAGTAATTATACATTTTTGGCCATTGCATTACTTTTGATATGTTCTTTTTTTCATTCAGTTATTTGCATCGTGCCTTCGATGGTAATTAAGCGAATGCGGGGTAGAAGAACTTTCGAACCATGCTTGAACTTTGCAATTCGATTGACTTGATAAGTCATTTCATTGAGTCCACACATTTTAATGTACAGTTTTACACATCAAGGCAATCCACACATGTTGATCATAAAAAGTACACATTACACTAGATTGAATAGATATCTATGTATGTCAGTCCTTGTCCAATAAACGAATTACTGTAGGCAGAACGTCATAACTATATGTACGCGTGGTTGGGGATTCCAACAGCCGACAGTGAGATTACGCGTCTGACAATATAAGATATTATGGACTGTTAATTCATCCTTCCCTGAGTTCATTTATGTACTAACCTTAATCATTTTATCTCTTCACAATAACAATGGACTGACCCTGTGTCCATACTTCGAATTAACTATATATATGCAGCAATCCCATGCACAACACTGGAAGGGTATAGGACGCGTCTTTTTAACTTGACGGTCAACGTAGAAAGGGTCTCGTATCTAAGTCACGGTGCGTGACCTAACAACACTAACACGTTATAATTCGATCGTGTACATAGCGTTCAGTAGACCGCGAATTCTTAATCTCAAATTATATTAAACGCTGTGACCCTAGAAATAGCATACTGTCAACCATAGCAGACGACTTCAATAAAATACCGTAACACACAGAAAGGACTAAAATCATCTATCAGCTAGCATGAAGTGTCTCTGAAAAGGACTAACATTATCTATCTGCTAGCATAAAAACCTGATAAGGACTTGTCTTGAAAAGGACTCGCCAACTACGCTAACACTGAATGTACGTCCTCAGTGTTCAGCGAAACCGGTTGTAGTGAACTCTTCAGCAATCAAAACAGGTGATAGATAAGAGAAATTCCCACCGCTGGTCAAGTGTTTATGCACTTTATATTCTTTACTCTAAAAGGCGGGGGGGGAGAAGGGCATTCCCACTTAGGTCATGACTCCAAAGTGTCCGCTTCCTGTTGTCTTTTCCCACCTGCGTTGGTGTGACGGGTGTGGTTGGTGTTTTTGCTGCTGTTCCTTCGTTCTTCTATTATTGATTGAAGAGTAAAATCACTCTCTAGATGTAGTAATGTTTTGTATTATTGGTTAGCTCTGACCATCAGAACATCCCTTCGACGTTCTGATTTGCATATTAGATATTTGTTGATTTCCCTTGTGGGAGAGCTATCGTGATGGAAAACGTAAACATTTACAGCTGTGAACCGAACCCGAAACGTAAATAAAAGATCAAGCCTTCTGTTCTGAGTCCACATGTATTCATACAAAAGACGATATCCGACATTCACAAAACTTCATGTACAGTTCAGCATAACAATGAATTCCAAATAATATCAGTAAGTATCCGTCCGTGTCAAAACAATATGTCAGATGAACATCGTGGCTATATACGTGCGCTGTTGTAGTCAACAGCCAGAAATGAGCGCATGAGTTCTTGACAGCTACAATTTGAATCATAATGCGATTCTCCTTCCATCATTTAATTTAATTTAATTAATCTCATACTTAGATTAATATCCGAACTGACCCTGAGTTCTACATCGATTCATATATATAATATAGGCTATATCCTAAGCCTTTTTCCTTGGAAGAAATACAAGACACGACTTTCTCGCTTGACGGATAGCGTAACAAGGGCAATGTAACTAAGTCACCCAGCGTGACCTTCCCAACGCGAATGCGTCATAATCTCCGCATATATTTCGCGTTCAGTATACCGTAAAATATCGACATATTATATAAATGTTAATGACCCCTAAACGTTGCGCACGGCTAAACCCCAGCAGACGCCGTCATTTAAAATAACACCGTAACAGTTGGGAATCGAACCTACTCCTTCAACTTAAATCCTGGCTTTATCCATGCTGCCAGTACATTCAACGGAGTTGTCAAGCGGTCAGTGAATATGTAAGGTCTGAGATTTCATCATTTATAAAGGGCTTCCAAGGTTGGGGTTAAATAGCAAGTCCTCTGTGCTAGTGGTTGGACTTAGCTCAATTGTATAGGCTGTTGTGACGCAATTCAAGTTTCTTTCGCTCCTGAATTGGATGCCAGTGTATCAGCAATTAGGGTATGGAGAACAGGGGTGTTAGAATTAGACGTTCAAGTGTATAGATAGGGAACATTCTATCCTCGAAGTGACCTTGAGGAAAACTATGCTAAAGCATAAACTCTTGTTTTTTATGGCAATTTGTGTTCCAGGATGATGTTGCCAGCAACATGCACAACCTCCTGTTAGTCGTGTTTTACGACATGCCTGGGAAAGGAGGTCTATTTTTTTCTTCTCAGTTTCCCCCCCCCCCCCCCCTTTTTTTCCCCCAGGACTTACACGTGGCAAAATAATGAATTTATTCACGGGTGAATAGTTTAAGGAGAAGATCTGTCTCTGGAATTAATAGTTTCTCTAGTCCAGCCTATCTATACGACTATAATTTAGTACAAGACAATTTTACACCTCCCTACATATATAAATATAAGTTTAACTAAACAAACACACACAATTATGTGACAACAAGACACACAAACGTGAAAAACTATGGTAAATTGGGTATGGGTCTGACCAACACACAAAGGTAAGTTCTTTTGTTGTTTATTATCATTTAAACTTTACAACGTCGAATATCTAAAAAAGATAAAATAACATCGGAATTCATACATAGAAAAATAACAGAATACATGTTCCCTCCCCTCATTGAGAAGAAAAGAACCCAACAAGTTAATAACCCCAAAGATTAAAGGTTAGCACTATGTTATAGCATAGACAGTAAAGAGAAGAACAAAGTTCCCACTAAATGCTATCTAGTAACGTAAACAATACAAGCAAAGAAAATAATTGATGGTACAGTTTTTGTAACTAAGAAAATATTCACTCTCTCTGTCATACGTGGCCACATCAATCACGCTTACCCTATTCTGGTGATTTCCTTTTGGAATTACAATGGTTCCTGAATATATAAAGTGTCAGGGGTATTATCCAAGTCGGCCCCAGTCAACCCTCTGTAACAAATAAGATTTTTAGGAGGGGAACGCCAAATTTGGTGGTGTATTCCTGGATCAACAAATTTCACCTCGAATAGTTAATGTAGAACCGAGATCTGGTGTTCACAGCAAACATTGAAACAATTCTTCCCGTATTTGGAAAACTCTAGTTGCTAAAAAAATTGTTACGATTGTTAATTGATGATGATGGTAAATCTTATCAGCTGGCTCTCTGTGGTGAGTGCCTATTTTGAAACAGCGTAACTTGCTGGATAAATTCGTTGATACGATTGTCAAAAGTCAGATGAAAATGTTATTGGTACTACGCCACAGTGGGCTGATAAATTTGAAAAAAAATACTGGGTATTTGTAAATCCAGTTAACTTTACTATTTAAAATGTTTATGTGTCCATCTGGCCAATCCTGTTCACAAATGAACTTGGGGACGTGTAAGCCAAGAATAAGACCACATTAATCACTCAGTAAATGAAAAAGGACCAAAATAGACCACAATAGACCAACATAGACTAAAATATAGACTGCTGGTCGCCGTTTGATCAGGTCATGCCTAAGAATAGAGAAAAAAATTACTACTAATAAAATATCTACATATAAGCACACGGTGTCTCTAGCCTATTCCTATCCGGTCAGTTATTATTTAATTATCCATACGCGCAATTTAACAAATATCGTCTGTCGCTAAATAGCTATTGGAGGGTCGGCGTCGGTGGGTCGTCGTATGGTATTTAAACAACAGTCACTTACTAAAATTACACAAAATAAAATATAACGTGAATAACGTAGTGTAATAAGTAGTCAACTAAACCGTCTCTTCTTATGTGAGGAAGCGAGTGGTAAAATTATCATTAAACTGAACGACTGGTACAAAAATAGCTACGCGTTATTTTCCACTGGTCTTTAACACCTAGAAAATTGCAGTGAATTTAAGATGATAAACGTTTAACACTTTAACACGTTTAAGCACAAATTTATATTACCAGAAAATCAGAATGAAATCCCCACGAAACTATTAACACATCTATTCACAATGGTTCTAGACGACGTGCTCAGACTCTCCCAAAAATTCTGAGCGACAACTGATAACTGATTTGAGAAGCCACAGTATATATTCCATGTCGGTTATCTGCTCTCCAGAGGATGCTAATTTTCACACTTGAGGCATAGCAGAAATCAGGAAACTACGTTTCCCCCCGATAAAATCTTTACAATCGCTTTGTTCGGCGTTGCTAACCGACAACAGAGACTTAAACCGCGAAACGGGCTTGTCCGTAGATTTTGCCCACTTCTGGAGATCAAAGAGTTTATCTCCCCCTTGTATGTACGAACATCAGAGACTACGCAGGAAAATATTTTGCCCGCTCGTCTCACTTCAAAGAGATCCGGTGTTATCCCACGGGCGTCTGTCTGTTATTTTGATGATTGACAGATCAACTCGCGTGAGAAACTCAGGTAAACAAACCAGATTTCGCTCCTCGTTATGACTGGCAAGTCGCGGAAGTTGGTAAGCTTTCCGTTTATTTACGTCTCAAGAAAAAAGAGGCGTGGATTAAAGGTGAGTAATGCAGGCTGTAAGTTGCATGGCTTTGCTAGCGAATCATAGACTGTAACGGGATTTCAGGGCTGTCAGATACTGTAGGCTATATTTCCATTATACGTCACAGGGGGTTTGGAGTGCCTAAGAAGTATGGCATCAGCCTCTAGTTAAAAAAAATGCCGGGAATATATTTGATGGATATTGTTTTAGAATCAATGGATCCTAATTTCCCCCCCCCTTTCCCCCCCCCCCCATCTCCCTGGGTATTTAGATCGAATGCCTAGCCTACTCAGATAAGGACGAAAAAATAAGTGTTCCCGGTTGCAAGTTGCTCTTATTAAAAATCCCTCGGCAGTTGGAAAATATAAAGAATAGGTCATATGGCGCTGTCCTGGCAAAATTTACAAAATTAGGAAAAACCTGCCCGCCACAAAAATATTCATTGAATGTGTAATTCCTGTATACACTCATTGGGATCCTCACCAGTGTTAGGGAGTTCATGCACTGTTCTGAGACCCTCCTTGTGTGATCTAAGGGAGAAGATCGGAGCAATGATGGAGTTGTCCGTGTGCAATGAAGATGGTCCTTGAAACTAAAAAATACACTTCTGGGGGCTAATGGATCTGATTCGAAACCAAGTGACGTCAAGCTCCTCTCAAGCTAGCTGTGAAAATGGGTACTTGACTTTGCTCTGAAAGAGAAAGGAAACCGGTCCCCTCACATCATAAAGCTGAGAGCTAGTTTAAGGTCTAACACTTCACTTCCCCTACGGCAGTATTTGCTATGGGACTACCTTTGCCTAGTCCGTATTCCAATGTTTTAACTTGCGGGGGAGTGGGCTTACGAACTACCGAGCGTTTGTGTCCACCACATTTTCTTGCAAACTGTTTAACTTTACTTTTTTGTGTACTTTTCTCGAACCTTCTTTTTCTGATAGACGACTTCTGATCGCAACATTTACAGTGTTGCACTTGTTGACCTGCCCCCAGCCTCCCCTGTTTGTTTTCTTCGATAGAGAGTTTAGTCTCATTTTAAGGAGGCGTGCTTCGTTCAAAGTAGATCAATGTCCAGCGGTTATATTAAGCCGCACGTTCGAATTCTTCTTGGTTCATATTTTATGTACTCTATTTGGGAAGTACAAAAATGTTAGTTCATATGTTTATTAGTTTAATGTTTTGTTTAATGAGTAAATTTAGCTTAATCTCTCCCCCTGTTGATAACACTTCGAACGGATCGCTTCCTTTTTTTTTCTAATTTAATGATGAAAAATATCGCGTTCAACCTCTTCTTCTTCTTCTTCTTCCGTCCTTAGCCAAAGACCGACCAAGCAGTCAGAGGCCATCACGCCTTGTGGCGTCTTAAGGTCAACAGCAGATTGATTTTCTCTGTTGTAGTTTCCCATCACGCCTAGCGGCATCTTTAGGGCAACAACAAATAGATCCATCTGCCGTTGTTTCCGTAATCGGTGTGACAAGCCAACGGGTGATCAGCCCATTGGGCCGTTCAACCTCTGATGGGTTATAAATAGGCTATATATTCTTTTCAATTCCAAATAATATGAACAGCTGCCGATATGGGTAAGTGGCATCACACCTGTCAAATCATTGTAAATAGGGCAAATCACAATTACCAATTATGCTTGTATGTTAAAAAAAAAAACTCAAACAAACAAATACGAGATCAAACCTAACAAAAACATACAAAAACACCAAACAAAAATAATACAAATAGGGAATTGTGTAAAGGCCTGGCGTTTCCATGTATAACTGACTTTAATAGATATTTAATTGACTTACTTTAGTAGATATTTAATTGAATTTTACTAACGTTAATAACGTTGGGTTGGCCACATCCTCAGAAGGGACCCTGAAACCATTACAAGAACAGCAATGCTATGGACCCCCGAAAAAAGCGAAAGAGAGGCCGACCAAAAATAACCTGGCGGAGAACTGTGATGGCTGAGATGCAAAGAATGAACCAGAGTTGGGGCACTACGAAGGATAGCCGCCGACCGAACAAAGTGGAGTCAATTGTTGCTGCCCTTCAAGACGCCACCAGGCGTGATGGCCACTGACTGCTTTGACGGTTGGCGGCGATGGATCAAAGAAGAAAGAAAGAATTGACCTTTACATGTCAAAAGTCTTATGTATTGTAAGGATCGCTTTTTCCTGCTTTCGAGCCAAATGTACGGAACAATCCGTCTTACCTATTCAGTCATTATATGTTCTATCTTACAGCAAATCCATCTGATCATTTGGAAGTAGGTGGTTTGAATAACCCGAGCTCGTCATAGGTCTTTCTATTCTTTACTATTTAATGTTAGTTGTTTTGGTGTCGTCCTGTTGGTGAATAATACAATTATTGTTTGTAATCTATTTTCTCTCGTTGTCCATCAAAGCAGAATCTTTTCAGTAATTGTATATTAGAAATAATTGGTTACTCACCCCCCCCCCTTTTTTTTTTTTTGAAGCTAACTGAAGCACATAGTACTCCCCCTTGATTACATAGGAAATAGTCTGAGCATTTTGCGCTCTTGTTTAAAATGATAGAATGAGTGAGTTAGCTGAAGCTTCCAACAAAACTCTTGGACAGTTTTTTTTCTTCTGTTGGTAAGGGTCAGTCAGTACACGTGTATTTGAGATTAATACACGAAATTATAACTATGTGAAGAATGTCTGCCTAACAGGTGGTCTGTTAAGACCAGAACTCTGAACCACGATATTAAGTGGCATTATCATAACTGTCCTTGTTTGCTTCATGTGGAGCTTGGAGTGACCATTGTAGCTGGTTCCATTGTAAGAAGCCTGCACACAGGATGCACTTGCTCTTGCAGCTGTGGTTTGCTATCAGTTCGTTGTACATTATAAGGTTGCCAGCCATACACAAACCTTATATTGAATTTCTAAAGCTGTGTAAAGAAAAGGACTACTGTTGCCTCAGGTATGTTGCACACGGCGACTAATATAAGTTTGTGTATATAAGGCTGGCAACATCAACATGTAAAATGTGTTGCTACGGAAACAACCTCTGCAAGGACATGGAAATACTTTGTACAGTCTTCCTGCAATGGGACCATCTGCGGTGATGGCTTCATGTTTCATACAGAGTGAAAAGGAACATGATGATGATGATGATGATCATCTCATAACAGAGACCAGATGCAGGACACACTGAAAATACTGGATTAGGAAACACTTTAATTTGGTCTGACGATGTACAGGTAGGCCTGTCATGACAACTTTTATGTGGTTGAATACCAGAAATGATAGCCAAAATGCACTAGGAGAAACGCCGTTTAAAGATGTGGACTGGGCAGCAACATAGACATAGTTGGAGGATTGTAGAAATCTTGTTTAAAGATGCTGCAACAAAAATCACTACTATCTGCTCTAGCTCTAGGAAACCCAGGAAGCCGTTGCCGTGAAAACAGATGCCCTGATCGCAAAACACGAAACCAGAATTGGATTCTGGAACGTCAGAACTTCGAAAGAGGCAGGAAAACTGAGGCAGATCCCAACAGAAATGAGAAACTACGGATTACAGAATAGAGAACTGTGTTCACCTGAACGATAGGGTATTGCAGTAGAGGAAGAGAAGCCGTAAGAGATGGCGAGTATAATAAATTTAAGTAAAATGAGAATGGAAATAGTGAGAAGCCGTAGTGAAGACGGCAGAGACACTTGGAGAAAATGGAGAGACCATAGGCATGGTAGATAATAGAAGAAATACAGATAGTTCTAAAAAGGGAATGACAATAGTAGATAGTGAGACGGATAGAGATGTTTCGGCGGTTGCCAAAATCTTAAGAAGACTTTATGAGAAGATAGTCTTCTCCGAACATGGAGAGTGATGGGAAATGGAGAGCCCCAGAAGGAATAAGTAGGAGAATTACGAGAAATTGTGGATGAGATGGCAAAAGAGAGATATGAGTATAACAAAAGGGGGACGGATGCATAATGACGTGCTCCTTATTAGAATAAACCAAAATTTGCGAGTTTTATTCAAGGTTAACGGGGAATTCCCAAGATAGTTCCTTTACTCCTACAACGAAATTTCTTGAAGGGATTTTACAGGACACTGTTCCACATGAAGAGATAATTCTTCGAATCCTACTTAAACTTTGTTACCAACCTTACATTTGACGAAAGGGGCATCTTCCATTATTTTCCTCACGTTATTGTAAAACCCGTGCGTTTACTTAATTGACCTTTTGGTAGCCAGCACTTCCAAAGCGAAAAGCAAACAGTTGGCGAAGATATCAGTCCGATAGTAGACTCCACACGGATTCATAGTTTTCGCATAGTTGAAGTGTAATTGACTATGTTATGGGAAGAATAATCCTGGTATCACTTTTACAAGGTAAAATGTCTTCTTGTCCTATCTAGGCCCATCTTGTTCCTTCATGCCCGGTTCGCAAAAAAATAACTGCTCGAATCCTTTTACGTCACTGTCTCCATGACGTAGTACCACTACTATCATCTCTCGGTGTGTAGCGCCGATAGTATCTTTTCGGACAGTCTAATTAATCTCTTTTTCTTTTTAATTTACGTCATGTTACCACAGTATATCACTACTCCTGAGACATATTCACCCCAGGGCTCTTCAGTAAAAAAGGATGTCCCTGACAACATTTTTATTATTTGATTTTTTAAAAGAATTTTGAATCTTATGTTTATAATGCGTAACGGTAAAACATTTCCTTTTCCTACAGGAAATGGAACTAACTACGAGTTACTCAATTAAAACTTTAAATTTTCTAACAATCACACATTAACAATAATTTTAACTCTAATTTTGTCCAATACTAATACATCTAACTTATTCAAAATTATAACAACACGGTTCAGCCCTCGGCTGACGCTCATCCTTGCTACTCGCAAATTTTGGTTTATTCTAATAAGGAGCACGTCATTATGCAATCCGTCCCCCGTTTTCTTATTCATATCTCTCTTTTGCCATCTCATCCACAATTTCTCATAATTTTCCTACTTATTCATTCTTGTGTTTCCAGAAAATGTGATTGTTTAAATGTTAGCTATTCCATTATGCACCCAGCTTTGGACTAAACTGCCTTTTTCCACGGTGTCTTACCCTTACCCACAATATTCCGGACTGTGCATCATTCTTCTTCTTCTTCTTCTTCCTCGTTCGCCTTCAGACTTCCACATTTATGACTCTAATAAAGGCAGTAGTCAACTCAAGGTTCCCGACATCTCCAAACAGTTTTTCGTTGACAGAAGTGGGTTGTTGCCATATACTACTCTGTTCATTACTGTAGGTTGGGCAGTACTGCAGCAGGTGTTCGACTGTCATCGAGCTGGTACCGCAGGTACAGAGATCTGTTGCACCAATTTTGTATTTGTGGTATAGATAGTATCTCAATCTGTTGTGTCCAGTGCGTAGCCGAAAAATGATGACCTGTTCTTTCCTGAATAGTTGATGATATGCATCATTTTTCAAATGGCCTGGGTGCTCTCTTTTCAATTTGGACTTGAATGTAGCCTTTATAGTAGTCTTTGCCGTTGCGTAAATTGTCTCTATATCATTTTGTTGTAAGGCACCTCCTTCCTTAGCAAGTTTGTCTGCCTCCTCATTTCCTGGAATGTTGCAATGGGCTGGTATCCACTGGATAGTGCATTTGTTGAAGCATTTGGCCAGTCTTTCAAGGGAAATTATCAGATCTTTCAATCCTTTAGCTTGGTGGCTCTTCAGCGCTGATATTACTGAGAGGGCATCTGTAAAGATTACTATCTGTTTTTCTGCCTGTGCTTTGCATTCAATAAGAGTTTCCCGCTGCCTGTTTCAGGGCCCAGTGGCAATTGCCATAGAGGGGATTCTATTCTTTAATTTTATGAGGATGCCGGCACCCCCATTTTCAACTGCATTTTTTGCTGAACCATCAGTATATGCATGCGTCCAAAGCTTTGCTGGGAATTTTTGATCAATATTCTTGGTTGCTATACACTTTCTTTGTGTTTCTGTCTGTGTCCCCTTACTTTCAATGCCTGGAATATCAGATTTTAACTCAGGAAAGCATCTTATTTTCCACACTGGGATAGTTGTGCTTGTTGGTATTTTCTTTGCAACTGAGCTTGCTAGCATGGTATTTTTGCTATTTTTTTCTTTTGCTTGGGCCACAAAGTTAGTTCGCTTGAGCCTGCCTCTTCCTAGCCTATTCATTCTTTGGAACATGGGGTGTCCTTCGAGTCTCTTAAATTTTTCAGCTTGTTGTAGGACTCTGCTGTAACGACTATCCTCCATTGACTGTAGCCCTATAATGTTTTCTATATGGTTGATTTTTGTGGACTTTAAGGCCCCTGTTATAATACGTGCTGCTTGGTTTTGGAGTCTGTTTACTCTGTCAAAATTTGACTTTGCTGCCGTCGACCAAGCTGTGATGCCGTATTCCGTAGCAGGTCTGACTCTGCCTGTGTACAGCTTTTTGAGGATATTCTCATCAGCACCCCATGTGGTACCAGCTAACTTTTTCATGATGGCCATGCGAAGTTTTGCCCTTAGCTGTATTTTGTTTATCTCTGATTTCCGTGTAATTCGGCGGTCTAGTGTGATTCCTAAGTATGTTGGTGTTTCATCTTCTCGTACTGCCTGCCCATTTAGTTGTAGCTTTGCTTGCTGTGGTTTATTTGATAAGGTTAAAAAAAAGTGTGTGTTGTTTTTTGTTCATTGATTTTGAGCAACCACTTTCTGGACCAACTTTCAAGGGCTAGCAGTGAATCCTGAATGCGCACTCTTGCTGTGGTGATGTATTCTTCTGAAGTCCACATGGCCAGGTCATCAGCATAGAGGGAGTTGTGGACATTCTTGTGGATGTTTTCTGTTATATCATTTAAATATATAAGGAAGAGTGTTGGGGAAAGGACCCCACCCTGTGGGACTCCATGTTCCATTGTAGTCTTTTTGCCTAACTGTCCGTGCACCTGCACTCTAGCTGTTCTGTTTGTTAGGTAGTGACTGATCCAGTTATACATTCTTCCACAGACTCCATATTTAAGCATTTTAACTCTTAGCCCATCTTTCCAAACTTTATCAAATGCTTTCTCCGTGTCTACCCAGACTGATAAAGTGTGCTTTCCTTCTTGGAAAGCATTTTCGATTTCCTGTGCAATGTAGGTGACTTGGTCCTCTGTAGACCTATGTTGCCTGAAACCTGCCTGTTGGTGCAGTAGAATTTGTTTTTCTTCGAGGTGCCTACTTAATCTGGTATTGATCATTCTCTCCATAATCTTTCCCGTGCAGCTTATAAGGCTGATGGGTCTGTAGCTGTTGGGGTCCATTAGGTCTTTGTCCTTTTTAAGGATTGGAACTAGTAATGCTTCTTTCCAAGCCTGTGGTACAATTCCACGCTTCCAGCTATAGTTCATAATCTTGAGGAGGGCTTTCTTGGCATTAGACCCTAGCCCTTTAAGCATGTCATTTGTTACCCTGTCTTTTCCAGGTGACTTTCTTTGTTTAAGGGATACAATGGCTGCCT
This sequence comes from Oreohelix idahoensis, assembly GCA_024509875.1. Taxonomy (NCBI): domain Eukaryota; kingdom Metazoa; phylum Mollusca; class Gastropoda; order Stylommatophora; family Oreohelicidae; genus Oreohelix; species Oreohelix idahoensis. The sequence continues at coordinate 230,845 of JAMPIV010000673.1, read as the reverse complement.
CTAGCTCTCTCATGGTGAGGTTTGATGTCATGTGCTCTTCTGGAACAAATGGTATATTTTGGTATAGTTCTTGCTCTTTGGTAATTTCCTGTTTTCTGAAGGTGGAACATTTATCTGGCTCTCATGTGAGAATTTTTTAGCAAAAACATTAGCTGCTTCTTTCTTTGTGAGTATTTTCTCATTTTGTTGTAGGGCTATTTCCTTATTTTTGCATTCCTCATCATTTAAGGCTTTGGCGAGCCTCCATAATTTTCTTCCATCTTTGTCGAGGTTAAGACTTTCTGTTGTTTTGATCCAGCTATTTTTGGCTGAACAGTTTAACGTTTTCCTGTATTTTGCAGAGATAGCTTTGTAGGCGATGTTTGCCTCAACTGTTTTGTCCTTTTCTGCTACATGTCTGGCCTCTGTTACCTGTTCTTCCAGTTCTTTGAGTTCTTCTGTCCAGTACGGCTTATAATCTTTTCTCGCCCCTCGTGGTATTGATTCTAGGGCAGCTTTCAGGATTGCTTTATTAAATCCGTCAGCTATTTCTCCAATTCTTTTGTTTTGGGTGTTTATGAAACCACAGTATTCATCTGTCAGTGCTGAGAACTTGTTCCAGTTGGCATTTTTGTAGTTCCAGCGGGGTAATGGCTTATGGAAGTGGAGTGTATGTTCCAAATTAATTATTAGTTTGATCGGTTTGTGGTCACTGCCTGCCCATTGGTTGAGCACAATGCGTTCGATCTTATGGTTGATGTCTCCTGTTGAGAAGGCAAGGTCGGGTGTCGAGGTCGATTGCCATCTTCTTGAGTAGAAACTGGGTGTATCATCTGCTCTATTGATGAGTTGCAGATTTGAGTAAATCTCCCAGTCCTCGACCTCAATGCCACGGGTATTAGCCTCTGTGTAACCCCACCTTTCTGAATGGCTGTTGAAATCACCAACAACCTGGCAGTTGGTGCGCCTAATCTCCATTGTGGCTAGTGAAAGATCTCTATCTGGGGGGCATATAGGTTGTACATTCTAACGGTCTGGTCATCTATCGTGATATCAGCTCCTATAATTTCCGCCTGACCGTTTGTAGCAACAGAAAACTCTCTGCTAGGCAAGGAGTTTCTGATTAACATGAGTACTCCTCCCTTGTGTCCCTCTCTATCAAGCCGGAGGGTTTCATATCCTCTTACAGAAAATCTGCGGTTTGTGTTTAGGTGTGTTTCCTGAATGCAGGCTATGTCAATTTGCTCATCGTGTAGTTTTTTAGCGAGCGGTAGTTTCTTCTTTAGGACACCTTCTGCATTCCATTGGAGTATATTTAGTGTTCTTTCCTGGGTGTTTTGGCCAGTCGCATTTTCCCTAATATTCCGCGCCCTGGCTGCACGATGCGGAGATAGGTGACCACCAGTAGCTTTGGGTGGACCCCTTCGAGGCAAGGGGTCCGGCACTCTTCCCACCTGGCGGGACTCCTTGGGTCGAGCACCATCTCGTTGAGTCATATTTGTATCTGTCATCTCAAGGTGGTTTGCGTTGCACTATTTTGTGCGCCTTGCGGCCCAGTGCATCCGTCTTCAGCATGCGTTTGTTCGGGACTGCTTCCCTAGCCTCTGGTTTTCCATGACCTTCCTGCAAGGCAGCAGTTGTTTTACATCAGAGTTGTCTCTCCTAGGAAAGCTGTCTTTCCGGACTAACGAGTCTTTCCTACCTGGGTTTGCGTGAAGTTGTCCTTCTCTTAGGTGGATTGTCAACCAAGACTATCGTGCTCCTTGTCGTGAAATTCTAAATCCACATATATAAATTAAAAAGTAAATGTAAAGCCTAACGCATTAATTCAATAAAAGGAAAGAGGAATGGTAAAAGAACAGTGCTGTCACAATGACTGTACTCGAGATCCCCCTTTTTTCTATTTCGTCTGCATATTGTAACGCTTTCACGTTTGACAGTAAAGCCTACAGCAGCATACACGCGTTTCAAAAAAAAAATAAAACCGGTACTGTGTTTCTTAGAAAACCTTGAGATACGCACACTGCTTAATGACCTAGATTAATACTAGCATTAATTTCATTTTATACACTGCGTAACTAAAAGACAGACGAGCTTAGAAGAGAGAGATAGAGAGAGAGAGAGACGGAGGAACGCATACAATACTAACACGCCGTCTCGCGATATACAATTAATGCCACCCCCAACGCGTAAGGCATGAAGCACTAACTTTTTTTCAAATAAACAGTGACAAAAAACACTACCAATACACGGTTAGGTTTTAAAAAACATGTTTAATGCTTATTAGGAAACATGACATTCTACTGTTTTACGTCTGAAATCCTGACAGTACAGAAGACACCCCATAGTTTGGAAGTGAGGAGGTGGTAACAGCACGACTATCCTAGAAGAAGATACATATTTTGAACGCAGCCACTTAGCTCCATTCAAACTTATATATTTGGGTGCCTTAGGACTTGCTGACAAAGAATATGTTAGGTGTTAAGCAATTAGTCTAGGAATTAACAAATTATAGCCAAAATAAAATAGTGAGGTTGTCTGACAGCACCAGACCATATTTGCTCAGTGGCATGTTTTGAAACCACTATTTTACGGGAAATAGGCCAACAAGTTAAATCCGATTTTATTGGCTAGAAGAATATGTAAGCCTAAACACGATTAGTCGATTGCAGATACTATTTTTGGTTGTTACGGGAAACGGTAGGAAGGGTACTTTTATTTTTCAAATACTTTTGTAAACATGGTCCTATTGGCTAGACCATTTAATATAGTCAATTAGGAGCGTCTGTTCAGTGCCACATTTTGAAAATAAACTTACTGAGAAGCAAGTGCGTTGAGATCCAGCTCATATTTTTCTTATGAAAGCCTGGGACAAAGGCAGATCGGAATTGTGCCATACTCATTGCCAGTCAACGTATTTTGTTTAATATTTCCATGAATTGTGGTAAGCCAGACATTTGATATCTTTTTGATGAAAATTGAATGTGAATTGATAAATTATGTCTGTCTGTAAGTAGTTCAGTAGCAACCATAAGGAAAAGCCTAGATATTGCTCCACCAGGAACACAACTTGTCGGAGAGGAGTATAACTGCATAGGCCTATATGGGATTGCCAAATAGTGATATGACACCTATCTTATTGAATATAAGGAAATAATGCTGAAATTGCAGAGGCGTTGTAACCATTAGGGAGAGGAATACTGGTGAATGTGTTACATGAGAAGCTAACAGTTGGCCTACCGCGCTGAACTCGGTGTTTGTTATGTATTGTGCTTCAGTGTGGAAATAGATTATAAATTAGTTCTGAAATAGGAGGTACAACCTTCTTGTTTCAGGGACCGTGGTCCTAACGTATTGAAGCAGCACCTGGTCTGAGTTTTGCTGAATCCAGAGGCTGGTAGCATACTCCTTGGTCCAGATATCAACCAGGGTTGTTTCTCAAGGAAACGGTGACGCAAGCGAGCAGTGGAGACTGTTTCCTGCCGCTCACACAGAAGTTAAGAGTGTGTGGCCAGAGCAGCTCAATCTTGTGTATAAACCCCCCTCTAACAGTGACTTTACCTTAATTCAAGAGGGACATTTGTTTGTTTCAAATCAAAAGAAACTGTGAACGTTACCAATATTATTTCCACCAGAAACAAACACTTGAAGTCATGATGACAAACAACAACTTAGCTTGACAAGCCAGTATTACCTCATAGTACCACCGCACAACTTACACACATATTGCAATAATAATATATGTCATTACAAAGATCCTATCTATAAATTGTGTACATACAACTTATGATTACATTTGATTGTGATTCCTGGTTCACTTTGTAGTTGAATCAGGATATCTATTATTGACAGCAATTAATACATATTTTTTAAAGTTACCTTTGACTTATTAAGATAGTCTTATATAGAGTGTTATATATGTATGTGAGTGTCACAGTGTTGTAAAGTGTTGTGGATTAAAATAAATTGTCTATCTGTCTGTTGGTTGTTGTGAACATACACTTCATCATTATCATAACCCTAGACATTCAACGTAGTCATCACAATATTCCAGAATAAGCCTGACTGAGGTATAAATGTGGTAGCAAGTAAGGTTATCTGTAATACACCACACTTATTAGATATAGATACCTTCACAGCTGATCTCAGTCAGTACACTAAGTCCCCTATAAATATTTATAACATCCCACTTTACCACATATATTGGTGTCTCGCTCCCGGGATATTGTACCTTCCCCTAGCATATATATTGGGAGTAATTCACTGCGGGAAATTATAAAAATTAAAAAGGTATTCTTGGGTGGAAAAATAAGGTTGAGCTCTCAGTGCCTGTGGTTGTCCTTAGATAATTATTTATAGATAAAAGTGTTTGGTTAAATATTGTATACATTTGCCTGTTAGAAAATGGCGGACCTGGCAAAATTTTGATCTGCTGCTATGCAGGCTGCGAAAGAGTTAGGAATGGACAGGCAAGTTATGATTGCTTATGTCACTACTGAATGTGACAAATTTATTGAACGTAAAGAAAAAAGATTAGAAAAAGAAGCTGAAAGAAAGTTAGAGGCTGAAAAAGAAATTAAGAGGTTGCAGATTGAGGCTGACAAAGAGGCTAAGGCATTGGAGGCATATAGGGAGATTAAAAGGCTCCAGTATGAAGCCGAAGAAAGAAGGCAAGCTACAGAAAGAGAAGAAAAGAGATTAGCTGCAGAAAGGGAAACCGAAGAAAGAAGGCAAGCTACAGAAAGAGAAGAAAAGAGATTAGCTGCAGAAAGGGAAACCGAAGAAAGAAGGAAAGCTACAGAAAAAGAAGAAAGGAGACAGGCTGCAGAAAGGGAAGCAGAAAAGGAGGAGAAGAGATTACAAAGGGAACATGAGTTACGACTTAGAGAATTGGAATTTCAAGGCCATGCTCCTAAAAATGGTGCCAGTCCCTTTACCTCTGATGCCACTGCTAGTCAGGGAGCCTCAACCTCAGCTATGAACTTTCATTTAGATCATTTTGTTGAGAAAGAAGATGATATCGAGAGCTATCTAAATAGATATGAATTATTAGCTACCACGTATGGGTTAGAGAGAGAAAGGTGGAGCTTAAAGTTATCTCAAGGGCTTCGTGGTACGGCTTATGAAGTTTTTGCCAAACTGAGCAGCTGAGTGAGCCAAGAAAAATTATGACATGCTAAAGCAGGCTCTTTTGTTAAGATATGAAAAGAATGGAGAATTTTATAGGAAAAAATTTAGGAATGCTAAACTACTGTCAGGTGAAACCTATCACCAGTTCTCTGCACGAATAGAGACATACTTGGAGAAATGGACTTCTCTGGGGAAAACCCAAGATCTTAAGGAAATGGTCCTTATAGAGCAACTAAGAGAGTCCATGGCTCCAGGCCTGAGAAAGTTTCTCATGGAACAAGGTGCAGAGAGGCTGGGTGAGTTACTAAATGTTGCTGAAAGATATCAAGCAGCTCAAGCAGAAGTAACAGGTAATAAGAAGAGGCAGGTAGACAATTATCAGGCACCACAAAACTTTAATGAATTTAGATCATAGCAGATCCAAAACAAAGGTAAGCCATCTAGTTTGATAGGCCACGAAATGACTATAAAAATAAAAACCCCCACAATTCAATGAAAAGGAAATATGATAACAGAAAAACCCTTTCATGACAGGAAGGAAAATATTGTCCAAATTATGCAGGATGCATAATCATAATACTAGTGAATGTGGTAGGAAAGTTCCTCCATATCACGCGGCATGCATGATAACATTGGAAAAGGGGAAGAAGAAACTGACAGAGAATCATATAAATCTTCAACAACCCCCCATCTGTGAAGAAGTGACATGTAATGGTGCCAAGGTTAGGTGTCTTTACGATTCAGGTTTAGAATATGACTCAGTTTTGTGAGTGCAACCCTCGTGCACCCTGGCCAGTATACCACAGAGAAAGTGGAGATACAAGGGGCCGTAAAGGGAATATCCACTATGACACTTCCCGTAGCCGAGATCAATGTAGAGACAAGGTACGTGGAAGGAGTGATTAGAGCAGCCGTGTGTGACGACCCTAAATTACCCCGCTGGTGTTAGGAAGCAAATATGTTTTTCTAGGAAGCCCTGTAAAACACTGTGGTAATGGCCACGCTTCAGGTCAGGTCGACCCCTAGTAGAACGGAGGAGGAACCACCACTAGTTTTATATCTCATAAGCAGATGAGAAAGGCCCAGGCAAAAGATAAAACATTAAAACCTTGCTTATTGGTAAATTACCAACCAAGCCATGCACACCCTAAGAAAGGACAATTTTATTTGAAGGAAGGACTGCTCTTCAGGAAAGCGCTAGAGCAGGATCCAAAGAACAAGGACAATTGGTATTGCCAACCCCCTACAGGAAAAAAGTGATGGCACAAGCGTCATGTTGTAACCAGACGGTGGACACACCAGAGAAATGGGACCACCCGTCAAAGGACATCGGAAAAATTCTACTGGCCCAAAGTAGCTGCTGATATTGCCACAAATTGTGGGGGCCTGTGAAAACTGTGGCAAGGTACATTGCCCAAGGTGGAAAAAGCATAATCAGATGCCAGCCAAGCCTTCGGGAACATATGGGCCTAAACACAACAAGGGAAATAAAAATAATAAGGTTGACATAGAGGATAGGTATCCACCTTCCCCCCAACTCCAACAGTGTTTCACCAAAAAATATTTAGATAGATTCGCAACTCTGGAGAAAGGCATCCACAGAAAAAAGAAACCCAGACCAGTCAACCCAGGCCCAGTTTGAAGCCGCATTTAGGGAGCTGTCTACATAGACATTGACGATGATCCGCTTAAGTTAAAACCGAAAACAAATTGTTAACATAAAGAACAGTGGGCAGTGGACGAGTGAGCAATTCGGAAAATGCTCACAGCGCTTCACAATGTGGCTATTAACGTAGCCTTAAAAGGGCACCGGTTACATTGGTAGTCACCCGACCCTACACCGTCCAAGGGGACGAAGTAGTGTTCGGACCCTGGGATGGAGATAACCCAACACATCTTATAGCAATGCTAAGGCGAATTGATTTCTGATGCAGAACACTCATTTCCCCACATATTATCTTAATTCACCAGATTGCCGGTAGGCGGAAAACTAAAGTTGGTGAATATGGCCTCCATTTCAGTGGCACATTATAGAACATTATAAATATATTATTAGAAGGGTGCTTCCCATTTCAATCACGTCTGAGGATCAGACCAATTGTTGGCTGTGAACATCTCGGAGGAGCAGAGTTGTCTCAATTGTTGCCTTTTTTAGAATTGAGGATAGTCCCGAGTGTTTTATTAAGGCTGATCACGAAATTATATTGGATCCCCTACACAACTCAGATATCACCATATAGATCAACTCCTCATAACGTACAAATTGAGGAACATCTAATATTTCTGGGGACATGTCGTTGAGCAGACTCCAGAGAGAGAAATGGTGAATACTGATTGCTGAGCAGCAATAAGACAAGCAGTAACACTTGCCGCTGTTCAGTAAAATATAACTGAAATGGATTCTTGGATTGCAGAGGTCTGAGGCAACCTTCGTCAGTAGTGCTTACTTTGAATTGACCCACCTGCATTATCCATGATCAAAAATGAAATCAGAGGAAACGTTGAATGCAGATTTTCTAAGCCGCCATCCGTGCGATGAAAATCAAAGAAATCACCAGGCATAGACATAAATTTCTCTATGTGTATATAGAATTATAGACTGACATATAACGTCTGTTTTAAGTGGGGAGAATTTGTCGTGAAATTCTAAATCCCCATATATAAATTAAAAGTAATGTAAAGCTAAAGACGCATTAATAATTCAATAAAAGGAAAGAGGAATGGTAAAAGAACAGTGCTGTCACAATGACTGTACTCGAGATCCCCCTTTTTTCTATTTCGTCTGCATATTGTAACGCTTTCACGTTTGACAGTAAAGCCTACAGCAGCATACACGCGTTTCAAAAAAAAAAATAAAACCGGTACTGTGTTTCTTAGAAAACCTTGAGATACGCACACTGCTTAATGACCTAGATTAATACTAGCATTAATTTCATTTTATACACTGCGTAACTAAAAGACAGACGAGCTTAGAAGAGAGAGATAGAGAGAGAGAGAGACGGAGGAACGCATACAATACTAACACGCCGTCTCGCGATATACAATTAATGCCACCCCCAACGCGTAAGGCATGAAGCACTAACTTTTTTTCAAATAAACAGTGACAAAAAAAACACTACCAATACACGGTTAGGTTTTAAAAAACATGTTTAATGCTTATTAGGAAACATGACATTCTACTGTTTTACGTCTGAAATCCTGACAGTACAGAAGACACCCCAAAGTTTGGAAGGGAGGAGGTGGTAACAGCACGACTATCCTAGAAGAAGATACATATTTTGAACGCAGCCACTTAGCTCCATTCAAACTTATATATTTGGGTGCCTTAGGACTTGCTGACAAAGAATATGTTAGGTGTTAAGCAATTAGTCTAGGAATTAACAAATTATAGCCAAAATAAAATAGTGAGGTTGTCTGACAGCACCAGACCATATTTGCTCAGTGGCATGTTTTGAAACCACTATTTTACGGGAAATAGGCCAACAAGTTAAATCCGATTTTATTGGCTAGAAGAATAATGTGTAAGCCTAAAACGATTATAGTCGAATTGCAGATACTATTTTTGGTTGTTACGGGAAACGGTAGGAAGGGTACTTTTATTTTTCAAATACTTTTGTAAACATGGTCCTATTGGCTAGACCATTTAATATAGTCAATTAGGAGCGTCTGTTCAGTGCCACATTTTGAAAATAAACTTACTGAGAAGCAAGTGCGTTGAGATCCAGCTCATATTTTTCTTATGAAAGCCTGGGACAAAGGCAGATCGGAATTGTGCCATAACTCATTGCCAGTCAACGTATTTTGTTTAATATTTCCATGAATTGTGGTAAGCTAGACATTTGATATCTTTTTGATGAAAATTGAATGTGAATTGATAAATTATGTCTGTCTGTGAGTAGTTCAGTAGCAACCATAAGGAAAAGCCTAGATATTGCTCCACCAGGAACAAAACTTGTCGGAGAGGAGTATAACTGCATAGGCCTATATGGGATTGCCAAATAGTGATATGACACCCATTTTATTGAATATAAGGAAATAATGCTGAAATTGCAGAGGCGTTGTAACCATTAGGGAGAGGAATACTGGTGAATGTGTTACATGAGAAGCTAACAGTTGGCCTACCGCGCTGAACTCGGTGTTTGTTATGTATTGTGCTTCAGTGTGGAAATAGATTATAAATTAGTTCTGAAATAGGAGGTACAACCTTCTTGTTTCAGGGACCGTGGTCCTAACGTATTGAAGCAGCACCTGGTCTGAGTTTTGCTGAATCCAGAGGCTGGTAGCATACTCCTTGGTCCAGATATCAACCAGGGTTGTTTCTCAAGGAAACGGTGACGCAAGCGAGCAGTGGAGACTGTTTCCTGCCGCTCACACAGAAGTTAAGAGTGTGTGGCCAGAGCAGCTCAATCTTGTGTATAAACCCCCCTCTAACAGTGACTTTACCTTAATTCAAGAGGGACATTTGTTTGTTTCAAATCAAAAGAAACTGTGAACGTTACCAATATTATTTCTACCAGAAACAAACACTTGAAGTCATGATGACAAACAACAACTTAGCTTGACAAGCCAGTATTACCTCATAGTACCACCGCACAACTTACACACATATTGCAATAATAATATATGTCATTACAAAGATCCTATCTATAAATTGTGTACATACAACTTATGATTACATTTGATTGTGATTCCTGGTTCACTTTGTAGTTGAATCAGGATATCTATTATTGACAGGAATTAATACATATTGTTAAAAGTTACCTTTGACTTATTAAGATAGTCTTATAGAGTGTTATATGTATGTGAGTGTCACAGTGTTGTAAAGTGTTGTGGATTAAAATAAATTGTCTATCTGTCTGTTGGTTGTTGTGAACATACACTTCATCATTATCATAACCCTAGACATTCAACGTAGTCATCACAATATTCCAGAATAAGCCTGACTGAGGTATAAATGTGGTAGCAAGTAAGGTTATCTGTAATACACCACACTTATTAAATACAGATACCTTCACAGCTGATCTGAGTCAGTACACTAAGTCCCCTATAAATATTTATAACATCCCACTTTACCACACTCCTCCTGCACTGATTTTTCTGCAGGGTTTACTCCCTGGCTTTAAAGGATAGAGGACAAACAGTGAAGAATGAGGCAAGAAAGCATTTGACCCATGAAGTCGGGGTGGATTGGTGCAGACCAGAGCATGTACCACTCGCCTGTGGGTTCTGCATCTACACCTATAGGGTTCCACCTACTCCTCAGCCCATTTAGTCTGACCCCTCAACAAGGACCTGTCCGGCTTGGGAGACCTGCCTGGAGTAAAACTCCCGCCGGCATAGCTCCCGGGATCATTGGGGCCCTCAAGCTCTCCAACCAACGGCAAGGTAGGCTTACATGTGGAGAGGTGCATGATTCGACATGTTTCCCACCGTTCGTCTAAACTCCAGTACAATATGGAACTATTGTTATCGACTACGATATGAAATCTTACTCTTGCAAGTAAATTCATCCCGTTATTTTCCTTCTGTTATGCAGTACTGTATTTACATTACTCGACCTATGCGTTCACTGTTTTGTTGTTCTAATTACTTCTGTTCCTGATCGATCCAAGTGTGACCTAGATCTAGCTATCGATGCCACCTCTATTTTCATTCCATATTCTTCCCACTGTTAAATTTCTCCACTACACTTTCAGCTTAATAACTGTCACACAACCACTCATGTAAATCCAGTCTTGTCTTACTGAATGTAGAAGGCTGAGTTTATTTCCCTGATTGTTACTGCTGGACCTTCCAAACAAACACTCCTAAATCGTTCTTAAATAAAAACTGATAAATAACAACTCCATCGATTATGTGAGCTGCGATTTGAGACGCTTGATCAATAGCGAGGTTTGGTGTCCTCTCCGACATCTTCGAAAATTGACCTTTTCTCTGTCTGTTTCTTTTCTTCCTCATGTTTCATTCTCGTTGTCATCATCTTCGCTTTCGGTGTTCCACCAGGTTTCACACCTTTGACGGTTCTCACAATATTGCGTGTGAATGTATCCTCTCTTTTCTCCTTCAATTTATCAGTGGTTCCTCCTTACATAATCTCTCCGCCTCCCCCGCGACTGTCCTTTCTCTTTCTGACATCTTCCATCCATGAATACATACGTTGTCTGCCAGTCATCCTTTATTCACTACCTTTCAACTGTTTATGGAACTTAGGCCTGCAACATATTCACGCCATGCCTACCTACCCTGTCATGTTCGTTGAATTCTTCTAATGTCTTATTTATCCTCTTTTTAAGGCTGTCTCTTATTTCCTTCTCCATGTTTCTTTTTCATCATGATTGCCATTCAAGTCCCATAACTTTTCATTCGGTCTCTATTTATCCTATCTTGATAATTCTAAAAGAAGGAGGACCTTGTAATGATATCAACTGGTTTCCTCAATGTGTATCATCTTCAAAGTTAGCGTCTTTTCTTCACGTTTAGTAACACTGGTATTTCCCTGGTCCTTTCCACCGTCTTAATACGATCTTAATACGATCTTAACACCATCTTAACACCATCTTAATACCATTTTAACACCATTTTAACACCATCTAAATATCATCTTAATACCATCGTAACACCATCTTAATACCATCTTAACACCATCTTAACACCATCTTAATACCATGTTATGTTAATGTTAATCAGAATCGACATCATTGCACTCCGGGCAAACTCATAGGTGCTCAGTCTCCCTCAGCAAATGTCGAAGGGTATGAATGCTAATTGTTCCTGTTGCGCACTGGTTGTGTACACGGCGGATGCATCCTCTCATAATCCATCCCTGCTGGTCTTACTTATAATGCCAAATTCCAGCAGTCTTAGCCGTGATGATTCATCGATTGCAGTGTCATTCTATAATAGACGAACATGAATTGTCCTTCCAGTTGTCTTTCAATACCATCTTAACACCATCTTAATCCTTTTCTTCTGCCCAGGCACCCATTCATCAACATCTTTTTGGTGTCTTTTTTGTAGTTCTCAGTGTTTTCAGGACAGCTAGTTATACTGTTGCAGAAGGGAAAAACATTGTTCATATTCACCAGTTAAGGCGATCCCCGACTATTGTGGGTTTTTTAATGACTCACATTTGCAAATCTTCCACAAAGAAGTGCAAACAACAGATTCAGTTATCCAGTAATTAGCTCGTTCAATTATCAAGCTTTGTCAAAAAGAAATGTAAACTGTGCTCTAAGAAATCAATAACAACAAAGCATAATTTTATAACCATGTTATCGTGATTAAAATAATAACCTTTTTTCTGAATAATTCAAAATCAACAGGAACAAATTAAATAATACTGGTCAAATACTTGGAATCGTTAAATCTTCTGTGATGCTTTTTTACAAGAACTCAGTAAGTTCAGGGCGACATTGAAACTTACTTTCATGAAAAATTAACATTCTACCTATGCAATAACTTGTTCGGCGAGATATACGTACATTGTTTACCTAAGTTATCTGTAATTAGTTAGTTATCTGCATGAATCATCCAAGTTAATCATTATGCTAAGATAATTATGTATCGGAACAAGAAGATTGATAATTAGGAAGTTGCTCGTCTTCCGGCATGGGGAATAATATACTTTGAGCAATTGTTTGTGTTTCCCAACATTTCCAGCTGCTGCGGAAATAAATCGGTAAATATTAGCTATGACAATTTTTTAGTGTGACTTTGCGCATTTTTTTAAACCGAAATGCTTGTAAGTAAATATTAAACAGTAGCTTAATTAATATCATCATCATCTTCTTCCTCGCTCGCCCTCAGACTTCCACATTAATGACTCTAATAAAGGCAGTAGTCAGCTCAAGGTCCCTAATCTATATATTTATAGTTTTTCGTGGAGAGAAGTAGGTATTAATATGATAAGTTTCATTTAGATTCCTCATAGTTTAACTTTTCTTAGTATCTCTTTGCATACTGTGTTGTAGAGTTTCAATTAATAAATTAGTTTTTTTTAAAATAATAATACGGTCGTGCAAACATAATAATAAAAGCCAGGAAACATTTTGTGTTACTCTAGATTGAAGCTTTCCTAACAGTTTTAATATTTGAAAATCTACAGTAAATTATTATAACATGGAATTAGCCTTTTCTAGTATCGCTGATGTGGCTGGATATACATCATCAAATGTTATTGTAACTGAGACATACTCGACAACAGCCAGAACAGTTGACCGTGATGCTGTAGAAATTCCGTGCTATATTTACTGGTACAACCAGTATATAGCCATTCCTATAATATGCATAGCTGGACTTGTAGCAAATACCATCAGCGGAGTCGTCGTAGTTCGCAGTGGGCTTAAAAAGCCGTCCAATATCTTTCTCTTTAGCCTGGTCATAGCCGATTCTATGATACTGATCAAGGTTTTGCATGTTCCCGAGTACCTCTATCTCATTCCCAACAAATACTTCAAACAATGCAACGTGTTGCATCTGCCGTATACTCAAGCAGTCGCTGTTTGGGTTTTTGGCGTAGCTCTGTACATCATTTATTCTTTTGGCGGAAGATTGTCCAGCACTCTGATAGTCGTCATCACTCTGGAACGCCTGCTTGCTGTATTTTTCCCGCTTAAATTTTCCCGGATGATGACATCAAAACGGGCGTATCAAATTGTGGTGTGTTCTGTAATATTCTGGCTACCGTGGTCAACTTTTCAGTGTTTCTGGTTTAAGCTTCATCACGAGTACAACGAAACAATCCATATGTACATTGGAAAGGAAGAAAATACTGATTACATTAACGGCAAAAATTTTGATACATCCTACTTCAGTGGGACAGTAATAAACCATCTAGTTAATTCCATACCCTTGGCACTGGTCGTCTTTGGCTGTACGTTCATTGGAATTAAAATAACCATCTCCAGCAGACAACGCCGGAAACTTCTGTCCACCACGACAAGGCAGCGGTCATCTTCCCGGACAACCAAAACCCTTCTCATGGTGTGTCTGGGGTATGCTCTGACGCGTTCTAGCTACATGTTTCGTTACTTGATGTGGTTCGACGACGGTGATCCAGAGCGAGTTATGAGTACCATTATCTATATCCTAGTACGAGATCGACTGACAGACCTCAACAGTGCTTGTAATTTTTTCATTTATGTCGCTTTTAACAAACAATTTAGGCATATTTTAAATATCTTATGTTTCTCATGCTACAAAACGAAGTGAAAATATGACAATGTTTTCTGAAGATTAAGTTCATTAATACGATTTACCACCTGCTTCATACCTTTCTGCTTTTATTTATTTATCCATTTTAAATTTATTTGTTTTTAAATATTCTCGTGCACAGAAGAGTCTGTCGAATGCGTTATATTTTGTAAATCATTCATTCAGTACCCTTCAGCTCTACAAGGACCATAGACCTTCAATAAACATATGCCAAGACCTTCAATAAACATATACCAAGACCTTCTGTCGTGTGCCATCAGCTCCATGTCTTCCTCATCTTTTCATTTCTGTCTCCAGTTCTGTTCATCGTGTGCTTTTCATTCTAATTCTGGGTTTTTTGTTTTGTTTTTTTAAACGGGGATTCCAGAACACACTAAAGCCAGCTTCAAACCTCAGAAATGAGGTAACTGAGGAAAGTGGTTGAAGTAACAAGGAGGTACATGGTTCGCAACCAGACTATACGTCTGTTACGTGTGGTTTTACTCTTTGTTGTTTGGTTTTAAAGTAGAATATAGAATTACAAACGTTCATGCATCATGCTGACAAACACGATTGGATACGGGTATGGTTACCACAGGACATCACTGGCCGAAGAACACAAGACGTCGGGTATAGTGTCCACAATAATCTTCTTCAACATTTATTTACTTCAGGAAAACATCTTCATGGTTAATGCATATATGAGGCATACATAGTTGTTAATCTTCCATCTGTCTCGTCTCAATCATTCAGTCCTGGCCGCTGTACTAGAGGTGCATACGAACGATGAACACCCAAGTAATGTGGACCAGACGAAGTGAATATTACAATAACTTGATTTATATATTCTCAATAAGAGGTGGAACGTCTATATAAGTTCAGGACCATCTTAGAAACATAGTGGCGGCCTTCGAAGTTAAATATGCCACTTAAATAAATATCTTCCTCCGCAATTCTTGGAGCTTGAAACAATACGTCTTACTATGTCGATGAAGTAACGAAAGGCCACGAATATTAGCCGTTAGAATAAATTAGTGCAAACGCGTTACGTCATTGACGACAGGTGACGTATAAAATATGCAGCGTTCAATATAAGTTAAAAACCGTGCAAAAACATGAGTTACCACATAGAGACATATTTCCTCAAAAGTAAATGGCAATAAGCCTATGTGTGGCAACAATACAAAACATATCAATATTCGTTCTTTAATAATGATGGGTTAAAAAAAATCAAATAATTTCATTTTTTTTTTTTTTGGTAATATATTTGATACACGTATGGTAATTGCTGGCAGATAAATGAGCCCTAGTAATAGGTACCACAAACCGCCCGCTTTGAGCTGTTGCCAGTGGAGAAAACTGAGGGAAATTCGTCAAGTTTAAGTCGTCACTGCTACTTTGCTATTAAGCGGATTGTAATAAAATTTATATCACGATACTCTTTATCTTCTTCTCTTTTGAAATGTATTAACTAAAAAAAAAAAAAGCTATTGAAGTATTTTTTTACTAATAAAAACAAACAGCAGCGTTACGCGTAGTTTGCTACGGACTCCGAACGTTTTCGTCTCACCCCGCTTCATTCAAATGAGGGTCGCTCGACCTCCAAACCACTAATTTGCACACTGTTTTCACAACATTTAGGGGGAAAAGTGTATCTTTAGTTTCATATATGGCAAACAGTAGAAAAAAAAGTGTAAAACGTTGATATCTCGAAGTGAAGTTAAAATTTTACCAAATTTGACATTTTAAATGGTGTTATAAATCTTTGCCAGGTTTGAGAAGATTTGGGAGCCATTTTTCTTTATTCGTGTGAAATTTTATTGACTTCTGATATTTGGCGGTTGAGCTAATTGACTTTGAGTAAGTTCTGTATCGCTCAAGTTAGGCCTAGAAATTTTAGCGAAGGATGCAGATCGAGGCTCTTCCATGGGCCTTGATTACTCCCGGTGTCTCTCAAGATCGGGACGCCACTTATATTGGCTCTTGTTCAAACATCATCACATCTTCTGATTTGAGGTTGACTATACGTAAGTATATCAATTATTAACAATGTATTGAACTTCAAATGTAAAATTTACAATACTTTTAATATTATTTAGCAATTTAACACGATCGCACAGTTTGTGTAACACAGCGTGGATTGAATGTGTTATCACCACTTCAGACATTCGCACATCAATCTAATTTTTTCAAGAGCTTGAAAAGCTAAGAAAGTTACCAATTTGAATCAAAAATGCATGTTTTGAATAATTGGTAATTAAAATAAGGTTTCTTTTGCAACATAATAGGGTCAATTATGATCTCTAAAGCGAATGATATCGCAAGGCCCAATGTCAATGGACGACAAATTGAGTCAAGGCTAGGAAGCCGGAAAATTCCATAACTAAAGTAGCTGACGGTGTACTGAAATGTCCGAACTAGCAGGCACTAGTTGATACTCTTAAAATTCCCCGAAAAGAAGAAATATATATAAACAGCTTTCATAAAATAGGAGCCGCGGTAGCTATATATAATATATTATAATATAATATGGTAATTTCCTATTACTCGTACCTTTTTGCTCCATAGTGAATATGTGTAGTTATGTGTTCTTTCGTAGCAGTTAGGTTTAGGATTAGGGTTAGTGTTAACCCTAAAGTTAGTGTTAACCCGAAACACGAGTAATGTAATACTATAATAGACTGGAATGGAAGAAACGAAGTAAAGAATCAGAGAGGGCAGTTAAAGAAAAATCAAACAGCGAATAACTGACAAAATAGGAGGAAAAAAGAGAAAGATGTTAAGAATGCAGAGAAGAAGTTAGAGTTATATAACACAATCATTAGCCATAGGGGTCTGTGCACCACAAAGGAGGATGTGGATAAAATTTGTAAAGGACAATTGTCCTTAGAATAGAAATTTTAAGGCTCAGTTAAGATACAGAAAATTAATATTGAATGATAAGGACATTAAACTATCAGGAAATATCAAAGAGTTGTATTTTGGACTTCTGAAGCATATAGGTTTTGAGGCTTCATTGCCCCCTCGCAGGGAAAGATGTGCGCCATGATCATTCTCTTCCAGTTTAAAAAATGTCTTTTTAAATGCTAATAACCAGTTGTTTTAAAAAAATATAGCGTTTTAGATGTTTGTTTAATTATTGTTTAGATGTTGTTAATTATTGCCTACACATTTTTTAAAATGAAATATGGACAGTATCTTAAAAAAAAAAATTTTTCTTCATTTTCACATTTTTTTCTTCCCATGCGACAAATTGGCCTCTGGACACATTTTAAAAAATTATACAAGAACAAATAGATGTTTAAATCCTGTGAAAAAATTGAGATATATGTGTGTAGTATGCAGATTAATATGTACAAATTTAAAGCTTTTACCTTTTATACTTTTTGAAATATGATGTTGTAAATATTGACTTTCATTCAACCAATTTTTTTTTTTTTTTTTTTTTGGTAATGTGTTTTGCAGATTTGCAATTTTTGGTCTCAAATACACTGATAATTTTTCATGATGTAGCCCTATAGTTTTTTTTTTTATGATCAGTATATTCCAGACTATATGCTGTTTGTCAGAGAAAGTTGTAAGATTATATTTAAGAAGACGGCAGTCTTCTGAAGTTGGTGTGATGTAACGTTTTCAATGTTGTGAAGTCCCCACATTTTTTAAAATGCTATAACTTTTTTATTTGTTGTCCTATTTTAAAAAATAAAGAACCAAATTTCATGATTTACCAAGAGCTTCAAAACTACATTGTTTTCTTTGGTGTTTCTGTGCAAACAAAAATCACTTTGTGGTACCTACTAGTAATGCCTGCGTTTGCAGTGAACCTGTGTCGTCGTTCCCACAGTTCAATTTCTTCTGGTGAGCAATCTTTGCTCCTGTGGATACGGCCAATAGTTAAATCAGAAACAGGCTTCATTAAAAGGCATACCTATACCTTCCCTGAAAAAATGGTGTATGGATGTCAACAATGGCTGTGGGATAAAATTCAACAGTACCACCGAAAGTAATACATTTTACAAAACTACCAGTTGCACAGGAAGGATGTACAAGAGACTGTCTGATCCCAACAGTAGAAGATCCCGAGTCACGGAGCACAGACACTTGGGTATTATTCAACAACCCCCTGTGAAACAGCAGAGTGCCAGTGCCATCGTGAGCGGACAAACCTGTAACAGCTGGTAATGGGTGACCACACTTCAATATTGTAGTACTATCTGCCCGAAAAAGAATGAGACAATCTTGGCAATGTGAGGCAACTTCAAAAGCAAAAGCACAACATGCAGATGATTGATTTATAACACCATTGTCCTGACTAATGACGGGTGCATCCCCAGTAAGTGCTGAACCAGCATTGTGATCTGGATGTGTAGTGGCACGAGAACGTGATCGATGTCCCTGGCGATCATAAGAACTACCTTGATTTCTGTAGTTTTGTGAGGTATTTCTAGGTGGGAAATTTGGATTGTTGGAAGAACCATAATTATTCCAATTTCTATTAGAGGGATGAAAATTGACTTGCCTCCTCCAATTTGAGATTTTCTGTTGGTAATTGGATCTATACTGAGGTGACTGATTCCTAAATTGCTGTCTACCACTGTTGAAATTTCCATCTCGGTTGAAATTTCAATTTCTATTGAAATTACCATTATTGTACCTCCCTGGTACAAAGTTCCTATCAAGGCTATAAGATCTAGGTCTGAAAGTATTATTGTTCCAGGTTGTGGCTGAAGCAACAGGTAGAGATTCTTTAATAATAGTGTTACCAACACAAGCACCAGGATGTGCCGTGAAATATTGTCTACCAACTTCCTCGAGTGAAGACAGGCTAGATGGTTTGCATTCATGCAAAAAGAACCAAAATGGCTTACTTACAGAGGACAAAACCTTATCCCTCAACAACAGATCCATAAGGCCATCATAGGTTTTATCAATACCTGAAAGTTGAACCCATCTGTTGAAAGTCAAGCGAATGGCTGAAATGAACTCCGAGAAGTCCCATCCCAGTTTCAGGAGTCATTGTTATGAAACGCGTACGATACCCCTCTGCATCAAGTTGGTAACGTTTTAAAAAGAGAGCCCTTGCAGCTTCATAATTATTCCTGATAGACTCATCCATTGTACAAAGAGCCGTTAATGGTTCCCCATTCAAGAATTCCATACGTCTAGCACACCATTGAGATCTGTCTAATTTATGTGCCTCACAGACACTTTCATAGCGGCTCAAGAAGCCCGAAATGTCATCATAACCTGGTTTAAATATGGGTAAGCGAAATTTAGCAGTACCATTATTTATACCAGAGGAATTAGGAAATTCTGAATTATCATTTTGACTATTCTGACCTCTTAGTTTCAATTCTTCTAAATGAAGAAACATCATTTTTTCTTCATGGGCCAAGGTCAAAGTTTTTCTCTCTTCCATTTCACTTTCATGTTGCATTTTTCTCTCCTCCAATTCAATCATTCTCTTCTTCTCAGCTCTCTGTTCTTCCAATTCACGCTTCTTCTCAGCTTTCTGTTCTTCTAATTCACGCTTCTTCTGAGCTTTCTTTTCCTCCTCTTCTTGTTTTGCCTTCGCCAACTCAGACATGGCAAAGTCCTTCAAAGCTTCACCGTTATATCCAAATGCCTTGCCCTGCTCGACAAAGTAATCCAATGTAGCCATGTTAACTAATTATGTGACTCACTTAGTCGAAATATAATACAAAGGCTTGTTGCTTTACAGTATGATGTAAGCAAAGAATGTGGCAATATTATATAGCAATAACAGTAATGAAAATTATGTAGTACCAATTCAGCGAAGAAGAAAAAAAATTATAGTGCAAGAAAAAAATTATATAGAAAGCAATAGCATAGGAAAAGAATTTGGACAAACAGTGAAACACTAGCAGCAAGGAAAAAAATTATAATGGGAAACAAAAGGGAAAACAGCAAATGGAACAATCTTGGGGCTAAGAAAAGACAACACAGGACCCAGACAAAGAATAAACAGCTAAATTGCATTAAACAAGTGAAAGGCAGATTAGAAAAACAACACGAACAAAACCATCACAAAAGTAAGGAAAATAGCAATAGACAACAATGCATTTACAAATGAATAGACGAAACTTCACAACTAACATGAACTACTATAAAAAACAATCAGAGGTCGGAAACTTCGGTGAGGCTGCTCAAACCGGAAATACCGCTGAATGGAATTTACAAAATTTCCTACAGACACGTCCAATGTGCGGTCATCTTACAATGACATGTATTCGCTAACATTGGATCTCCACCCAACCTTCCCGCAAAGACACGAGAACATGAATAACAATGAAAAAAAATGACGAGAAGGATTTACCAGCACATAAACTGGACACACGTGCAAAAAAGTACAGGCCACTTATCTGTAAAAACGCGATCCACCAGATGCTCGCATGTAGATGAATTCAACGCTGCCTGGAGATCATGGTGTAACAAAGACGTATGGATAGCAACGGTTCAGCAAACAATGGCTACGAAAATCAATTGAAGACGACAGCAAACTTGAATGACGACATCTGGAAGTGGACTTGATGTGAAACATTCAGAGCAGAAAATATGGCGAAAGTTGATGGTTAGCAGGAAGCCGGCAGTCATGTGCAGTGCATACAATATTTATGTAGATGAGGGTCAACGGTGAAATGTCACAAAAACGTACTGGAAAATCATGAATGGAAATGTCTAGCGAAGTCGATCTCCCCACACTGGCCACCAAGATTTGTTACGTGTGGTTTTACTCTTTGTTGTTTGGTTTTTTTAAAGTAGAATATAGAATTACAAACGTTCATGCATCATGCTGACAAACACGAATGGATACGGGTATGGTCACCACAGGACATCACTGGCCGAAGAACATAAGACGTCGGGTAGAGGGTCCAAAATAATCTTCTTCAACATTTATTTGCTTCAGGAAAACATCTTCATGGTTAATGCATATATGATGCATACATAGTAGTTAATCTTCCATCTGTCTTGTCTCAATCATTCAGTCCTGGCCGCTGTACTAGAGGTGCATACGAGCGATGAACACCCAAGTAATGTGGACCAGACGAAGTGAATATTACAATAACTTGATTTATATATTCTCAATAAGAGGTGGAACGTCTATATAAGTTCAGGACCATCTTAGAAACATAGTGGCGGCCTTCGAAGTTAAATATGCCACTTAAATAAATATCTTCCTCCGCAATTCTTGGAGTTTGAATCAATACGTCTTACTAGGTCGACTTGAAGTAACGAAAGGCCACGAATATTAGCCGTTAGAATAAATTAGTGCAAACGCGGTACGTCATTGACGACTGGTGACGTATAAAATATGCAGCGTTCAATATAAGTTAAAAACCGTGCAAAAACATGAGTTACCACAAAGAGACATATTTCCTCAAAAGTAAATGGCAATAAGCCTATGTGTGGCAACAATACAAAACATATCAATATTCGTTCTTTAACAACGTCAAGGCCTAAAAACCTAGTCCCTGTAGACCTTAGTGTAAAAATCCAAATTACAATGGTTAAGCAATGTCTGCGGTATAGGAGAAGATCGCCTACCACGACAAATATGGGAAACCAAGAGCCAGGAATCCAGACCTCCAGGACGTCCCATAATTCGCTGGGAGGACAGCATAAAACGATCCCTGAAGAACCGAGGACTAGACTGGAACCAGATCAGAAGACAGCCGATAGGTTAGTATGGCGCTCTGTGAAACCTCTACACTCCACGATAGAAGAGGAACGACTAAGTAAGATTTCAGAACAAGGACTACATGATAATGCTATTCAACATGGTCTCCTCAATGTGTGACCTATCCATCTCCAGCGTCTTCTTCTCATTTCTTGTTCTACTGGCACTTGTCTGGTTCTGTTTATCAGCTCCACATAAGTGACCTTGTTGCACCATTTCAATTCTTCTGTTCTTCTTCGTGGAGAATTCATTCATGAAAGTCTGCAGCTTCTGGGTTATTGTTTTCGTATACAGTGCAAATAATGAACTAAAAATCAATTTTTTTTTAAAGGGCGGGGGGGGAGAGGAAGGGGGGGGGGGGGGGGGGGTTACGGGAGAACACATAATAAAAGGACTTTTTTAAATTATTTAATTATGAGTTTTCTCCGGCGTTGTTGCCAGGGATCACTGTTGAGGCAAAGAAAGGATAGGATTACTGCTCCCTCATGTATGTTGTACAAGGCAACTAATATGAGCTTGTGTATGAGGCTGGGAACGTCATTGTATAAAAAACGTTACTACAGAAGCCACCACTGCAGGAGTATGTGAATACTTCGTGTTGGCTTAGTACAAGGGGAGCAGCTACAATGGTAATTCCATGCTCCACATGATGATGATGAATTACGAGTTTGGCCTCGTTTTGATGATGCCAGCACTGTTCATAGTGGGCTCAAGGTTCTTCGGTTGCATGTGGACGCCCTAAATTAGGGTTCCCATTCGTCCCGTTTTTCCCGGGACAGTCCCGTTTTTTTTATAAAATGTCCCGGTGTCCCGAATTTATTCCAAATGTCCCGCTTTTTAAGGGTCCTTCCTGAAAAAAAAATCTTTGGGTAACGGATTTTATTCCGTGTTTTAGTAGTTTTACTTTATCAATTCCCGGTTACAGTGGACCCTCGGTTTGAATCTCGAACAAAAATTCGAAAGTCGACCAAAACAGTGTTCAGTGAGCATCTACCAAATGATTTAATGCGTATTAGCATTATTATACAGTATTTTTATCGTTTTTCATCCGCATAATGCCAAAACGTAAGTGCAGTATAAATGATACCATTACAAGAGACTTTCCCTTCATTAAAGGTGTAGATGAAAATGTGGAATGTACTTTATGCAGCTCTAAATTTTGCATTTCACATGGTGGTCGGTCAGACGTAGTCAACCACGTGAAAACGAAAAAACATAAAGGTGCTGTTGAAAGTAAGGCTTCCAACAGCAGTATAAGTCATTTCTTTAATGCGAAAACCCAGAGTGAAAAGGAAATGGAAAAACATTTATCATTGGTAGCACAGGAAGCAACCTTCTCTTATCACACGGCGGTGCATAACCACAGCTTTAAGTCCATGGACTGCACAACAGCCATCGTGAAAAAACTTTTCAACGATAAATTCAGATGTTCGCAAACAAAGTGCAAGGCAATGATCACCAATGTTATTGCGCCATTTGCGACAAAGCAAATTGATGAAGAGCTAAAAGAAGCTCGTTTCATATCAGTATTAATCGACTCATCAAACCACTTGGACAAGAAGTTAGTGCCTCTGGTCGTGAGATATTATCATGCAGCAAAAGGTGTGAAGGTGAAGGTGTTGTAGTTAGTTAATTTAGGCGGTGAAACTTCAGAACTGTTATTTTCTTATGTATTGGAAGTGTTACAGAAGTCAGATCTCCTTAAAATGGTTATTGCTATATCAGCAGATAATACAAATACAAACTTTGGTGGAAAGAAGAGACAGGAAGAGAATAATCTGTACTTCAAAATGCAAGAAAACACTGTGAACAATTTAATTGGTATTGGTTGTCCTGCACATGTGATACATAATGCTGTGCAGATTGCTGCGGATTGCTTACCTATTGATCTTCAGTTAATAATTAACAAGATTTACCAGCATTTCCACATTTATTGTGTACGAGTTGAGGAACTCAAATCATTTTGCGAATTCACCAATACAGAATATAAAACTGTTTTGGGTAACAGCAAGACAAGATGGCTCTCTCTCTTGCCTGCAGTCCAGAGAGTTATTGACATTTTCCCTGCATTGAAGTCAAATTTCCTTTCCATTCACAAATGTCCTACCAGTCTCAAAAATTTCTTTGAAAATCCACTTTCAATTACACTCCTGCATTTCATTGCCAGCCAGTTAAAAACCTTTTCTGATACCATCAAATGTGTTGAAAAGCAAGAGACAACAGTAATTGAAGTGAAGGATGAAGTAAACACACTGGTGGAACAATTAAACAACAGGAAGGCAGAAAAGTTTCTTACCACTACTGTGAGAAATCAGTTGCAAGAATTGGAAAAAGGACACATAACAGTTGAAAAGTTTCAAAGCTATGCAGTAGATTTCTATGACACTTGCATTGAATCAGGAGTGGTGTACACCATTTCTTACGCCTCTTCAGTCTATGAATTGGATCAATTTGAAGGGAAAGGAGTCTGTGACTTGGAAGAACATCCAAGAAAGCTACATATTCATGAAGACAGTGTCACCAAATTTTACTGTGAATGAAAAGGACTTATTTGATGAGTTTGCATGTGTGAAAAAATATTGTGAAAGCAAATTTGATGTGTGGAGTGAACTGAAGGATCAAAGTGTCCGTGAAAAATGGTGTGAGATGTTCGCTCATTTTACAAAACAGGATATAAATGCTGAGAACCTGATATGCCTAGTTAGTTTTTGTTTGGCACTGCCAGGATCCAATGCAGCTGTTTTGAACGTGTTTTTTCACTAATAAATGCGCTTTGGACAGACGAAAAAAACAGACTTAAAATTGAGACAGTGAAAGCTTTAACCATTATAAAGACCCGTTTTAAGGATTTCTCTTGTGCTGAGTTCTATGTCCAAATATCAGAAGAAAAAAAACTTCTTGATAAATATCTGATAAAATCTGATAAATATTCTGATGAATCTGAAAAATAAACTTGACTATTGTGTATTTTTTAAAAGTGCGATTTTTCTAATTAAGTATGTTTGTAATTTAGAATTCTTTTTTAAAGTGGAAGTTGTGTTAGTTAATATGTGTATTTTTATACCAGTAGCTTATTTTAAGTGCAACATATAATATACAGTAGAACTCCATTTATCCGAACCCCATGGGACCGAGCATCGTTCGGATAATCAAATGTTCGGATAATTGGATTACATGATGTATCGAGTACATGTACACATATTTCTAAAAATAATTAACAATCACAAGGAAAATACACTATAAAACATATTTACTTGTACTGTAATAATAATACCCACACTGTATTAGATCACTGTATCACCAAAATCTTTCATTACACTGCAGTGCATGTACTACTTGTATTAATTATTTTTGTTAAGAAAGAGAAATGTTTTCAAAATAACATTACAAACAATTCAAAACCAGGCGCAACTTACGTATACATGTACTTGCACAGATGTAGCCCACTATTTAAAATAATGAGGAATCCTCTTTTGCGCCAAACTGGATAGTCTGCTTTTGGCTGCTAAGTCCCGCATTCTCTTCAACAGCAGAAGCTGTGTAGGACAGCTGTCATCTTCTTGCTCGTACCAAGCCATCGCTGTTTCTAGTGCTATAAAGGCCTCTTCAGGACTTGGTCGACGTTTTGGGTTTTCTTCATAATCTACAAGTACATCATATACTTCTGAGGAGTCTTCATCATCGGTCACTACATGTATTTGGTTTTCTTCTTGCACAAAAGACAAAATTTCTTCGTCATTCAAAAACTGAAAACCAGAATTATTATCATCTTCTAGCCACATGTGTGCATCATCTTTGTCACAGTCCGAAAATCCGGGCATTGCTTGAAACAGTTCCACAACTTCATTTATACAATCATCATTTGTGTCCACTGCAGTAGTTTCATTTCCTTCTTTTTTCCCAAGCAATCTATTCCAAGCCTTGTTGAGATTATCTTGTGACAGGGTGGTCCAAGCATCAGCTTACATATAGCAGCAGTCTTTGAGATTAAGCTTTTTTTGAAAACGCCACCACACTTTCTTCATCTTCAGCCAACAATAAACGACGCAGGACTTCCTTCTTGTACATCTTTTTAAGCTTTGCTATAACACCCTGATCCATTGGTTGAATCAGTGCTGTTACATTGGGAAGCAGAAAAATTACTTTAAAATTTGCATCAACTGCATTCAATGTATCCGTCTCTGGATGAGATGGTGCATTGTCCAGTAGAAGAATTACTTTTCCAGTTTTCTTTTCTTGTTCTTTCAACCTCTTCACATTTGGGATGAACTGATTTGTATACCAATCAAGAAATATTTCACTATTCATCCAAGCACTCTTCTGTGCTTTGTAGCACAATGGGAGACATGTCACATTCTTTAAACAACGTGTTTTTTTGGCTTTGCCGATCATTAGCACCGGTAAACGATGACTTCCACTGGCATTCGCGGCTACCAAAATTGTTACTCTCTCTTTGCACTTTTTAAACCCAGGGGCAGCTGCTTCGCGCTGAGATGCAAGTGATTTTTGAGGCAATGATTTCCAGTATAAGCCAGTCTCATCGGCATTATACACATCATCGAGTAAATAACCTTCTTCTTCCAAAAAAGCCAAGAATGTTTCTTTAAAATTTTCAGCGGCAGTTGCATCGCTAGATGAAGATTCCCCTTGAATCTCCAATTCTCGTATGCCATGACGAGATTTAAAGTTTCTTAACCATCCCTGGCTAGCCTTAAAGTCAGGAGGACCGTCAAGTTGACTGTTGAACTGAAGTGCCTTTTCACACAATAGAGAGCCAGAGATAGGTTCCCCTTTGCTTCTTCTTTGCACAAACCATATATACAAAGCCTCTTCCAATTTCAAATCTTTCGCATTTCTCATGGTTTTATGTTTCTTCGACCCATTTTCACTATCCAATTTCGATGCAAAACTCATAATTTTATCCTTGTTACTTTTGATGTCAGAGACGGTAGCTTTCTCAACATTGAAAATCCTCGCAAATGAAGACACAGTTTCACCTTTTCCTAGTCTCTTGATAATTTCTGTTTTCGTTTCAATTGACAAAACATTGCGGTTCCTTTTATATGCTTTAGGCCTACTGGAAGATGCCAGGTCGCACAGAGAAATACGTGTACACCAAAATTATTCTGCTGTAGTATTGTTCGCACACATTTGAAGCTTGCCGCATAATAGATTAATTTGTGCTTTACCTTAATTTTTAACATGTCCCGTTTTTTTACAAAATGTCCCGGGTTTTTTAGGTAAAAATTTGGAAATGTCCCGGTTTTTAAACAAAACATTATGGGAACCCTACCCTACATACAAAATATGTTGTGGACTAGCACCTTCACTTTAAAGCAGGAATTTGACTACGATATTTTAACAGACGTTCAGAAATAGGCGCTTGCGTAGAATAGCTGGATTGACATGGTATGACAAGAGACAGTGAAACAAGAGATGAGAATACGACGCTGGAGATAAATAGGACACGCACTAATGAAACCTGTTGATAGCATTACAAGGCAGTCCTTGTTCTGGAATCCCTGGTGTAAGAGAGGCAGAGGGAGACCAAAGAAAACACGAAGAAAAGAACTGGAGACATACATGAAGGGGATGGAGAAGACATTGAAAGACGAAGAGGTAATAGCACGGCACAGGAAGATTTGGCATAAGTTTGTTGATGGCACGTGACAGGAAGATTTGGCATAAGTTTGTTGATGGCACGTGACAGGAAGATTTGGCATATGTTTGTTGAAGGCACAGGACAGGAAGATTTGGCATAAGTTTGTTGATGGCACAGGACAGGAAGATTTGGCATAAGTTTGTTGATGGCACAGGACAGGAAGATTTGGCATAAGTTTGTTGATGGCACAGGACAGGAAGATTTGGCATAAGTTTGTTGATGGCACGTGACAGGAAGATTTGGCATAAGTTTGTTGAAGGCACGTGACAGGAAGATTTGGCATAAGTTTGTTGATGGCACGTGACAGGAAGATTTGGCATAAGTTTGTTGAAGGCACAGGACAGGAAGATTTGGCATAAGTTTGTTGATGGCACGTGACAGGAAGATTTGGCATAAGTTTGTTGATGGCACAGGACAGGAAGATTTGGCATAAGTTTGTTGATGGCACGTGACAGGAAGATTTGGCATAAGTTTGTTGATGGCAAGTGACAGGAAGATTTGGCATAAGTTTGATGAAGTCATATACTCCTTTGGCAACTGAAGGGTGATGATGATGTTGGATAACAGTTAGGCTTTTAAAATGTTGGATAACAGTAAGGCTTTTAATATGTTGTATAACAGTTAGGCTTTTAATATGTTGGATAACAGTTAGGCTTTTAATATGTTGGATAACAGTTAGGCTTTTAATATGTTGGATAACAGTTAGGCTTTTAATATGTTGGATAACAGTTATGCTTTTAATATGTTGGATAAC
Organism: Oreohelix idahoensis; assembly: GCA_024509875.1. NCBI lineage: Eukaryota > Metazoa > Mollusca > Gastropoda > Stylommatophora > Oreohelicidae > Oreohelix > Oreohelix idahoensis. Next base: position 202,429 of record JAMPIV010000673.1, on the reverse strand, counting down.
AGTTAGACTTTTAATACAACTAGAGTAAGACAAGGCTGTGTTTTTTTAACCGTTGTCATTTACTGTTTATATTGATACAACCACACACACAGGACACACATACACAGTACTTTTTTGTGATTCATATGCTAAGTAAATTTTTTTTTAAGGATTAAATAGAGTCTTGCGGCTTATTAGCTGGTTCCTTTACTATAAAACATGTATTAAACTAATTAACTCGTGCAAAACATTAAAAGCTACAAACAGCGGCCACAGCAGAAGGGGACAATGAAGACAGAAGCGATGAAGATTTTATGTAGTCTCCTACAGCCATAACTGACTATGACAGCCCTGGTCAGCTTTTTTTGTTGCCTGCTGTTCCTTTCGGAGTGTCCTTTCCTCTTCTGAGTTCTGTAGGAGCCTTTTCGCCCAATCTGACGTGGCGCCGTAGGGACCGTCGCCACTTGGTCCGATCGACGACTTTGCAATGTTTGCATTAGTATGCGGTTAGACAACGGTATGTGATTCATTCCTGTCTGGGCGGTTTCATTTTGGAAAATGGAAAGCTTGGCATGAAAACAAACACTCAAACAAACAAAAGTACGAGATGCTGTCAATTTACAGTTTAAGCTACTTCTCATCATTGTTCTTGTTTAACTTGAAGTCTGCGAATGACTAATTTCTCCTTTATTGCAGCTGTGTCTGGTCAGAACCAAATATGAGCATATAATAAAATCAGAGCAGTTTTTTTTTTTGTTGACATCTGCATAATTGCTTGTTCCGAATTCCCAGGTTGTGGGAAATACAAGGAGACATTAAAAACGTACAGATTGAGAAATTATGGCATCAAAAGAATTGTATGAACTACACCCTGCATTAAGTATATAGAGAGATAGAAAATTATTGTATGAACTACACCCTGCATTAAGTATATAGAGAGATAGAAAATTATTGTATGAACTACACCCTGCATTAAGTATATAGAGAGATAGAAAATTATTGTATGAACTACACCCTGCATTAAGTATATAGAGATAGAAAATTATTGTAGGAACTACATCCTGCATTACGTATATAGAGAGAAAATTATTGTAGGAACTACATCCTGCATTAAGTATATAGAGATAAAATTAGTGTATGAACTACACCCTGCATTAAGTATATAGAGAGATAGAAAATTATTGTATGAACTACACCCTGCATTAAGTATATAGAGAGATAGAAAATTATTGTATGAACTACACCCTGCATTAAGTATATAGAGAGATAGAAAATTATTGTATGAACTACATCCCGCATTCAGTATATAGAGATAGAAAATTATTGTAGGAACTACATCCTGCATTACGTATATAGAGAGAAAATTATTGTAGGAACGACATCCTGCATTAAGTATTTATTGTATGAACTACACCCTGCATTAAGTATATAGAGAGATAGAAAATTATTGTATGAACTACACCCTGCATTAAGTATATAGAGAGATAGAAAATTATTGTATGAACTACACCCTGCATTAAGTATATAGAGATAGAAAATTATTGTAGGAACTACATCCTGCATTACGTATATAGAGAGAAAATTATTGTAGGAACTACATCCTGCATTAAGTATATAGAGAGATAGAAAATTATTGTATGAACTACACCCTGCATTAAGTATATAGAGATAGAAAATTATTGTAGGAACTACAAGAGAAAATTATTGTAGGAACCTGCATTAAGTATATAGAGAGATAGAAAATTATTGTATGAACTACACCCTGCATTAAGTATATAGAGAGATAGAAAATTATTGTAGGAACTACATCCTGCATTAAGTATATAGAGAGAAAATTATTGTAGGAACTACATCCTGCATTAAGTATATAGAGAGATAGAAAATTATTGTATGAACTACATCCTGCATTAAGTATATAGAGATAGAAAATTATTGTAGGAACTACATCCTGCATTACGTATATAGAGAGAAAATTATTGTAGGAACTACATCCTGCATTAAGTATATAGAGATAAAATTAGTGTATGAACTACACCCTGCATTAAGTATATAGAGAGATAGAAAATTATTGTATGAACTACACCCTGCATTAAGTATATAGAGATAGAAAATTATTGTAGGAACTACATCCTGCATTACGTATATAGAGAGAAAATTATTGTAGGAACTACATCCTGCATTAAGTATATAGAGATAAAATTAGTGTATGAACTACACCCTGCATTAAGTATATAGAGAGATAGAAAATTATTGTATGAACTACACCCTGCATTAAGTATATAGAGATAGAAAATTATTGTATGAACTACACCCTGCATTAAGTATATAGAGATAGAAAATTATTGTAGGAACTACATCCTGCATTAAGTATATAGAGAGATAGAAAATTATTGTATGAACTACACCCTGCATTAAGTATATAGAGAGATAGAAAATTATTGTATGAACTACACCCTGCATTAAGTATATAGAGAGATAGAAAATTATTGTATGAACTACATCCTGCATTAAGTATATAGAGATAGAAAATTATTGTATGAACTACATCCTGCATTAAGTATATAGAGATAGAAAATTATTGTATGAACTACACCCTGCATTAAGTATATAGAGATAGAAAATTATTGTATGAACTACACCCTGCATTAAGTATATAGAGAGATAGAAAATTATTGTATGAACTACACCCTGCATTAAGTATATAGAGATAGAAAATTATTGTATGAACTACACCCTGCATTAAGTATATAGAGATAGAAAATTATTGTATGAACTACATCCTGCATTAAGTATATAGAGAGATAGAAAATTATTGTAGGAACTACACCCTGCATTAAGTATATAGAGAGATAGAAAATTATTGTAGGAACTACACCCTGCATTAAGTATATAGAGATAGAAAATTATTGTATGAACTACATCCTGCATTACGTATATAGAGAGATAGAAAATTATTGTATGAACTACACCCTGCATTAAGTATATAGAGATAGAAAATTATTGTAGGAACTACATCCTGCATTACGTATATAGAGAGAAAATTATTGTAGGAACTACATCCTGCATTAAGTATATAGAGAGATAGAAAATTATTGTATGAACTACACCCTGCATTAAGTATATAGAGATAGAAAATTATTGTAGGAACTACATCCTGCATTACGTATATAGAGAGAAAATTATTGTAGGAACTACATCCTGCATTAAGTATATAGAGATAAAATTAGTGTATGAACTACACCCTGCATTAAGTATATAGAGAGATAGAAAATTATTGTATGAACTACACCCTGCATTAAGTATATAGAGAGATAGAAAATTATTGTAGGAACTACATCCTGCATTACGTATATAGAGAGAAAATTATTGTAGGAACTGCATCCTGCATTACGTATATAGAGAGAAAATCATTGTAGGAACTACATCCTGCATTAAGTATATAGAGAGATAGAAAATTATTGTATGAACTACATCCTGCATTAAGTATATAGAGAGAAAATTATTGTATGAACTACACCCTGCATTACGTATATAGAGAGATAGAAAATTATTGTATGAACTACACCCTGCATTAAGTATATAGAGAGATAGAAAATTATTGTATGAACTACACCCTGCATTAAGTATATAGAGATAGAAAATTATTGTAGGAACTACATCCTGCATTAAGTATATAGAGAGATAGAAACTAATAGGTTTGGCCATCTTACGAGAATGGAGCCCGACAAACTACCATTACGCGTCTACAACAGCAGAAGATTTGTTTCAGGTCACGTGGAAGACCAATAGGTAGATAGATAGGCAACAACACAGACATCCTACAACAACACATACATCCTACAACAACACAGACATCCTACAACAACAACACAGACATCCTACAACAACACGCGCTCACAGAAGCCAGAGCGACACACTAAGCTCAAGAACACAAAACTGCAGCTCCCCACGACGCTTCACGGCAATAGTGGAAGGAAAATTCAGTAAATTTTAAAACAAATGGACAAGTATATTTTAGGCAGACGTGAAATAGATAAAACAAAACATTGAAAGCCCTTGAATAGCTGGAATAGCACAGGTAGGCTAAGCATGAATTTGTTTAAGGATATTTAGGAACCTGTTGATAGCATTACAAGGCAGTCCTTGTTCTGGAACCCCCAGGGTAAGAGAGGCAGAGGTGGACCAAGAAACACATGAAGAAGAGCGCTGGAGGCAGAAGTGAAAATGGTGAGGAAGACGTGGAAAGAACTTGATGGCACGTGACTGGAAGACTTGGCATGTGTTTGTTGAATGCCTATGCTCCTTGGGGAGCTAGAGGATATTGATTGATTGACTAAGTTTTACTGGGGAGGAATTGGTAATGAAGGAATAATTGAATGAATACGACACTTAGTGATGCTAGGTGGAAAGAAATCTTAATACATGTAAAAGTCTGTTTGACTGGAGATGTAAAAGGTTGTTCAGTGTAAATGCCCAGATGTAACGTACTGTTTTGATGTGTTATGAATGTTAGTACGTTGAGCGTGTCGTGTTGTCCTGGACAGTACCAAGTAGTAGCGAGGAATTAGGTCACTAGCGTGAGGTGCCGCCAGGGTATAGTAGACACATACATAATGTCAGTATTCCTGTAGATTCAGACGTGTAGTACTTGTATAACAATGTGGTTGGTTGTGTAAGTGAGTAATTAACAGTGCTGATAACACGAAGGCCGTATAGGCTCTTGGACGTCTTCACATTAACTCACACAACCACAAGTAGAAGTCAGTAAAGTAGGGAATGCTGCTGACGTTTACAATATTTATTCATGACGATAATACGATGATGATGGACGAAACAGTCAGTAGTATAAGATAGTGGACATAATATATGTAGTTACAAAGCTCAGCTTCAGGCATCACAGATCCCAGACATGTAACAATGTCTTGACCAATGTTTACTGTTTATGCAATAACTCTAATCCCTGACTGAGCCCCGTCAGGTAAGCCCTAGCAAATATATTGCGTAGTACGGGCGATATCAGTTATTTAAACAAAGTCAATGCCATTGTCCTACAATTAGCAAAAGACTTCAGACTGGCCTCACATGCCAGATACTTCATTCTGGTGAAGAATATTGGCCGTAAACACGGACCAATATGATGACAACGAAATCAGGCCGCAGGTCGCGGGCCTCGATAATCAGGTCACTCTCAGTTTACACAAGCTTCTGAGATTGAATATATTTTCTGCCAAACCATATTCCGCCTGCATTGCGGATCCATAAAGATGATTCCTAGGCTTATGTATGTAACAGGTCAACTTAGACCTAGTCTTTCAAATATGAAGCAATACTGGGGTACCGTATAATAACTCCTTGTGAGCTTCGCTCACTATGTCGCCATCAGCGATAAATGTACCTGTAAGATCTAAACGAGATGAAAAGATTGAATAATGTTTCAGTTACCTTCTCAAAGAATCCTTACACTCTAAGGTAACACAACACAGCCAATACTGGCATAAAGAAACACTCAGGGACGGAAGAATGCGAAAACTTGGCAGAGAGAAATCTACGGATCGGTACATCCGTTCTAAGCCATAGGTACACTCTCTCTGAATCAGTCTCCCGGCTTTTGCCGCCAAGACCCGCGCATGCCCAAAGAGCATGGACCAGATCGAGGCAAACCCAGACCAGGCGTTTCCGACCAAACGGGTGATAAAGATACTCTGTATATGATCCTATAAATAGACTTAAGACATGTCAACTATAAGACATTGCCTGAGACAGGACAACATAAGACAGGAGAAGATAATCACCAGTCAAACCTGTCACAGAAAGGCAATCAACATTTATCTCTCTTTGATCACGTTAAACCAAACATACATTAGGTTGGCGTTTTTTCCACCGTCAAAAATGACGGCAACAATACAGTTGCATGTTTGTGTCATATAAAACATGTTTGTGTCATATAAAACATGTTTGTGTCATATAAAACAGAAACCTACCCTCTGTTCTATACTACTGTTCTTAAGTCTTCTATCATTTACTAGACACAGTATAAAGGTCTTTGTCTTGTGTGGACTGACATATACTGTATAATAGGGGAACGACAGAAGTGATTGCGTCATTAATAAGGCTAAGCTGCCCATTATAAACTTCCGGTTTTGTCTTGTGTTTCGCACTAATGACCGGTCAGTAAAGCATCTTTTTTGGGGATGCCTAGCTGGCCGTAAGGATAGTGTGATTCGCTTGTATAGCTAGGCGGTGTTGTCGTACGGAAGGTCCGGGGTTCGAATCCTGGGTAAGCCACTCACGTTTGTTGTTTTTCTGTTGTCTAGTGTTCTACTTCTTTATTTCTTACGAGTGCCTGAAAACATACCTTTATGTTTGTCTAATATTTATTTTGTGAGTACCCACCAATAACTGTGGCTAAATGTATGTTATTTTGGTTTGGTTTTTAAGGACTATCTTCATTGCACATGGACAACTCCATCAGTGCTCCGATCTCCTCCCTTAGATCACACAAGGAGGATCTCAGCACAGTGCACGTACTCCGTAGCACCAGCGAGAATCCCAATGTGTGCATATACTGTATAGGAATCACACATTCTATAAATATTTTTTGTCATGGGTAGGTTTCCTAATTTTTAAATTTTGCCAGGGCAGTGACCTTATGGCCTACTCGGGACCCAAAGACGCAGCAATAGAGAACGCAGTCAGCGACTCATAGCTTGACTGCCTGCGTCAGGACCAGCGAATCAGAGCTGGTCAAGACCGCACTCCACCTCCACGTGGTGGTCCTTGAAACAGTCTGCAGCAGTGCAGTCTGGCTGAGCGAGTGTGGATCGCAATGGGAAGGCAAACCCGGTCCTAAAAAATGCCGTGCAGAAGTCGGATGTGTCGACCGAAAGGTGCAGATATCACAGCTTAGGCGTAAACAGACACAACGCAACCACCGTCCTTTTCAGGACGAACGAAGAAGAAGAAGAATGGGCTCCTCATATTTTATTATTTTATATGCAAGAAATATGAACAGCAAAGAAAACCACGCAAAGAGTACTTGAAAGCACAAAACTCTTCATCACCAATACTAGAAACCGTAAAAAAAAGTTGACCTGCCCATACGGTTATACAAAATAATAAAATGTTATATTATCAAAACAAAAATAAACATATATATATATACCACAGCAAATGAGTATTAATAAGGTTACAAAAAATATATAAACTGAGTATTCAAAACACATGGTGAGAACGATAAGTAAGATACATTACCAAACATAAAAAAATCATCACATCCCCAATAGAAATACTTGAGATAGTTCCAACTGCGATACATAAACATGAAAAATACAATTAATCAAAGTACAAACCGTTCAAAACGCAACCGGGTAAAGGGAGATAAACGTAAGAACATTGAAAGGATGCATAAATACCACAAACACTACAGAGGTCAGGAAATTCCATACCAAACGCCAGAGTTTTTGCAATCTGGAAAACAACAAATGTAATACACTATAAAGAAGAAGAAACACTATCTACTCAAATTATAACCCATATGATTTGAGACGTGTATTCTATGCACAAAATAAACTACAGTTTATTTTAGCAGGTATAAAAATAAATAAATCATTTCACTGTATTTTATTTTTTTAATTTTCAGGTGTGTTGATTTTAATAAAGTGACCAGACGTCCCGGTTTTTTCGGGACAGTCCCGGTTTTCGACCATTGTTGATAATTTGTCCCGACTTTTTTTCGATGCAATCCGGGACGCCAATTTGTCCCGGTTTTCATAAATCTCAGATTAAAAAGAAAAAATTATTATTCCGTGGCTGACTTGAGGGAATTTTTAATTATTAGTGAACTGGCGCCGAAACAGCACAAGAGGTTGTCAGGACCGCGAATTAGTTTTGTAGTTCCAATGTGATATTCGCAGTTATTTGAAATTTTAGGTAGTGGTAAAGTACCAAGATTTTGCGTACGGTATACGTTTATTTAATTTAAACGGTGAACTATTTGTGCATATTTTGTTATTGTTGTAAGAAAATGGTACCAAAGCGTAAATGCAGTTTCAATGAAGATTTACAAAAGGAATATCCGTTTATTAAAAAGAGCACATCAAACTTCAATGTACGATGCAATATATGTGCCTCCGGGTTTTCGATAAGCCATAGTGGACGTGGTGATATTAAGAACCACATAAGCAGTGAGAAACATAAGAGAGCCGTCGTTACAGCTGCATCAAGCTCGTCGTTAACCACTTTCTTCAGAGCTGATAAAATTGGTGACCAAGAAGAGCAATTAGCTGCTATAGAAGGCGCCTTTGCATACCATACAGTGCTACACAATCATACTTTCAGGTCTATGGATTGCACATCAAAATTACTTCAGGTTACTTTAGAGCCAAAATTTGCATGTGCACGTACGAAAACAGAAGCCATTATTCGAAATGTCTTGGCACCCCATATTCTAAATGAGTTAAGGTGTGACCTAGAAAAGTCTACATTTATTTATGTACTGACAGATGCATCCAACCACAAAGAATTCAAGATTTTTCCTATGCCTGTCAGATACTTTGATCACAATAATGGAGTGAAAATTAAAATATTAGAGTTAAAGTCATTGCCAGGTGAAACATCTGATATTGTAAGTAGTTTTCTTAATGACTGCATAACTGAAAATGGTTTAGACAGGAAAGTAGTTGGATTATGCGTAGACAACACAAATTCCAATTTTGGAGGTGCTGAAAGGAAAGGATAGAACAATGTTTCCAAAAAACTGCAAGAAAACCTTGGACATGGTCTTATAGGAGTTGGGTGTGCAGGTCATATTTTCCACAACACTGTTCGAACAGCTGCAGATGTACTGCCTGTTGGTGTCGAACTGATTATTGCTAAAATGTATCTACTCTTCAAATCATACACAGTACGAGTTGAAAGACTCAAGGAGTTTTGCCAGTTTGTGGAAACAGACTTCCAGATGATCTTAGGTTATGCTCAGACTAGATGGCTTGCTCTGCTGTTGAAAGGGTTCTTCAGATGTTCCTGCTTCTAAAATCATATTTTCAAAGTCAAGACAGATGCCCAGTTTTTATACAGACATTTTTTGAAAATCCTCTATCTGAGGAATGGCTTGTTTTTGTTCACAGTCAGGCCTCTCCATTCCACGAAGCAGCGCAAAAAATAGAGGGACAGACGGTCACTGTGTTTGAAGTCATTGACAGCATCAACAGGTTGAAAACTATTTTGAAGTCCAAACTGGAAGACTGTTTCTTGCCATCAAGAGAAGCTAATCCTTGAAAAGCTGGAAATGGAAGGACTTCCAAAGGAGGATGTGAAAAAGTTTCATGCTAGCGTTTCTTCGTTCTATGAAACAGCTTTCAATTATTTGAATAAATGGGCTGCAACAAATTTTCAATTTTTTAAGATGCTGCTTGCAAAGAAGGACCTACAGTAACTCAGCTTCACCTTAAGTAAGGATTATTGATGTTTTTCTCTCTTATTAGTTTAAGTAGTTAAACTTATATAGTAAAATGTATGTTATTCAATATTATTCAAATGTATATATAAAATGTATATTATTTTAAATTGACATCAACTTGATTTTTCCGGGACATGTCCCGAATTTTGACCTTTTCTTTACCTTTTTGTCCCGATTTTTTGCATTGAAATAGGTCAAATCTACTATTTTGTCCCGGATTAGGGTTTTGAAAATATGGTCACCTTAATTTTAACGACTTTTATTTTGTCATGGTAGTGTATATGTTTACCGATAAAGAGATGAGTATCGAAACGCTCGACAGTTTACCTCCTTTGTAAGACCGAGCAGACATTATACCTTTTAATAATTTAATGTTATATTTGTATTCTCCCGTATTGTTATTTCCCTTCTTGGCATTTATATAAAAAAGCTTTTTTTTCTGTGTTACAAAAGCCTTTCTTGTTGGCTCACTGTTGTTTTTCTGTGCATTGTGTTAATGAGATGTGTTATGTGTGCTGTGTTTTTATAGGTGTGTGCTATGTTGTGTGTGCGCATGAATTCCGTGTCCAGCAAGAACGCGTGTCGTTTATGCTTTGGACGTGTTGCTATGACAACCAAATAAACTGTTTTACATCATTTTCCTGTTCGATCCTCATGGAGCACGGAGCAACCAATGCAGATAGTCCTCTTTCAGGAAGCCTGCACCAAAGCATTCATGTGCCATATGCTCTAGCGGCGCTGGTATCTGTAGCAAGTTATTGTACATGCTGAGGTCATCATCTTCGAGCACAGCCTTATATTTGTCGCCTCTTACAACATCACTGAGGTCGCGGATATTCTTTCTTTTTTATCTTCTTAAACACATGCCCGGGAATCACACACATAAAAGGGGGGGGGGGGGGGGCTAATGAAAATTGGTATACTTTCGATCATGCTTCCTAAGGAGCATATGCCTCCAGTACAGTTGACCCCCGTGCAGTAAGCCTGTGAAAAAAGCACCTCTTGCGCTTTTGTTATGATAATTTGTGTTGTATGATGAAGTTTCCAGCCCAATGCACAACCTTCATGTTAGTCGTTTCTTACGACATGCTTGAAATAGTAGTCGTTGCATTCTTTGTCTCTCCACTGAGATCCATGGACACCGCACGGGATATTATAGGTCAGTAACTTAACAAAAATTATCACAGGCTTATGTTTTATAGGTCAGTAACTTAACAAAAATTATCACAGGCTTATGTTTTATAGGTCAGTAACTTAACAAAAATTATCACAGGCTTATGTTTTATAGGTCAGTAACTTAACAAAAATGATCACAGGCTTATGTTTTATGGCTTATGTTTTATAGGTCAGTAACTTAACAAAAATTATCACAGGCTTATGTTTTATAGGTCAGTAACTTAACAAAAATTATCACAGGCTTATGTTTTATAGGTCAGTAACTTAACAAAAATTATCACAGGCTTATGTTTTATAGGTCAGTAACTTAACAGAAATTTCACAGGCTTATGTTTTATAGGTCAGTAACTTAACAAAAATTATCACAGGCTTATGTTTTATAGGTCAGTAACTTAACAAAAATGATCACAGGCTTATGTTTTATAGGTCAGTAACTTAACAAAAATGATCACAGGCTTATGTTTTACAGGTCAGTAACTTAACAAAAATGATCACAGGCTTATGTTTTACAGGTCAGTAACTTAACAAAAATGATCACAGGCTTATGTTTTATAGGTCAGTAACTTAACAAAAATGATCACAGGCTTATGTTTTACAGGTCCGTAACTTAACAAAAATTATCATAGGCTTATGTTTTATAGGTCAGTAACTTAACAAAAATTGTCACAGGCTTATGTTTTATAGGTCAGTAACTTAACAAAAATGATCATAGGCTTATGTTTTATAGGTCAGTAACTTAATAAAAATTGTCACAGACTTATGTTTTATAGGTCAGTAACTTAACAAAAATTATCCCAGGCTTATGTTTTCTCATTTAAGTGTTCGTCTTTAGATAGCCCACTTTCATCAACAGTTTCTCAAAATATCGACACAAATCTCGTTTTTTTTTAACGGGAGTATCATATTTATACAACCGCTTATGGTGTGTAGGCTCTGACTGATTTATACAGACAGCGTATATTGCAACTTGATTTATGCAACACCGTGTTGTTAAATGATTTTGTCAGCAATACAAGCTCGTCATTGATTTGTATATTGTATTATTTTATTTTTCTTGTCTAAAGCGTCTGTTTTTGTTACATTAGTTCAAGCTATAAGGCAGCTTCTGTGTCAATATGTGTATGTGGATATACATATACGTGTAGTTCAAAAAGGTGGGGGGGGGGGAGGCTGTGAAGGATGAAAGATAGAAAAGGACTATTGCTCCCTCAAGCATGTCGTACAAGGCGACTCATATGAGTATATAGTGCAGGGGTGCTAGCAACCTCATCATGTAAAAAGAACTGTCACAGAAATCAGCGCTGCTGGAGCTTGTGAGTTCTTGGGGCAGGGTTCCTGCAGAGGAAACATCTATGGTGGTGGCTCCATGTTCTGTTTGGAGCGGAAAGGAAAATGAGGATGAGGGTGATGACGGGGATGGTGATGATGAGGAGCATGAAAATGATGATGGGGCAGACGATGATGAGGTTATGACGATAAAGATGATGATGAGGAGGATGGCGCTGATGCTGAGGAGAAGGGGATGGGAATAATGATGAGGATGAGGAGGATTTGAAGGATGGGAGGGTGATGATGATGATGATGATGAGTGTGATTATGGTGATGATGATGATTATGATGTTGATGATATACATCTATTGTATATTAAATACGTAGATCTATCAGAGAAAACTGACAAAAAAATAACTGAAATATTAAAGCAAGAATTTGATTCTTTCCCTTACGTCATAGATCGACCTAAGTAACATCTGTTACTGTATTAATAAAACTATGTAGGGAAAATTTCATAACGTGAACCCAGTCTACATCTTCATTTATAAAGAGTTCAGTCACCGGGCGTAAGTTTGTGATAATTCGTATCTTCACTGCTACACACAAACTTTGTAGCCATATTTTGTGTCGATCAATATTGACTGTAAACGTTGTTTTCGGAGGATTTACGGATGATTTTTGATCGTTATTAGAATTAGCAGTTCTGGTCAATATTGTGAGTATCCGATATGATTTTTTTCTTAGATATGATAGAGTTTCTTTTATTATGTTCATTACTCTGTATAAATCAAAATCTACTGATGATTAAAATTATTTAGGAGAAGTCACATCCGAGCTATGTGAATAATTAAGTTATCATCATCATTCTTCTGTCCATCGAACTATCGCCATTGTGTCTTTATCTTCCTGCCTTATTTTTTAAATAATAACATTTAAACTGACGTCAAGCTGATAAATATAGTAGTGAAAAAATGTTTTAAAAATTATGATATTTTTTTAATAACCAAGGGCATAGGTGGAAATCAAATCCATACGTTCTTCCACCTCGTGAGGAGCCAGAATTACGCTAGGACCTCTCTCTCTCTCTCTCTCGCTCTCTCTCGCTCTCTCTCTCTCTCTCATTTTAAGTTCTGTTCTTGTCTCTTTAAATATTAACCCTTAAGGAACGTGGTAGTTTACTTATGTTGCTGTGGGTTTTCACATAGTTTTAAAGTTTAAGGGCTGGTTCTTTTCTCGATTCTTTAAAGTATGGTAATATACATATTAACAAAACGAAAGCTGAATGAGATTATTAAAATACAAAATTGGAAAAACACAAACCAAAAACGTAGTTCAAATATACCGCCCTAAAAACTGGCCTCCGGTCACGAGTGCAATCAGGCAGTGTCCGAGGGCCCGCATCAATAAGGGGCCCACTCTCCCACAGCTTCCATGTAGTTTAATAGAATGTCCAGTAAACAATCCTTTATAGCCGGTGCTGTGGGGGGTGGGGGGGGGGGGGGGGGTTAGATCATTGTCAGACCCGACTCTGGGTCTAATGGAGGGTCGAGTGACTGAGTGGTTACCGGGTTCGGGGCAAAGTTACCGGTTTCGAAATCTTGTAACGTCACGACACGGTCTACCCAGCTGTAAGTGGGTACCTCACACTGCTTTTGAGTTATGGAAGGCAAAAACGGCGAGAAAGGGAACTAGTCATCCCACCTCATAAAGTTTAGACTTGGTATCGTGAAGTCTCTAACACTTCACTCCGATGCGGCAGCATCTTCTGTTGGACTACCTTCACCTTTTTGTCTCTGACAATACGAGCAGCTTCTCCTGGTACAGTTATCCCTTAGTTACTTCACGTGCAGTTAATTAAGACCGTATCACGTGGCGGTAGTTTCTTAATATGAAACAAATATAAAGGTATGTTATCCGGCACTCGCAGGAAATAAAGAAGTAGAACACCAGACAACAGAAAAACAACAGACATGAGTGGCTTACCCAGGATTTGAACACTGGACCTTCCGTGCGACAACCCCGCCTAGCCATGCAAGCGAATCACACTATCCGCCCTGCCATCTACGCATCATCAAAAAATGATGTTTCAATGGCAGGTCAACAGTGCGAACCACAATACATGACACCAGAAGTCCACCATGGGCAGTTCAGCCTATTAATGACGCAATCACTTCTGTTGTATTTCTATCAAGCAGTATAGGCCGAATCCAACAAGACAAGGACCTTAATACTGTGTCCAGTAAATGATAGTAGACTAGAACAGTGAGAACAGAATAGTGGGTAGGTTTGGTATTGTATAAACATTTATTACACATAATTGAGGGAAACCCGAGGCCTGTAAACAGTAAATTAATATGAAACAAATATAAAGGTATGTTATCAGGCACTCGCAGGAAATAAAGAAGTAGAACACCAGACAACAGAAAAACAACAGACATGAGTGGCTTACCCAGGATTTGAACACTGGACCTTCCGTGCGACAACCCCGCCTAGCCATGCAAGCGAATCACACTATCCGACCTGCCATTGAAACATCATTTTTTGATGATGCGTAGATGGCAGGGCGGATAGTGTGATTCGCTTGCATGGCTAGGCGGGGTTGTCGCACGGAAGGTCCAGTGTTCAAATCCTGGGTAAGCCACTCATGTCTGTTGTTTTTCTGTTGTCTGGTGTTCTACTTCTTTATTTCCTGCGAGTGCCTGATAACATACCTTTATATTTGTTTCATATTAATTTACTGTTTACAGGCCTCGGGTTTCCCTCAATTAGGCGGTAGTTTCTGCAGACCTAGATAAGGGCTCCAAAAATCGGTCATGTTTGAGCGGCCTCAATGACCTCTTGGTTTCATTTTATTCCTAGTTTCAGAGCCGGCCCTTTGAATTTTTCCAAGTGGGGTGAGGTCTCGTTTTGCCCTTACCCCGTGCTGTACAGTATTGTTCTCTTTTGATGGCTGATTGTAAACTGTTGGGTTGGATCATTATAATATCCACCCTTTTTTTCTATTATTCGTTAGACGCCCTCGTAAAGATAGCACCAGTGCGACTGCACCGCTAGCACCTCCCAAGAGCCACCACTGCTTAGGTTGGTTAGTGTTGTGGCGTGTAAATTATTCCAGTAAGGTATAGACTTTAGAGAGTAATTCCCAACCATTGCTTCTTCAGTCTCCACTTGTATGTGTTTTTCATTGCCGTACTGCATTACAGAACAAAAATCTTCCTATATTTACATATATTGGGTCTATTCCATATTCCACCACTTCATTCATACTTTTAAATATTGCACCATCATGTCTGTTTTACTACCCCATATCTAGTCCCTATATGGGAACCTTTCTTATACACACAGCTGTTCTACGTCAATCACGAGATGGACTCGCAATAGAGTTATTTACCTTTAGTGTTAACTCATGAGTTGTCACGGGTGGCTTCCCCTTGGCTCTGCAGTAGTGGTCCGACAGTGGCTAAAACCTAGAGTTTCTAATGTGGGTCTTCAAAGGTGTCTACCTTCGCACAAGATTACTCTTGGCAGAGTTGTAGATAGGATAATGATGCTTCTACCTTGAGGGAGTTTTATAAGATATTCAGAAAGCAAGAACAATACTGAATGAGTCCCAGCAATGTTAACTTTAGTATCTGCTGTCAACTTTTGTGAAGGATTGTCTTATAATTAGCTCGTTCAAGCCCTCAACTGAATTACTCAGTGAAATTCTTATTATTATTTTATAGCTCTGTTAAGTGTTTTTAAGAAATTGACTGAGACATACGGGTGCAGTACATTCAAAATGATTAAATCAATGTTAAATTTGTATATACACAAATAACAAATTTAATAATCAAATATCGTTAACAGTTTTAAAATGAATACTTTTTTTTAAAAAGGTAATCACCACAGGGTGATGTTATGGTTTTCGAAAAAAAATGGACAGTTCACTTGGCAGCTATCAAGTTTATACTTAGCTGCCAATAGTTTGATGGTTTCTGCCCCGCTGATGTTTGGTTCTATGCAGACTAGTTCAATCGTCACTGGTCGAGTCTGAAAGTTGTGATATGTTCCAAGAAGTTTCAGGGAGTAATCACAAAGCTGGTCCAGCATCTATAAGACCCGTCTGATGATGTGTCTAGCGTCGACTTCAGGCCACTTATACTCTCACTTGTTCCAGAGATAGTACTCTCAATTGGTACCACCGGCTAGTGTCACAAAAGAAGAGAACAAATACCCTCTTGAGTTTTGAGTTTTCCTGACACACACTCTTGTGCCCCCTCTTTTCATTCCACAATCCCATCTACCTCATAACTTTGCCCTCTCTGAGAATTTATCTTAATCCCAATGAGCGGAAAACTTTCATTACATTTAGGTTGAATAGGTTTACATTTACCTCTAGCTTGGTTGAAAAGGTTAACAATATAATAAGTATGTACATCATTTCTCTCATCATTCACTCTCTGCTCCATATGGAACTTGGGACTACCTCTGCTTTTGATTCTCTATAAGAAACTCGCATAAAGCAGTCACCAGCCCTTGAATGATGGTTCATGAAATCATCATTCTATATACTGAGGTTGCCACTTATACTCTCATTTGTTCCAGAGAAAGTACTGTCAATTGGTACCACCGGCTAGTGTCACAAAAGAAGAGAAAAAATACCCTCTTGAGTTTTCCTGACACACAATCTTGTGCCCCCCTCTTCTATATCGGTATGACTTGGACATCAACTAGCAACTGTCACATATTAATATTCACATATCAATATATACATACTAAATCATGTGTTAATAATGCAAAATATAGAATTATAAATGTACAACTTACCCCAAAATCTCTTTTGGGAATACAGACAGGCTTCTGGCTCAGAGAAATAGTTAAGGCAACTTGTTTAAGATGCCTCTTCCTCGCGTTCTGGGGTTTACTTTACAATAAGTTCCCATTCTGACCTCGTGTTCAGATTCCTAGGATTGCGGTTTTCCGTGTTAATAAAGGTAGAGTTTTCCTGTGATATAAGTCCTCAAGAGGCTCAAACAAGTCCGGTCCGATAAATAGATTATGACTCTATTCTAAACTCTGGCAGGTCTAGTTGTCTCTTGGCGAGTAGACTTTCACAGTGCTTTCAACCGTCTAAGTGTCAGGTTATATTGCAACTTTCGTCCCACGCACGTTGTTGTTTACTCTTCGACCAGGCTCCAATAAGAAATGTTGTTATGTTTACATCTCAAATGCCGGCCAAAAGTTACAATCATGCGTGGTTTGATAGCGTCTATTAAAAAAATTTCCTCATAGGAAAATTCTACATGTTATTTAAAAGGTCACTTTCCAAATATGGAATTGTTATATCCGTCGATTTGCTGTATTGATTGCAACTACAACTCCCTACATTATCACAAATTATGTCTTCGTAACAATTCTGTCCGTAAGTTATTACAACATTCCGTCTTTCAGGTGCATGTCTGCTGTAATATGTACGCAGACGGATAATCTATCGCCCCATACTTGTGCAAACACCGAACCTCGTTTGACCATCTGGGCTGTGACTCTTCAAGACAGTAATTAGAAGGTGGCACAAGCTATATCAGCGATAAGCGAGCTCGCTTGGCAATTTCCGTGTGAATCCGGCGCCCAATGTCTGGTACACGAGAATTTTATCAACATGACTGTCGGTCAAGATTGCATCATCCGTCTACTCTTTCAGCAGGGATGAACAGGTAAACAGACAAGGCGAATTATTACGGGAAGAAGTGCAAACAATGAATCGAAAATACCAATTCTGCCAGAGAGGAAAAGAGAGCGAACCCAATTATGTGACATGAGGTACTAACATTAAAGCCTCAGAGAACGAAGAAAAGAATACCGAAGTTCCACAAGATCCAGCCCGTGAATGGTGAGAGCGCAAAGAAAGGGCAGGGAAAGGTAGCAAAGAGCAAGGTGAATGAATGGAAAAATGTGTCAAATGACTTGTTCATAAAGGAAGCCATGGCTGATTAATTTATTACGTCACCTGCATCTCATCCTACACAAAACCTCATTAAACAAGTTATAAAATAATATTTCCAGACCACGAGGTCTTATATATATGGTACATGACACTGGCAAATCTATGAATTGTCCAAGGGAGGGGCGATACATCCGAATGATAAGGTTCCCCCGCCCCCTACGCTCCTTATTTACACATATTTTTAGATAATTAAAAAACAAAATAACGAATTTTGAAAAAATGTGACAGCTTGATAGTATTATTAAACAGTAACTCAAAAATTTTTATTTTCATTAAAAAAAACTATGTATAGCATACCTCGTAATTACATACAAGTAAGGTACAACTACAAAGAGACAAAATTTGTTAAAAATTCATACATATTTTATATTATAGCACAACATTATTTGATTTGGGTTTGGCCGCCCGATACAGAAATTATCCGCCTCTTGTCACAAAGTCCTCAGTTTTTGCGGCTCGAGGGAAGTTTCCTTGTGTCGCCTGCCTGGCGCCGTCCTTTATTATTATTCCATGGCGATCCCCTTTATTGTCTTTCATTGTCCGGCCCATGTAGAATCTTAGGGTACTTACCATTGTCCAGTACCAGACATGTTTTAGTTCGTCCGTCAACCCAACCTAACGATTAATTACATTTAAGTCCCAATTGGTGGGGGGGGGGGGAGAGAGATACTGGAGCGGTTGTTATGAAATAAAGGTTTTCAAAGTCCTAAGGGAGGGGTGATCGCCCTGTCGCCACTTCCTTGGATCCTCCAATGGTACATGATCCTAATATAACCGACGAATCTTTTGTCTAGGTTGAACGGGGCGCGCCTCACCAAAACGAGGCAAAAACTCCTATTTATAAAAAGAAAAAAATACGCTTGATTTAGTTACTCAAGATATACAGGGTCACTTCCTATTTGTAAAGTGTTATCTCTTCACTCATATCCAAATGATTAACGCGGAAAAAGCGTCAAAATAACGGCAATTAACTATCATTTGATTACACAAAATGCTAGGCCACATTAACATTACTGCTCAGTGTTAGGTCACGTGTGTTCAACCAATTATTTCGCAACAGGCGGCAGTTGTTGTTGTCTCTTGTAACGCTGGTTCATTGGACGTTTTAGCTTTTCTGTTCTTTCTGGAGAAAAAAATAACAAAAATTAAAACTTATTTTCACTTCAGTTAATGATCTTTGTTTTTACATGTGTTTCTTTGAAATTCAGTGGATACCAGTGATGACATAACAGTTTTATATCCAATGGATACAAGTGAGAATATAACACTTTTATATCCAATGGATACAAGTAAAGATATAGCACTTTGATATCCAATGGATACAAGTAAAGATATAACACTTTGATATCCAATGGATACAAGTAAAGATATAGAACTTTTAAAATGATCTTACTAAAGTGTAAGAAGCTTGAGCAGCCGAGAATGCCAAAATCGATTATTTACAGGCATCCAATTTACCCACCACAATAGAACCGGTGTTGAGTGTAAACAGACCTAAGGAACTGCACCATATAGTCAAACAATGTTTTACACAAAGAAAAATTAAAATATAGTGATTTGTTTGTTTGTTTAATTGTGTTTCATGTCTTTTCTTTTATTTTATTTTTCTTGATGTGGTTGTGTTTATTTTAATTGTTTGTTTGGATTTTATTTATTTATTTTTTTACACCTTTTGACAAGTATGAAGAGACTACCACTTTAGAGTTAGTGAGGAAAAATAACATGCACACACACGATCTGGAATATTTTATTTGTTCTATTTATAATAATAGGACAGGATATATGTTGCCACGTTCGCATATCGGCATATGAACATAACATATGAAAATAATGGCATTAGATATCCTAATTATAACCCTTTAGGGTTACACGGTATATTTTTCTTAATTAATTTTTTTTTAAATGTCATCATTACCAAATTGATCAGGTAATCATATCGATGTACGCCGAAGGTTTACGGACTGATCTGAGAATATAATATTGCCGAGCGATGTTATATATTAAACAGATGAGTGCATCGATCATCCAATCAGGTGTGTGAATAACGTATATTAACATTGTATAATATCAGTTATCCTCAGCGCAAGTGCGAAACATGATTGAGAAATGTTGTTGTGTCTTCTTCATTAAATGTATTATTATGGGCTATACCAGGGGTTCTTTACTTTTCTTGTGGCATGGACTCCTTTGATTGTCCGGCGATTGCAACGGATCGCTTTGGTTGTCTGGCAAAGGCTACAGGTCCCTTTGGTTGTCTGGTGAAGACTACGGATCACTTCGTTAAAACAAAATATACATAGACCTCTAATTAAAATTTTTTGCCTACAAATAATACATTTTATTACAAAGAAAATGAGTTAAGATTACAAAAAAATATTACTGAAATACAAAAACAATATGTAAATAGAATATACTTCTGTAAAGAAAAAAAAAGAAAAAACCAATCTATGATAATTTTTTTAGTAAAAATGTTGGTGACACTAAAATTCAAATATTTAGGTTATGTACGCAGATCCCCTAGAATTCATTCATGGACTCCGTGGACCACAGGTTAAGAATCACTGTGCTTTACGTTTTGTACAGAACTAAAAAGGTAAAGCACAGTGCGCATGCTTGGTCACACGCAATAAACATCTGCGCAAAGATTAGGATCAATACTTTATTTTTTGCTCAGCTTATTTCTGTTACAACAATCGATGCATTATCTTCAGTCACGGGGGGAGCTGAGCTTTGAGTATTTCGGGCACTGCCCGAGAGCCCACTGCAGAAGAAGGGTTCAGGATCCCTTAACCTCCTACTCAAGCCTAATCCACGTGGAATCGATAATCAGGGGCCAATGATACTTTTTCCCCAGGGTCACCATCCCTGTCAGTCCACCCTATGGATATTATTGTGTAAAGAGAGAACTCATCGATGATTAGATCATCTAATTGCCACTTTCACATTCATTCCCTCGTTGTTCCTCAGCTGCTAGAGGAGAAAATTTCACGCCAGGTCTTCCTGTCCCGTGCCATCCATTTAAGGTATTTCTGTGACATCTTCATCTCTGTCATTTCTGTCCCCATCTCTCTTCTCCATGTGTTTGTCAGGCTCCCTTTATCTCTCTTACTCTGTGGATTCCAGAGTAAGGACTGCATTGTAATGCTATCAACAGGTTTCCTCTCTGTTTGTACTAATCATCATCCAGCGTCTTCTCATGACCCGTCAGTTTCCTGGGAAAGAACAGGGGAACAAAGAATAGTGACACTGGTAACCCACCAGGCAAGTCGTATGAGGCTACTAAGATGGTTGGGCATCTGCCCGGCAACTGTAGAAACTATAAGCCACAACAACTTCAATAACAGTATAGATAAGTCAACTAAAGAAGATAGTTCAACTCAGTTTTATCTATGGGAATTGTAGTTTGATTTTTGTATTGAATGCTTATACATAAAAAAAATCACCTATATTTGATGTGTCATTTAGAAAATATACAGGCTTGGCAAATAAACTATTTATCTCCATGGTCATAATTCCAATTTCTTATCTCAATGTTTCATTTTCGCTTTTGCCCCTGCACGATTACGGCATTTAAATAAAAAAAAGTATTATGATCATTAATACTTTTAAGTTGCAAGCCAAAATCGATTTGCCAGATAAACCAGTAACAGCAACTACTGGATACTGTACTCGCCTCCCTCCCCTCCCCATCTAAACAAGACGTGGTCATTGCTTTGTTGTCTAGGCCTCAAATTTTTTTTGCAGCTAAAATGTCTAAAGAAATAAAATAAAATAAAAACAAATGTAATTAGAAATGTAAGTAAGTTTGTATGTACTGTACTTTTTTTTCAACCTACTTAGTTTTCTTGTCTTTTTTCTTTTTCAAATTGTTTATGTAAATTCATGCGTCATTTTTTTCTTAACAGTATTCCTAATATGATCAACATCACTAGTAGCTTCAATAAAACAGGTGATAGGACGACGCTGGCGTTGGATAGAATAAACATTGAGGAAACCTGTTGATAGCATTACAAGGCAGTCCGTGTACTTGAATCACCACAGTAAGAGAGACTGAAAAACATAGCGAATTGAACTGGAGACATACATGACAGAGGTCAAGAAGACATGAAAACACCTTGGACAGGACAGGAACGAGTGGCAGGAATTAGTTGAAGATATATACTCCTTAGCGAGCTGACAGGTAGTGAATAGATGAATTAACGAGCTAGTATCACAGTAAACTTCACATCTGGAAAAGAGTGGATCGTGGTGTGGGGAGATTCTTCTATCACAAGAACTTACTAACACGATGTCTCTTAACCTTTTAAATAGTAGTAATAAAAAATATACAAGGTGTCAATAAATTATTCACCCCTTTATACGTTTTAATAAATTCTTTATTATATGAGCTAACGGTTTTCGGCTATAACAGTCGGCGGCTAATGATCAAAGAAGAAAAGAATAATTGTTCATATGTAAAATTAACTTCCCAAAACATCCCATGTTTATGGTGTATTGCCTATTTGTAAAACTGACTGAAACCCATACATTTATATATAAAAAAATCAGCTTCTTTTACTTTTGCTTTGTACTTTCTATTACACGTTTTCCAGCAGCCTACTTTATTATTATGTCCGAGGAGCAAGTGTTTTAAAAGCTATAAATAAAAGGCATACGTGCAAATAAATTATTATACATTGTGGTTGTTTCACAAGAAGCAGATTTACAAGGGCTGGAAACTGGCATTGCCAAACAGGCATATTTTCCCCATTTACAAACGTCAACATCAGTAGGCAAACGAGAAACAAGCACAACGTGTTCGGTTACGTCGACTGCTATAAATTGTTATAAAGCTAACATGTATTTATGTCTTTGGGGCGGGGTAGCATACATGGAATAACTCAATGCAAGCCAGCTTGTTCTATTCTCTCTATCATTAACAGGTTCAGTGGTGAGGCAATATGTTCCACTGTGTTATGGTACATTCGCTAACAAGAAAACACAATATGCAAGGACACAATAACAATAAAATGCAATAACATTCCGAAATTAGTGTGATCACTGCGCACAATGACCTCCTTGTGCGACTGGGGTCGCAACAAAAGCTCAAGCCCCGTCTATGACAAGGAAATCAGACCTAGAAGTATGTCATGCCCTTCCGTTATACCAGAGGACGCGTACAGCGACTTCTACTACTACTACCCACACAAGTTCACGAGCGGCGTACTTAACCGTAAGTATAAAAGTGTCACTACATTATAATTTAACTACAAATTAATTATATCATTCATTAATCTCATTTTCCTTTAAGCTCGGTATGGAATTGCGGAGCAGCCACTGCAGCCTGTGCTCTGCAGGAAGCCTGTACCACAATACTCATGTTGTCTTGCTGTGGTGATTTCTGTAGTACAGTAAAACTTCAATTATCCGCATTGATGCGTCACCGGAGTTGTTAGGATAATTTCAATTTCGGATAATTAGATTAAAAATAAAAAAAAGTCTTATCATTATTTAGTCTTTATACAACGTTGGAAAGCTTTCTCACATAAAATGGGTCTGGAAATTATGTGTCCAGCTGACATTTTGTTTTTGTTGTTGCATATGCCATTTGTATATTATTTCTTCCAATTTATTTTTGTCAGTCGTTTTCATTATTCTCATCAAGTGCTACCAGCTAAGAAGAAAAGAACTTAGACTGAATTGTATGGGCAAAGTCCTAATCGACAAAAAACCACACAGCCTATGCAATGTTTGTGAAGAATTTCCCTATGACCTGGGAGACCCCTCTGGAACCCATAAGATACGAACCTCATTTATAATGCAAAAACGAATTGAATAATTTACTGATTATTTTTTTTACGTCAAAAAATATTGCAGCTTCAAAGAAATATCTTTCTACAATTTTCTTCCCTAATTCAACCCTACCCTTTCTTTTTCTTGTATTTTTTTTTTCTTTTCAAAAAATTGATTGCTGTATTTCCACTGTGTCGGCCGTTTTCAGAACAGCAAATTTTCCTTTACTTAATGTTCTAAATTGTAGTAAAATTGGTTTGAAATTGAAACTAAAAACAACACTGAAATGACTACACTACAGTTGGGTACAAACTGGAATGAACTGAAACAACGACCACGAGGCTGATTCAACAAGTGGAGGGTTGCTTACCTCACAGACCCTGCCCGCCTTTCCTTACTGTTGGTGATTCGGTTAACTGGCAATTGACTGTGCAGAGAATCGAAGTTCTACTGTAGTTTGTATTTACGTGATGAGGTTGACAGCCCCCATACACAGTCTCATATTAGTCGTCTCTCTCGACACGTCTGCCACTGTACTAGCTCTATTCTTTATTTGTATAATTACTTGTTGATTTTTGCTTATTATATATTGATAATATTATGATCAACATATTGGTTATTATTGGGGTATTTTGTTTTTTGTTTTTGATTTTTAATGCTAGGCCGATGTTAGCCCTACATCTTTGCTTTGCAGAGATGTCCAGGAACTAAACAGGATAATTATGTCATTGTTTTCTGTTACTTCTTTATTTAACAGGGTTGGGATTGATTTTTTAAATCGTAATCGATTAATCGAGTTTTGATCATCGAAAATTAATCAATCAATTTCAAACAATTTGAATAATTATTTAAAAAAAACAATAAATAACAATTTTTTTTAAATATTACTAAGGACTTTACAAGGTATTTATTTTACTTCTTATAAGGCATCTTCTTCTTCTTCTTCCATCCTTAGCCATCAACCGGCAAAGCAGTATGTGGCCAGTACGCCTAGTGGCGTCTTAGGGCAACAACAAATTGATCAATCTATCGCTGTTTCCACCACGCCTAGTGGCGTCTTTGTGGAACAAAAACAGACCAAACAATCTATCATTGTTTCCGTAATCAGATTGGTTGGCAAGCAGGTGATCAGCCCACTGTGCGAAGTTTTTACGAGATGGGGTAAACAGCCCCATGCCCATACCCTCCTTAGTCGCCTTTTACGACATGCGTGGTAGGGTGCAGTGTTACTATTCTTTGCTCCCCTTTCGGGCCCCGGTAACACACGGGTGTTATAAGGCATCATTGTCCTGAAAATATAATAAAAATACTGAAAAATTATTACCAAACAATTTATTATTATTGACCACTCTTGCCAAATTCCATATCACAAACCTCTAACATAGCAGATGTTCTCGTATTTAAGCAAAAAACATAAACATTGCTTAAAATGTATTTTATCAATTAATCGATAAAAAAATGTAACCGATAAATCGAATAATTAATCGTTACAGGTCCCAGCCCTATTTTTGATGAGAATAAAAAATTATTACTATTCACGTGCTACTAAGAGAAGCTACTGGAACTCGAATGCTGCAATATTTTTAGACATGTAAATGTGAATCCTGCTTACGTGACACGCGTTCCTAAAGTCCGAATTCATCTACTCATTCAACAATCTGGTTTTTTGCCCCTTGTGAAACACGGAGCCACCGCTGTAGTGGGCCCTTTGCAAAAAGCCCTCGTCAAAACACGTGCTCCTACAGCGGTGGCTCTGTACGAATTAGTGTTACATGATGATGTTTTCAGCCCCATTCACAACCTCACATTGGTAGACTTTTACCACATGAAAGAGGGAGTTGTAGCTCTATTCTGTCTCTGTCCCCTCAGAGACCACTGGAAACTAAACAGGGCAGAGTCCCAATGCTATGTAAGAAATACTGTTGATGTCCGAAAGGATTCCGCAAAAGATCAATAGATGTTGTTGAAGTATGAATGTTACATGAATGCTATATGGTAAAGGTAAAGGAACCCGTTACACGCCCATTTAGGCATATTGGGAATATGGTGTTAGGCCCATATTATCTTGACCGTCGGCACACGAGGGGTGATGTGGTCGGCATCACGCCGGCCGCCTTAACCTTCCCAGAGTAGCTCTGGTACCCATTTGGGGCTGGGTCGACCCAGGAGCCGTTTGTGGCCTAAAAATTTTTCCGCCTCATTTGGGGATCGAACCATAGACCACTGCGCTAGGAAGCCAGTGCACTAACCACTATGCTACCGCGGCTCCTAGCTATATGGATGCTATATTAATACTATATGTAGGATGCTTTCAAAGCATGTATACACTGCTTAGACAGCGTAGACTGCGATGACGTGGTCATGTCCGCCGCATGGAAGAAGATGGTTACATCCCTAAAAACACCTTCTACAGACAACCGGCAGATGGCACAAGAACAGCCAAGCGATCACAGAGGTTCAAAAGGGTGTGCAGTTAAGACATGAAGGCGCTGGACATAAATCTAGCAAACTAGGAAGATGAAGCTACCGATTGCACCAAGTGGCGATGCTCCCTACGGCACCACCTCAGATTGGGCGAAAAGAATCACAATAAGCAGGAGAGAAATCAACACGCAGAAAGGAACACCAGAAAACCCAAAAAAACAGCTAAGGGCTATCACCTCAGGGGCACATTCCCATTAGTAGTTATGGCTGAAGAGGGCTACTACTACTACTACTACTACTACTACTACTACTACTACTACTACTACTACTACTACTACTACTACTACTACTACTACTACTACTACTACTACTTCTACTACATCTACTACTACTACTACTACTACTATAAAGGATGCTACTGAAACCGACGTGCTACTTTTCTGAACAACAACAATAATATGTTCTAAATAATCGCAAAGTTGAAATTTTCTACATTTAGATGGGTTACATGACTTGAAAGCCATTTCTTTTTTATCGAAATTAATTCCACAATTTATGAAATGCGTTTTATATATATATATATACTCGTATATGGAAAATACTGAGGGCTTATGGAATTCCGAGCCGCATTGTTTCCATCATAAAAAGCCTCTATCCTAACTTTACATGCAGTGTTGGATTGAGTAATGTAACTTTCGAAGTGAAAACAGGAGTATGACAGGAATGCCCCTTATCAACAACATTATTTTTGACAGCCATAGATTGGGTGATGCGCCAGACAACAGGGGGCAGTCCAAGAGGAATTAGATGGACAACGTTTTCTACACTGGAAGACCTGGAATATGCAGATGACATTGCACTACTTGCTCATTCACATCAACACATCCAAGAAAAAACCGATAGACTGAATAAGTATGGCCAGTAGGTTGGCCTGAACATCAATGTGAAGAAGTCAGAGGTCATGACACTAAATGTGGGCAATCCTGAGCCAATAACAGTAAGGAACCAGCAGTTAGAACACACAGACACATTTACTTACCTAGGATGCATTATAACACCTGACGGCGGAACAAGCAAGGACATTAACAACAGAATGAATAAAGCGAGAACAGCCTTTGCTAGACTCAACAACATTTGGATGTCTTCCCAGTACAGCACAAACACCAAATTAAGACGGAATGAGAGCTGTGTACTTTCTGTGCTTCTCTATGGTGCGGAATGCTGGAGAGTAACAGAGAAGGAAATGTCGAAACTGTCCTCCTTCCACATTTAGAATCACAAGAACACGCAGAAAGGAAAGTGCCTAAGGAAAGTTCTCCGAATCTTTTGGCCAAACACCATCAGTAACCAAGAACTACTTATTCGGAGTAACCAGGAGGACATGCACACCATCATAGCTGGCAGACGCTGGAGTTGGGTTGGCCACGTCCTCAGAAGGGACCCTGATACCATCACAAGAACAGCAATGCTGTGGACCCCCGAGGGAAAGCGAAGGAGAGGCCGACCAAAAACAACTTGGCGGAGAACTGTGGAGGCCGAGATGCAAAGAATGAACCAGAGTTGGGGCACTGTACGAAGGATGGCCACCGACCGAGCAAAGTGGAATTAATTTGTTGCTGCCCTACAAGACGCCACCAGGCGTGATGGCTAATGACTGCTTTGACGGTTGGCGGTACTGGATCAAAGAAGAAGAAGAAGATATATATATATATATATATATATATATATATATATATATATATATATATATATATATATATATATATATATATATATATATATATATGTCGTACAGGTAGGTTTGGGAGTTATTTATGGTCCCGTCTGAGTAGAGTGGATGGTGATAGTACATGAGAAAAAGGTGTGAGAAATAGATTTCACGGGTGAATAGTTTAAGAAGAAGATACGTCTCTGGAATGAGTAATTTTCTCTAGTCCAGCCTATCCATACGACTAAAATTTAGTACAAGACAATCTTTCCCTCCTCATACATGTAAATATAAGTGTAACTACACACACCCACACACACAGGTATGTGACAACAAGACACACAAACGTGAAAAACTACGGTTAATTGGGTATGGGTCTCACCAACACACAAAGTTAAGTTTCTTTTGTTGTTTATTATCATTTAAACTTGACAACATCGAATATCTAAAGAAAGATCAAATAAAATCAGAATTACATACATAGGAAATAACAGAATAAATGGGCCCTCCCCCTATTGAGACAAGAACCCAACAAGTTAATAACCCCAAAGGTCAAAGGTTAGCACTATGTTACAGAATAGACAGTAAGGAAAAACAAAGTTCCTGCTAAATGCTACCCAGTAAAGTAAACAAATTTAAGCCAAAAAAAATCAAGGTTGGTACAATACTTGTAACAAAGAAAAATATTCACTCTCTCTGTCATACTCTCTCTGTTATACAGTGGCCACTCAATCACGCTTACCTATTCTTGGTGATATCCCTTTGGAATTACAATGGTTCCTGAATATACAAAATGTCAAGTGTATTTTCCAAATTGGCCCCAGTCCATCCTCTAACAAATAAGATTAATGAGGGGGGCGCCAAATTGGGTGGTTTATTCCTGGATGAACAAATGTCACCTCGAATAGTTAGTGTAGAAACTGAGATCTTGTGTTCACAGTAAACAGTGGAAATACTTCCAGTATTTGGAAACATCTGGTTGCTAAAAACTGTTATAATTGATAAATGATGGTAAACCTATCGGCTAGCTCTATGGTGAGTGCCGATTCTGAAACAGCGTAAATTCTGGATGATACACTTGAATACGACTGTCAGTCGTCAGATAATGTTATTGTTATGAACAACCCCAGTGGGCTGATAAAATTGAAAAAAATATTGCTGGCCTCTATAAGTCCAGTTCAATTTACCAGTCAAAATGTTTCTTTGTCTCTTTGGCCAATCCTGTTCACAGATGAACTTAGGGACGCGCAAGCCAAGAAAAAGATAACATTAACCAATCAGTAAATGAAGAAAAAAAGCGCTGGTCGCCCTTGATCAGGTCTGCGATGAATAAAAAAAACATTTTGGAAAAAAATGCTACTATCCTATATAGCTACATATATGCACACGGACGGGGACAAGACGATCTCTTATCCACTCCGTCAGTCCTGATTAAATTTAAAAGGCACACGGTGACTTTAGCCTATCCTATTGCGCGTCGCTTAGCGAGTGCAGGTTTGGCTGAGTTATGCAGCTCTACCCCTCCTGCTCCCGGTCAACGATCAGCGTACAATGTCAATTATTATTAAATTGTCCATACGCGCACTTACATAAATATCGCCTATCATTAATAGCTATTAAATTGTCGGCGTCTGTTAGTCATCGTATGGTATTAAATACTAGTCACTTATTATAAATACACAAAATGAAATATAACATGAATTCTATTATGTCACTATCAGTCGCGCCTAGCATATACTCAGTCAACTAAAACCGTCTCTTCTTGTGTGAGAAAGCGGGTGGTAAAATTAACATTAAAACTGAACCTCTGGTATAAAATAGTTACCCGTTATTTTATTTCACTGGTTTTAAAAGCTAGAACTCTAAGTGAATTATAATGGTAAAAGCTTTAACACTTTATCACTTAAGCACTAATTTCTATTACCAGAACACAGAATGAAAAGATCCCCACGAATGCTATTAACACATTTAGCGAAATGGTTCTAGCTACTGCGTGCTTAGACTATTCCAAAAATTCTGAGGGACAACTGATAGCTGGTTTAGGAAGACACAGTTTATATATCATCATGGTTTCTCTGATATATAGATGATGCTACTTTTCACGTTACCCTGTGTATCGAGAGAATCAGGAACCTGAGTTCCCCAGATAAAGGCTTTCGGTCGGCATTTTTTAAGCGCTAGACCGCCAACAGAGACTTAATTCCGTGTAACGGGGTTCTCGTAGATTTTGCTAGCTTCTGAAGATTAAAGAACTCGGGGTTTCCCTCTGTGTACGAACATCAAAGGGTACTCGGGGAAAGCTTTTTGCCCGTGCGTCTACTTCAAAAGGTCCGGTGTTATTCACGGGTGGTCTGTCAAATATCCGATGATTGACAGATCAGCACGCGTGAGAAACTTGATAAACAGATCTCATTCGCTACCTGTTATGACTGGCAGGTCACGGAAGTTTATAAACGCTTCGTTTGTTTATGTTCAAAGAAAAGAGACGTGGATGAAAAATGAGCTTGTGTGAGTAAGACAGGCAGAAAAATGCATGGTTTTGCTAGCAAATCATAGCACGCTAACGGGATTACAGAGACTGTCCGATTACTCCAGGCTATATTTGCATTATACGTCACTATATATATATATATATATATATATATATATATATATATATATATATATATATATATATATATATATATATATATATATATATATATATAAAATATAAACAGGGTGTCCATAAAAGATTATACCCTTTTCAAAAAATTTATTCTCGGCCCTATGACGTGGTATGAGGATGCTTTCTATCACAAAAGTAAGAAGATAATCTCTGCAAGTTTTTAAGCATACCTTACAAACACTCAAAAAAGTGCGCTTTCGCAGTTGAGTTGCAACCGGTAATTGTTACATGTCTCTCAACACACTGGTCAAGCAGATTTAAAAAAAAAAAGAAATAGGTACATTCTTTTTGAGTCTTTGTAAGGTATGCTTAAAAACTTGCAGAGATTATCTTACTTTTGGGACCCATGACGCAACAAAAGTGAGGATGCAGTAAGTGACCCATAGCTTGACTGCCTGCGTCAGGGTCAGCGAACCAGAGCTGACCAAGACCCTACTCCACCTCCAAGTGGTGGTCCTGGAAACAGGCTGCATCACTGCAGTCTGGCTGACGGAGTAGGGATCGAAGAACCCGGTCCCAAAAAATGCCGTGCGGAAGTCGGATGTATCGGCCGAAAGGCGCAAATATCGCAGTTCCGCTGTAAACGGACACAATGCAACCATCGTCCTTTTCAGGACGAACGAGGAAGAAGAAGAAGAATTTTACTTTTGTGATAAAAAGCATCCTCGTACCACATCATGGGGCCGAGAATAAAGTTTTTGAAAAGGGTACAATCTTTTATGGACACCCTTGTACATATATATACATATATATATATATATATATATATATATATATATATATATATATAGATATATATATATATATATATATATATATATACATATATATATGTATATATATATATATATATATATATAATATATATAATATATACATATATGGACACTGACTAAGCAGTTGGATGATCTGGATTTTGCTGATGACTTGGCTCTTCTGTCCCATAACCGTAATCAGATGCAGGACAAATTGAAAACACTCGATGAGAGGTCACATCAATTGGGTCTGAAAATACACAGGGAAAAGGCAAATATAATGAGAATAAATGCAGGTAATGATAACAGGGTTGAACTTGAAGAAACACCAATACAAGATGTAGAACGTACACATATCTTGGCAGCAATATAGCCAAAGTTGGAGGGACAGACAGTAATATGAAACTAAGAATACAAAAAGCAAGAGGAGCTTTCATTGCATTGGGAAATATATGGAGATCAAGAGAAATCGGATCCAACACGAAAAAAAGAATCTTCAACTCAAATGTGAAGTCAGTCCGATTGTATGGCTCTGAGGCATGGAGAACAACAAAGACAACAACCAAAAAGCTACAGACTTTCATAAATTGGTGCTTGCGTAGAATAGAGGGATTAAAATTGTATGACAAGGTTACCAACGTGGAACTGATGACAAGAACTAGACAAGTAAAAGTGGAACAAGAGATGAGAAGAAGACGATGGCGGTGGATAGGACACACACTGAGGAAACCTGTTGATAGCTGTGACGTACGTCTAGTTTGACAAGTGAATTCTCCCTGATATGATGGATGATTTAAAGGGACTTTTAGCTTTTCATAACATTAGAACCCCTGAACATTTGTTGTAACTTTTCGTTTGCCAGAACTCATTCCACTGGGACTCATTTAGTATGCGGCACGAGATCAAAGAGACAGACTGAGGGATTTCAGGGGAGACTATCGGCGTTATCAAAGACAGTAGTGGTCCCTGCTACGAGACGCAGTTGCTTGCCGCTATTTTCGCGTCTCGGTGTCAATCGCAGAACCGAGCGAACGGGGGAAAGCCGAAACGGGCAGCAGCGAACGGAGATACGAAGACCAGGGGGCGGCTTCTTCTCTTGATTTGGCGGTCAGATCCCCAAAAGTTCATGAGATCAAATAAGCTGTCAAGTTTATCATGTCCCACTCAACTTACATTCCATTTTAGCTAAATAGACCATGAAGACTAGACACGTTATCACTCGCTGGCCAGACCTTTACAGAAGCACTAGCTTTATTGAAATCTTGTTATAGATTTTCCCCTGGATTTTATATATATATATTTGCAGTGATTTCTATTCTGTGCAAAGCGAGTGATCGTACCTGCGGTCCCAGCTAAATAAAGAAAGAAATAAAGAAATCATCCTATAAACTTCCAGTCATATTGAAGAAACATTTCTTTTAAAATATAATCTTGTGGCGGTCCTTTTGCGACCTAGCTGTCAGAATTAAATGAAATAAAGCCCACCCAAGAACATTTTAAAGAATAATCATCAAATTACCCTTACAAACCTGTAAGATAAACTGGAAGGTAATCATCGCCAGTAGCGATATCATATTTACTGTTTACTGTGAGAGAGTACATATTTTCCTGACTGTGACTGAGCCTAGTTTTTTTTCCTCAATTGGATTTAATAAAACTATCATCACGCATTGAAGGAATTTTACCATAGCGGAGGATTAAAAGAGACCACTTCATTTTCACCCCTGTGCCGAACTGTGTTAGTACCATCCCATAGACTCCTTTTATATATATAATAAAAACACGAGAACTCTTAGTCTTCAAGTCTTGCGATAAGTGAGAATATTTGTTACCAACAAACCCTCGCAAACATCTGGGGCGGGACATCGAAGGACTAGACAGTTCATATGTCAAAGAATACTTGCTGTTTTTATATACTTTTTATGGATCGTCTGAGGCTGCATTCGGTAAGTGTGTGAGTATATGAGTGTGGATCCTCACGCGTGTGTATGAATGACAGGAAATTTAATCGTTTTCTTTTGTAAACCTGTTGTTAACTTTCTTGCCTAGTAATATAATTTTTCTGTATTCCCTGCATTGTTCCTTTAAGGGGGAGTTGCTAATTGGTTAACTCTGTTTAAAAAACCCCCTCCTTTCCATTTGCTTAGTAAAGGGAAGAACAGCTGGGAAGAACAGGTTTTTTTTCTATCACCTATACCTAACTTTGTAACACCTCTTTCAGAGTAATTAACTTCACTGTTAGGTTAACGTACCTATGTTCCTGATATTATCTATCTCTGGACTGGGTTTATCTTTGTCTAATAAGCGGGAAGGGCTTAGTCGATACCAATCTTCTTCACCCCTCCCAAATTTGTTATTTGCATTTGTGTACTTATGATAATTTATGTAATACCTGATATTTGTTAGTGATTGATGTTTAAAGTGAATAAAATCACATAAACTCATTTAGTACGGTGTTGGACATACCCACAGCCCAACATTTCCCCTATTCGTTTAATATAGTTTGTATCTACATCGTCTGTGTGTGTGAAAAAACACCAAATCGGTGTGCGCGCAGATGCGAGTCTGGAAAACTGGCAAATAATTGTTTGACCAGGAGAGCGGAAGAGAAGATTGAGAGAAGCGATTTGTCGTAAATAAGTCTGTCTTTACTCTCCTCCAGCACGCTGTGAAGCAACTATTTAATATCTACATTTTCTATCACTGAGCTTTCCATCATCATTTTCCACTCTAAACCGGACCACTATTTCTAAGACTCTTTTCTCTCAAAATAAATTTACGACAATATTTGGCTGGCTCGCCGGGATTATTTTGAGATACATTTGATGCACACATATTTGTGGGCTGGTTCTGGGATCTTGAGCTACATTTGAGGCAATCGCATAGCCGGGTTAAAGATATTTTGAGTCTGATTTAGTCTGGGTCTAACTAGGTAGAGTGTGAATGATTTGTCTTGTGAATTAGGGAAATAAATAAATAATTACACCCCTAGACAAACGTTCTTTAAGTATTTGGGTTGTCCACACAGCATATTTACAGGTTGTTTTCTCTCCACAGCAGTAGAAAGTACAGATAAACAAAAATATTTGCTATTTTAATTATCCTCTGGCGGAGATAATTCAATTTCTTTCTTTATAAGAGTTGCTGGGATTGCGTGATTGTTTTTACAGTCACTAAGGTTTTTGAAGTTAAAAAGAGTTGAGCTTAGCTAAAGACGGATTGTTCTGATTTTTAAAAATTAAGTTAACAACGTCTCATCTCAATAATTGACTTTAGGGACGGAGTTTGTTGTCAGAGATTTAAATTTTAGAAAAAAAAAAAAGAAAATTTTTTTTTTTTTTTCCTTTTAAATTGTTTTAATTTAAATTCTTCTCTCTACTGTTAGTAAAAGTAGATTCTTTTCCAGTGTAACTTACCATTTAGTGGCATAGTCGCTTGCGTTTAGAGCCTTAATTGCCAGATAATAGCAGCGATAAGTTTGCACAGTACAGGTAGGAGGTAACACAGTAATTTTTTTTTTTGGGTTTTTTTTTTTCTTTTTTTTTACTTTGGGTTTTCGTAGCGGCTTTGAGTTTTCCCCTTCTTGTTCCATCTTACTATTCTCTAGTCTTAGAAGCATCCAGTTCTTTGACAATGGCAGAGAGAATTAGGATAAGATCCCTTTTGAGGCAAGAGGCCAAGGACTCAGGACTAGACACAGAAGCTGCGAATCTGTTTATCAACCAGGAACTTCAAAGGTATGACGCGGAGGAAGAGAGGGCAGAAGCTAGGAAGAAAGAAGCGGACGATCGTCAATTGGAGCAGAAGAAAATTGAGGCAGAGATGGACGCCCGCAGGGAAAGAGAGAAGGAGAGACAACGCGAAGAGAGAGACAAGGAAAGACAGCATGAATTAGCGCTCAAGGCTTTAGAGAGTCGGAGTGCCTCTACTTCAAATAATGGAGAGCCGTCTTCGCCCCAGTCTCAAACAATGGATCTCTCCAGCACTCAGTCTGCCCAATTAACTGCTATGTCGTTTTCTTTAGAATCTTTTCCTAGCCCTAACGAAAAAATTGACAGCTACCTAGAAAAATTCGAGAGACTCGCGAATCTTTATGGGTTAGAGAGTACCCGCTGGGCGCTCAAACTTTCAACGTCACTGAAAGGCAATGCTTATGACGTGTACACAAAGCTGGGACCGAATCAACATGATTATGACCTGTTGAAGAAGGCCTTACTACAGCAGTTTGAGATGACTGCCCGAAAGTTTCTGCAGTTGTTCAGAAACAGCCGAAAAGAGAGCACGGAAACATTTCCCCAGTTCTCTTCACGTCTCACGGGTTATCTGACAAAGTGCATTGAATTATCTGACCTACCTCTTTCATATGAGGGACTCCTCGAACTTGTTCTTGTGGAGCAGATAAAATCCACTTTGTCGAATGAAACTCGTAGATTTTTGGCTGAACAGGGGGCAGTCAGGCTTGAAGACATACTCAATAAAGCCGAACGCTATAGCAATGCAATGGCCGAACTTCCCAGCACTAAACGTAAACCCACCGATGAGCCATCTCGAAAACAGAATCTAGAGCAGGCATCCTATTCTTCCACTTCCTCTCAACATTATAACCAACGAGATAACAATACCCAGAAACCTCCCCAGGAAAAATCGAAATTCTACAAAACCCGATACCCCCCCAACACAATTCTGATCAACCCAACAAGCCTACGTGGCAGCGCGGCCACCAAGGTCAAGGAAAAGGGAAGACCCCTACACCAGGAACGTCTGATCAGGGCAAACAAACCGGTGCAAACCGCATTGGATGTTTGCATACAGCCTCGAAAGGTAGAGTCAATGTCAGTGATTCTCAACCTGAGGGGGACCGACCCTCAACTCGAGGAACTGTAATTTTGAATGGTACCTCAACTACTTGTCTCTTTGACACTGGATTAAGTTTTAGTTGTATTGTTGCTAGACACCTAGTCAAACCAGGTCAGGAGACAGAGGAAACCGTCAAACTTAGTGGAGTTTTCAGGAGTGACACACCCAGGACGCTTCCTATCGCACTGGTAGAAATACACTCTGACTTTGTCAGAGGAGTTATTAAAGCGGCCATAATGGATGATCCGATCTACCCAGTTATCCTGGGATGTAGATATGTGTTCATTGGGAGACCTAAGGAGCCGATTGTGGCAGCGGTAACCACAAGAGGGCAAGCCAAGAAGGAGAGGGAGCCTGCGCCAAACTTGTTGCCAAATGAACTGAAGGAGGCGCAACAAAAGGACCCTACTCTGGCGCCCTGCTTTAAAAAACTGCCCATGGCTAAGGACCCCAGACACAACGGAGACATCTTTTCTAAGGATGGTGTATTGTATCGTAGAACGGGCAACCCGGACACGGGGAATAACCAGCTCCTAGTACCGACGCAGTACAGAAACCAGATCTTAGAAATGGGGCACTCTCTTCCCTTTAGCGGACATATGGGACAAAAACGCCACTATTCAGCGAATAAAAAACCACTATTGGTGGCCAGGAATGAACTCTGACATTGTCAGGTATGTGAAATCCTGCGCCCAGTGCCAACGGGTAGCACCCAAGCACTTGACACCCCCAGTACCTATGGGGCAAATGCCAATAGTAGGGACTCCATTTGAACGGGTTGCTGTCGACATTATTGGTCCTCTGGAAAAGACCAAAAGAAGGAACAGGTTCATCCTGACCTTAGTTGACACTTGCACTATGTGGGCCGAAGCCGTACCGCTACCATGCACTAATTCCAAGCATGTCGCAGAAGCCCTTGTGCAAATTTTTACACGGTTGGGATTCCCTCAACAAGTTTTGACGGACAATGGATCCCAATTCCGTAGCCTGTTAATGGAGGAGATCTTTAAGATCTTGAGGGCCAAACATATCCACACAAGTCCCTACCATCCGGCCGGAAATGGGCTCGTGGAACGTTTTAACGGTACCCTCACCATGATGTTACGTAAGCTGGGTCAGGAGAAACCGGAAGACTGGGACCAATATATATCGGCTGCCTTATTCGCCTACCGAGAGGTACCCCAAGCGTCTACGGGTTTTGCGCCAGCTACACTTTTATTTGGCAGACCTATTAAGGGGCCACTAGAAGCCTTACTTCGGTCCCTGACAGACCAGAAGGCTGACGAGACAGTCGTCTCTGCAAGCAAGTATGTATCTGAGCTTAAGGAAAGGCTAAAGCTAGGATGGGATCTAGCTACTACCAACCTTAAGAAAGCCCGCGCTAAAATTACTAAAAGATACAACAAAGCTGCAAAAGAGAGAGAACTACAACCAGGGGAGAAAGTCCTATTGCTACTTCCAACCGGAAGCAATAAACTTCGCATCGGATGGCAAGGACCGTTTACCGTCCTTAAAAAGATCTCACGTACCAACTACAAGATCTCCATCAAAGGAAAGGAGAAGGTCTTCCACATAAATCTGCTAAAGAAATATTTGGAAAGACCGGTGCCATCCTCCGAGCATCTCCTGGCTGTCGCCATAGCAACGGAAGACGAGGAAGATGATGATGGTTGCATGGAGTATCCATTGCAACCCACAGAATCCTTTAAAGATGTCAAGTTCGGCGACAATC
This sequence comes from Oreohelix idahoensis, assembly GCA_024509875.1. NCBI lineage: Eukaryota > Metazoa > Mollusca > Gastropoda > Stylommatophora > Oreohelicidae > Oreohelix > Oreohelix idahoensis. The sequence goes on along the minus strand of JAMPIV010000673.1, from coordinate 164,643 downwards.
TCTCACCAGAACAACAAACAGAAACCAGGGCTCTACTAAAACAGTACAGTGCAGTCTTAACGGATGTACCTGGTCGAACAAATCTCATTGAATTTGATATGAAATTAACAAACGAGACCCCTGTTCAAACCAGAGTTTACCCCATCCCGTACGCTAAAGCTGATGCACTTCGCAGAGAAATAGACAAGCTGCGTCAGGCAGGAATTATCAGTGAGTCTACATCTCCTTACAGCTCGAGTGTAGTGCTGTTGCAGAAGCCCAATAAGGAAGTTCGGCTGTGCATTGATTACAGGTTGCTAAACGCGGTAACGGAATTCCAGCCCGAACCTCTCCAAACTGTTTCTGAGTTGTTCACCAAGCTCAGCAAAGCAAAGATCTTCTCCAAGATTGACCTCAGCAAAGGTTATTATCAAATACCAGTCAAGGAGGAAATTAAACCTTTGTTAGCTTTCAGCACTAGTGAAGGACATTACACATTTAACGTGATGCCGTTCGGTTTGCATAACGCACCAGGAGTGTTCACCAGGATGATGATGAGGAAGCTTCTAGAACCTTTGCAAAGTCCCCATATCCATAATTTCATGGATGACATATTAATTGCATCGGAAACCTATGAAGAACATATTGCTACGGTTGCTATGCTCCTCAGGAGACTACAGGAAACGGGTCTCACAGCCAGACCTAGCAAATGTCTCATCGGGTTTGAACAGTTAGACTTCATGGGGCACACTATTTCTCACGGATGCAGTTGGCCTATTAAGAAGAACGTGGAGAAAATAGTGGCAGCAAAAAGACCCCGAACGAAGAAAGACGTACGTTCCTTCATATCGCTATGTGCATACTATCAGAAGTACATCCAGAACTTCAACGGACTGACGGCACCTCTGACTGACCTCACAAAGAAAGGTTGTCCTGATAAGGTCATATGGGATCAAAAGTGCGAACACGCGTATAGCACTTTGAAAGGACAGTTGTCTGCATACCCCATTTTGAGGTTGCCTGACCTCAAGAAACCTTTTGTACTGAGAGTCGACGCGTCAGGTCAGGGCATCGGGTCAACACTGCTTCAAGCCGATGACAGTGACCTGAACATGCTATTTCCAGTTGCCTATGGCAACACCAAGTTCAACACCAAGACAATCCCAAGAAGCAATAAATAATTTGTGTCATCTCTCGGTTAAAATTGGTCTCCAAATAAATGCCTCTAAAACTAAAGCTATGAACTTTTCTAACGAGACCTTTGATATCATCTTGAACGGGGAAAAACTACAGAAAGTTGAAAGTTTCAATTATTTAGGCAGTAAAATGACTCAGGATGGTGACACAACAAGAGAAATCCATACTAGAATTGCTTTGGCAGCTAGCGCCTTCAATAGATTATCTAACATTTGGAAATTACGATCATTGAATATACATACCAAGCTTCGTCTGTTTAATTCATTCTGTTATCTCAGTGTTAACATACGGCTGTGAGAGTTGGAAAATAACAAAATCATTGGAGAACAAGCTGAATACATTCGAGAACAAATGTCTTAGAAAACTCATGAACATCAGTTGGAAAGAATTCAAGACTAATCGACAAATAAGAGAAGACTCTAGGCAGAAATATGTCTCCGACTATATAAGGAAAAGACGATGGTCATATATCGGTCATGTCCTACGAATGCAAAACAACAGAATACCACTACAGGCGCTCACTTGGGTTCCTGAGGGTAAGCGGAAAAAAGGAAGACCAAAAGAAACACTCAGAAGAACAATAATAAGAGAAGGAAGAACGTTGGGCCTAAATAATGTGCAAGAGCTAAGAGGAGTGGCGTCACAACGAACAACCTGGAGAGCACTGGTTTCTGCCTTATGCGCCGTGTTTGGCGCTTAAAGAATTTATTATTATTATTATTATGGCAGTCGGAAATTAAATAAAGCGGAACGGAACTACAGCGTAGTTGAAAGGGAATGTCTTGCTCTGATTGACGGTATCAGACGCCATCATGAGTTTCTTTATGGTACATCTTTCACGGTGCAAACAGACCACGCTCCGTTAGCATTTCTTGGTGCCAATAAAGAATTTAACGCAAGGATCATGCGTTGGGCGCTTCTTTTAAGCGTTTATTCTTTCAAAGTGGAATATATTCCGGGAAGACAGAATGTCGGGGCTGATTTCCTGAGTAGAAACTGGTCTACAGAGGAAGAAGAGCAAACTGAAGATACCACTCATCCTAAAATCACCAATCAGGTCACCTCCATTGTCAAAAAATGAAACATGAAAAACGGTTTCATGTCTAAAAGTGGGGACGATTGTGACGTACGTCTAGTTTGACAAGTGAATTCTCCCTGATATGATGGATGATTTAAAGGGACTTTTAGCTTTTCATAACATTAGAACCCCTGAACATTTGTTGTAACTTTTGATTTGCCAGAACTCATTCCACCGGGACTCATTTAGTATGCGGCACGAGATCAAAGAGACAGACTGAGGGATTTCAGGGGAGACTATCGGCGTTATCAAAGACAGTAGTGGTCCCTGCTACGAGACGCAGTTGCTTGCCGCTATTTTCGCGTCTCGGTGTCAATCGCAGAACCGAGCGAACGGGGGAAAGCCGAAACGGGCAGCAGCGAACGGAGATACGAAGACCAGGGGGCGGCTTCTTCTCTTGATTTGGCGGTCAGATCCCCAAAAGTTCATGAGATCAAATAAGCTGTCAAGTTTATCATGTCCCACTCAACTTACATTCCATTTTAGCTAAATAGACCATGAAGACTAGACACGTTATCACTCGCTGGCCAGACCTTTACAGAAGCACTAGCTTTATTGAAATCTTGTTATAGATTTTCCCCTGGATTTTATATATATATATTTGCAGTGATTTCTATTCTGTGCAAAGCGAGTGATCGTACCTGCGGTCCCAGCTAAATAAAGAAAGAAATAAAGAAATCATCCTATAAACTTCCAGTCATATTGAAGAAACATTTCTTTTAAAATATAATCTTGTGGCGGTCCTTTTGCGACCTAGCTGTCAGAATTAAATGAAATAAAGCCCACCCAAGAACATTTTAAAGAATAATCATCAAATTACCCTTACAAACCTGTAAGATAAACTGGAAGGTAATCATCGCCAGTAGCGATATCATATTTACTGTTTACTGTGAGAGAGTACATATTTTCCTGACTGTGACTGAGCCTAGTTTTTTCCTCAATTGGATTTAATAAAACTATCATCACGCATTGAAGGAATTTTACCATAGCGGAGGATTAAAAGAGACCACTTCATTTTCACCCCTGTGCCGAACTGTGTTAGTGCCATCCCATAGACTCCTTTTATATATATAATAAAAACACGAGAACTCTTAGTCTTCAAGTCTTGCGATAAGTGAGAATATTTGTTACCAACAAACCCTCGCAAACATCTGGGGCGGGACATCGAAGGACTAGACAGTTCATATGTCAACGATTACTTGCTGTTTTTTATATACTTTTTATGGATCGTCTGAGGCTGCATTCGGTAAGTGTGTGAGTATATGAGTGTGGATCCTCACGCGTGTGTATGAATGACAGGAAATTTAATCGTTTTCTTTTGTAAACCTGTTGTTAACTTTCTTGCCTAGTAATATAATTTTTCTGTATTCCCTGCATTGTTCCTTTAAGGGGGAGTTGCTAATTGGTTAACTCTGTTTAAAAAACCCCCTCCTTTCCATTTGCTTAGTAAAGGGAAGAACAGCTGGGAAGAACAGGTTTTTTCTATCACCTATACCTAACTTTGTAACACCTCTTTCAGAGTAATTAACTTCACTGTTAGGTTAACGTACCTATGTTCCTGATATTATCTATCTCTGGACTGGGTTTATCTTTGTCTAATAAGCGGGAAGGGCTTAGTCGATACCAATCTTCTTCACCCCTCCCAAATTTGTTATTTGCATTTGTGTACTTATGATAATTTATGTAATACCTGATATTTGTTAGTGATTGATGTTTAAAGTGAATAAAATCACATAAACTCATTTAGTACGGTGTTGGACATACCCACAGCCCAACATTTCCCCTATTCGTTTAATATAGTTTGTATCTACATCGTCTGTGTGTGTGAAAAACACCAAATCGGTGTGCGCGCAGATGCGAGTCTGGAAAACTGGCAAATAATTGTTGACCAGGAGAGCGGAAGAGAAGATTGAGAGAAGCGATTTGTCGTAAATAAGTCTGTCTTTACTCTCCTCCAGCACGATGTGAAGCAACTATTTAATATCTACATTTTCTATCACTGAGCTTTCCATCATCATTTTCCACTCCAAACCGGACCACTATTTCTAAGACTCTTTTCTCTCAACATAAATTTACGACAATAGCATTACAAGGCAGTCCTTGTTCTGGAACCCCCAGAGCAAGAGAGGCAGAGGTAGACCAAGAAGAACATGGAGAAGAGAGCTGGAAACAGAGGTTAAAATGATAAGGAGAACTTGGAAAGAACTTGAGATGATGGCACGGTACAGGAGGACTTGGCATGTGTTTGTTGAAGGCCTATGCTCCTTTGGGAGTTGAGGGTTATGAATGAATATATATATATATATATATATATATATATATATATATATATATATATATATATATATATATATGTGTGTGTGTGTGTGTGTGTGTGTGTGTGTGTGCGTGTGTGCGTGCGTGCGTGCGTGCGTGCGTGTCAAGTTAGATTATTAACTTTGACACTAATATAGTTCATCTTGTATGCTCGTATATGTCTAGGAATGAGATTATTATTGGCCGTAGGTTGATGAGACTGAAAACATCAATAATAACAATGGCTTTCCAACAAGCCAACAATAGGCATCACGACTCGGATAGTCCATAAACAAAGTGATTTATTCCACGATTATCACATCACATATTGCATGGCATTGTATGCAGAACATCTTCTTTACGAACACTGTCTTTATCTAGTACATGTAGTACACACACACGAAACCAGTTATAGATTAAAGATCCACCAATAATGGGTTCACAATGGAACACCAGCCATACACAACCGTCCCTAAAAAGGGGAATATCAACAATGCTCTAGTTTCTAAGACAAACATTCATACGTCACGTGAGGTACGCATAGCGACAATCTATAATACTGCCGCGCTTACCAGCACCACAATCATTATCATTCTTTTCTCATAATTCTCGCCGTTTGTACGTCGGTCACATCTAAGAGATGCAACCGTGGTTGAAAGTTAGACATTAATTGTATTGTTTCCCTAATATGTACTCTCCCGAAAATAGTAACACTCAACGAAGAAAAGTCGGTGTAGAACCCAGTTTCATTCCGGAAACGGATTTAACTCATCATTTTGTTAAAAATATCCTTAAAATGACAGTTTTTGATTGAATATATATATATGACGGTGTGGCCAGAAAGGTGTAATTTTAGACGGCGTAATTGTTGTCGATCTTGTCTACGGTATATATTTGTGCTCATGATGGCATTCTCACACGGGAATTGGCAATTTAAACGAAACACACCTTTGCCATCCGTGAAGAAGACAGACGTGAGAAATGGGAGACAGTCCTCGGTTGTTAGACATCCTGGCGCTGTCTGATAAAACACCTTTTTGAGCACGAAACCGTAAGAAGTGTGAGTAGGGCAACGGATATCGTGGGATGTAACAGCCCATTAGTGGGCGGAACTTGAATTGTGGGCGTCTAGGAAGATAATCTTTACTAAGATGTGATCTCATGTCATCCATACTGAGCATAGGACTCCTGATTTGCCCCCTAGAGGGATGGGTGGAGTTTTGCCTGACATTTTGACGTGGCTATCATGTGTTACAGGGGTGGAGATGTAGATTTAAACTGAAACAGTGAGAGGCTTGGGTCAGAGCTGAGAAATAGCCAGATCGTCTTCATGTGCGGTATGCATCCTGGATACGATACACCAGTGTGGTAGAGGATTTGATACGCATATGTTGCGTCTGTGCTAAGAGAACTAACGACATTGAGATATGCTTGCATATGAGTACATTTTTATAATACTTAACATAAAGTAGTATTAGACGTTTCAGGTTTAGAAGTTAATGCGTTTTAGAGTTTGTCTATCTATAACTGTCTGATAGAAGCTGATTTGCGATGTATGTGTTTCTAGTGTAATTTCACGTATATATATATATATATATATATATATATATATATATATATATATATATATATATATATATATATATATATATATATATATATATATATATATATATATATATATATATATATATATATATATCATCGCTATTTTCAACCGTGAGACAGTGTGTTAAATGTGTAAAGTACTCGTACTAAGTGATTTTATAAGAGGAATTCTAGTGTCGCATTGCGCTGTATACAAGTGTGTACTTATTTCCATTATTATTATTTGTGTAGTGTTAAGTAATAGTTATATTGCATTCTTGTGAGCCGTAAGTGTGGTTAATTTTACATCAGTGATTATTGTGAGAGGAATTAGCGTACCCTCTAGCTCCGTGAGTAGCCTATGCCTATTACATTTAGTATAGAGCTGTAAGAATAGAGAATATGCTTGTTTTTTAGAGTAGCTAGGCCTCTAAGATACTGATCAAAAGTGGTCATTTAGACCAGTGAGTTGTGTATAATATTTCATCATAGATAGAAGTGTGTCATTTACGTTTTCTCTCGCGTGATGGTGTAGTTAGTATCTAGTAGAAGTATGAAGACATTATTGTTCACTGAGATATGTTTATTGTATGATTACACATATACGCAGACCTGCATGAACACACACACACACACACACACACACACACACACACACATGGTCATATAAGTGCATGTACTTGCATATTTTCGCACATATGTATGTATTATTACGTAGATGATGTTTGTCCATTAGTACGATGCTAGTTTATTTTGTTTCATTTTATTTCAGAGAGTCCAGCAGTCTGTGCTGGGTTATTATATGGTGTTACCTAAATATCTGGGTTATTCGGTGTTGCTTAGGAATTGCCTTCAAAGTAAACTTGTGGACAACATTGTATTCTGTATGATTCATATGCTACCAGATTGGGTTTCATTAATAAAAGTGGGACCCCTGTCATCAAGAGAGTTTTTCTGTGACTGCGGAACGTGTGTGAAAGTAGGCCAGAGAGAGTGACGACAACATTACACACGAATTCTTATTCTTCTTCACACATCGTTTTCGCACTGTCACACACACACACACACACACGCACACGCACACGCACACGCACACATATATATATATATATATATATATATATATATATATATATATATATATATATATATATATATATATATATATATATATATATATAATTATTTATTTATTTTTAGAACTTCTGCTTCATCACATAACCGTAACAGGCGGCTAATGAGAGGTTGTGCACGGCGCCAACATTCTCATGATGTTAAAAATGCTTTTGCGTATGTTTTCTATTACGGGGGCCAACTGCAGTAGTGACCCTATGCCTCTTTAGGAACGCAAAAGAAGAGCTGAAAATGATTAGTCAAAGTGAATTTAAATCATTTCTATAAATTATAGTGTATAAAGAATTATGAAGTTTGTTCGAGACATGCGGAAAGCTAGCCTCGATACAGTTAAACCAAAACTTACCCTTCTAATAAATTTTAAATACTAAATAAATATAAAAATCCATCTTTGTTGTTAAATGCAAATCAGACCGTTACAACGAGTTGCTTCGTTTCAAATTATCATAGCGCATGTTCTGTTGTAAATTCTTTTCTGAACTCGACGTGTGAAGTGAAGTAATCGATTATTTTCCGCTCACTGACAGGCCACGATTCATGATCGGTTAATGAGTGTTCAAAGAGACTAATTTTCATATAATTTGTTTTCGTTAGCTTTAGCATATCTTCCTCGTCATTTGCTTCTTCCAAAAGTGTCTTTTTCCACTGTACAAAGAATATTTAAAATAGCAAGAGATGGATATATTTGTTGATCAGGATGTATCATCTTCGAGTGTCATGCTTTATATATTTGACCGATATTGTGCTGGGTCTATTCATACGCATTCCGTTCTTGCAAAGAAAGAAGTGCCCACATCGCGTACCATTGCACATATTTGTCATACACTGGGTATTTTTTTTTAACTAGATCTGGGTTTTTTGGCTTCCGTCTGGGTATCTGTGTATTTTATTTCAAAATCTGCGTTAATCTGAGTTTGACAATTGACATTTACAATGTATGTATATTCTGTGCACTGAGCATTATACATTATATGTATATTATAATTAAATGTAAAATATTATGTGCTATATATTTTTTATTCCACTTAAATTTAATTCTTGTTTTTAACCACATCAATGACGTTGTTTTTTTAACTCTTTTACATGAACTATCTATTTCCTGTTATTCTGTTAATGGCTGTCATCTACAATACTCAGTCATTTTTGCGATGTGTTTTAAAGTATTCTTTTTAAATTTTAGACTTAAGCAGATAAACAGCATATTGGTTTTTTTTTTTTTTTTGTTATTATAAGATTATAAAATGAGCGATGATGACGGTACGCTAGGTAGTTGTAGCAGCATGACGACACACACGCCACCGCGTAAAAAAGTGAAGCCATGGTATCAGCAGGCTTTTTGTGCGGAATGGCTAACAGACAGCGAACTGAAGGATTGGATAAAGCCGGACTCTGGTAATCGCTATGCTGCGATTTGTACGGCCTGTTCCTGTACATTAACTAATGCCAACAAAACAGCTTTATTGACACACAAAAGCACACAGAAGCACATGAAAAGCTTCGAAGCGAAAAGCAAAACTCTGAACATCAACAAGTTTTTCATCAAACCAAAAGAGCCCTGTCTCCACGACAAAATTGCTAAAGCGGAGATCCTGTTGTCGGCTGTCATGGCAGAACATAATACTCCATTTTTGCAAGCTAATCATTTGATTGAATGTTGCAAGCAGATGTTTCCAGACAGCGCAATTGTTCAAAAAATGTCACTGAAGCGCACCAAGACTGCCTATGTGATGCAGTATGGCATCACTAATTTTGAGCGGCTTGAAGTTATAAACATTTGCAGAAATCAGAAATTTTCTATAATCGTTGATGAGAGTACTGATGTCTCTACGAATCAGATGTTGGTAGTCGTTGTGCAATTCTGTGACACAAAAACAAGAAAAGTAGTTGATTCACTGTTAGACCTCATTGAGTGTATAAAGATAGTATCGTTTTCTTCTTAGTATGTTTATTAGGCAGGAAGTATTGCAGCATGAGCATCGCATTCTTGCCGACATTGATCCTTCGGATGTACAGGTGCAAAAGAAACTGAATTACATTGAGCTGGGTGGACGATGTGAAGCGCAGTTAATCCGATAACCGTTAGGAGATAAAGAAGTCCAGTTTCGCAAGGATGTATTTGCATACCTGATTGAACTTTATACTCAGATACGACGCAGGTTTCCACTTGGACAAAACAGTGTTCTGGCGCAAATGCAGCTGTTGGATCCAAAGCAAGCTCTCGAGATCAACAAACCTTCTGTCATTCCATTAGGTGGGTTGCAGTTCCCAACAGTTGTGTCAGAAGAGAGCCTTGATCGTCTGTCTGATCAATGACGAGAACTGGCATCGTACCGAAAAGATCTTGGACATCTGGTGGATGAGGATCCGCCCGCATTCTGGCTGAGACTGCAACAAGTAACAGATGCTAATAACCAGAAGAAATTTGATGTTTTGGCTGACCTCATGTGCACACTTATGGCACTATCTCACTCCTCAGCATGGGTCGAAAGAGTGTTTTCGAAGATTAACTTAGTTAAAACTAAACAAACCAACAAGCTTTTATGTGAAACAGTTTCCAATCGAATACTAGCCAAGCAAGCAGTTGCCAAAGATGGAGTTTGTCATAAATTTAATCCTAGTGAAAGCATGGTTGAAGATGTGCGTGAAGGACGTTGTCGGCAGAGATATGCAAAGATTTTGGAACTCCACAATCAAGATTCCACGTTGTCAAATTCATGCATATGATCTTGACGAAGGAGAAGTTGTCGACATGGATGCCGAGTCGCTGACAAGTGACAATTTCCAACAGTAACAAGTTACAACTAACATTTTATATTTAATTTGAGTAACATTTTGTTAATGTAACTACTGTAAGTATGTTACTGTTAAAATATCTCGTTTTCAAGAGTTCGTATATCGGGGTGTTAATAAAATGATTTTTACATAATTGTGAATTTTTGGTAATAAAAAATAAAATAAAAATGAAGGAATAAATAAAAGTTGGTAGCACACAATCTTATTTGTGCTAAAGTTGCACTAAAAGATTGTGTAAGCATTGTCTATCCCGTGTATCTGAGGCATAAAATAATCTGGGTATTTCTGGGGTTTTTTAAGAAGAAAATCTGGGTTTATCTCTAGAACTTGAGTGGCAACCTTGATTACCTCTGTCCACTGCGTCGTCAATCGTTTTGGCGGGAAGTGGTTTTCGTTGAGCGAGATGTGTCACTTAATTAATCTAGTGACATGCTGTGTTTCTTATTGACTTCTTTAGCTTTGTTTATCCACCGTTCTCTTGGCCGTGTCCTGGTCTTTCTAGCCAGCTTTACTATTGAAGTATTGTGATGGTAGCTGATTTGACGAGGTCTCTATACCATTTTTATTTTTTGTTTCTCTGTGTAGCTGGTGCTTGATGTTGTGCTCACCAATGTATGTAATTTGTTTTCTACAGATCCACACAGTTTTTCACCATTGTCTGGTTGTTTTGTTTTTTTTTCTCATGATTATTCTTGATTTTATTTTGGTCCTGTAACTTATAAGGCTAATTATGGTGGTCTTTCATTTGATTGTGCCTTTTTGTTTGTCTGTTTTTGTTTTGTTACCTTTTTTTTAAATACGGATTTTAAAAGATCATCAGGAATGTATCATCTACTGTAGATATCATTCAACAGTTATATTGTCATTTCTATTCCAAATTCTCGCAAAGTCTCAAATACTTTTCCTGTTATAGCATCTACTATCGCTTCACCCATGCATGCAAGGCCTTTGGCCTTACATAAATCTAAATAAAACAAATGTGCTGGGTCAGGACGTGGATTGTGCACCAGTTATCATTATCGATAACTATGAATTGCAGTGGTGCACTACTTCACATACCTGGGGTCTACCATCAACGACAAACTCTATCTAGACACAGAAATTGACAGCCGCATTGGCAAAGCTGCAGCCACCTTTGCTCGCCTCACAACGCGTATTTGGGGGAACTGCAAACTCACTACGAAGACCAACGCTGCGGTACATAACGTCTGCGTCACCAGCACACTACTATATAGCAGCGAGACATGGACAACCTATGCTAAGCAAGAAAGAAGGTTCAGTACCTTCCATTTACGCCACATCCTTGGTATTTCCTGGAAGGACAAAGTGACAAATGTCGAGGTGTTGTCACGTGCTGGCCTTCAAAGCATGTATACACTGCTTAGACAGCGCAGACTATGCTGGCTTGACCATGTCCGCCGCATGAAAGATTGTCGCATTCCGAAAGATATCTTCTATGGACAACTGGTAGATGGCAAAAGATCAGTTGGGCGGCTGCAGCTGAGGTTCAATGATGTGTACAAGAGAGACATGAGGACACAGTACATAGAACCAGCAACCAAGGAGGATAAAGTTGCCGATTGCATGAAGTGGCGATGCTCTCTATAGCGCCACCTCAGATTGGGCGAAAAAAGTTCTACGGCAAGCAGAAGAGAGGAGAAAATGTTGAAAGGTGCACCAGGACAATAAGCAGCTGAGAGCTGTCACCTCAGGGGCGCATTCCCACAGTCAGTTATGAATGAAGGGGCTATTATTATTATATAATCTAGTTCTTTGGTTTTGCATTGAAGTGTTTGGTATTCCCAGCTTCTGCCACAAAAGTGGTAGTTTTTCCTGGTTAGCCTCTCTTATTACTTTCTCCCAGGCCGATACTACCGGTCACATTTTCCACGTTTTTATTACCAACTTCAGCAACGAAGTTCTCTTAAGTTGATCCTCATTTTGAAGCAGCTTGCATTATTGTCTAAAGTGTGACAGCTGTGAACTGGAGTTTTATTTTACGTATAACTTTACTGTACCACATTATAATACTCCATATATAGAATTCCAGTGTTAAGCAACATCCTCAGTGTTTCGGCTTTTAAAATATGAAATTTATTTCGCTAGAAATGAAAATTTTCTGATTAACTTTGCAGAATAACCGAAGAAAGTTCGTGTCTGTGAACAGTTTTAATATACGGATTGTCGGCGCCTGAAGGCCACAATGCCACTCACGCTATTATTTGAACAGTAACAATTATTGATTTCGAAGGAAAAAAAATATTATTTGCTATATATTGCATACTTCTGATTAAGCCAAATATTTCACCATATAACTTGACGCCCAATAATTCATAGACAATGTCGTAGCAAGCAGTGCACTTATTAGATCTCATAATAATAGATTAATATATTTGGTGACGTAATTCTATTTCAGAGAAAACCGTATAGCGAAAGTCAATTCGTTTTAATATTATTTTAACACACATTCGTGAATTAAAAAGGATACTTTATGATAATAATCAAAATTCCTGACTTTTTTGCTAATTTAAAATCTAATGTAACAGGCCAACAGTTTCACTGTTTTTATAAACCGTCGTTATAGCCAGAAGACCTCTGTTATTATGCCAAGCTCCTTTTATTAACTGAAACTTCATTGCATATTATAACAACATTGCATTCCTGAAATTTTTTAAAGACTACGTCCTCAGTTCTTTGATATAATATCATCATATACAGTCTTACATTTCGATGATGTCAAAATTATTGTCAGTTACTTGGAAAGGATTTTGGCTCTTTTTAAATATAAATTAGGCATACATATGCAACACCTTCCCGACCTGTATTGAATTGTAATAAGTTGTAAATAGGAAAGGCTGTGGGATGTGTGAATGAGATCCAGAAATATAGTGGTACTGCCAGATCTTCTACTTCATTCATAATGGAAATCGCGAAAGCAATGTTTGGAGATCACTCTAGTGAGGGCTACAGTAGTAAGGCCACTGCTGGTAAGTTGAACAGCTACACAGCGATGCTACAAGTAAACCTTTTGTATGGTCTGCTACGTGTAGTGAACCGTAATATTGATATAGGCCTATGTAGAACGTTTCTCCTATTATGTCCTGGTGAGATTGTTTCATTATGTCATAGCAACGTGTTGTTTGTAATATCGTACAGCTGTTGTCTCATACATGCATATGCTTATTTTCACAGAATAATTTATGAGAGCAGTAGGCTAGCACATCCTTTATGACGCTTAGCATGCATTGGCTTTTCACTACAGCCGTAGCGTAAGAATTATTGGAGTATTCATTCGTACATTTCCAAGTTTGCTCTCGATTAAGTATGGAGCCACAACTTCATTCGATCCCCGGGAAGCCTACACCAAATCATTCACATATACTTGCGGTGGTGGTTTTCTGTAGCAATTTATTTTACATGATGATGTTGCCAGGGTTGAAATGAAAAACAGCGGGCCATCTATTCGATATGGCCTTTAAAAAAAAAGAATTCAGACATGCAGTATAAAGGGGTAAGGTTTAGGAATCCTAAATCCTAACCTCACTCCAAATCCTAAGGACATGGGTGACCTATTGTGATGGCGTCGAACAAGACATCCCACTATATTCATTAAAACTGGTTGCCAGCTCCGCACACCTGAAATTAGTATCCTCTTACAGAATATTGCTATTCAGTACATCTTAAGTTGGCCTTAGTTATATATAATATGAAGGAAAGGAATATCCTGACTTTCTGATTGCCTGAACTAACCAAAACCACCTACTAGTGCTACATTTTTTTATAAATCCCCAAGTGATTTAAAAATTCAGGATCTCAAAGCCCTGTTCACAGCACCAGTTAAGCAAAACTGAAGTATTTTCTTAAGTGGATGAAAGTTGTGAAATAGCAACTGTAAAAAAATGTTTTGCAAAAAACAAGAACACTGCACAAACAAAAATAACTTGATAAGACTTTCCTGTAGGATAACTGCTGATTTTATTAAACATGACAAAAACTACTGACAGTGAAAATCCTGGATGTACTAATGATTGTCTTATGTACAAAGCTGCTGTTATCTTTAAGCTCTGCTGAATGTCTCTCTTGTGCTAGGGAGGAAAAACCATGCAAGTATGGGACTAGTTATCCAATGTGCTTGGTATGCTGAGGGTTGCTGGGTAGGGGTTGTCCACTTATGATTTAATACAGTTTTTTTTATTTTTTGTTAAAGCAAGCCCGCACCCCTTGTCACACTTCATCACAAAAACCCTAATCACCCTTTATCTGATGTCACAAATCTCTTACGTCCCTCCCTCTTCCCCCAGTTCTGTGTAAGACTGAAAAGAAAGAATGTATTACAAAGTAAATTAGTTAACTAATGCAGACAAAATAACAATCGTTTAAGTAAAATAGTGTTTAATTAATCAGACTTACAAGGGCCACTTTGCTGGTTAAGTGTTGTGAAATTTATTAAAAATATAGCTCATTTTGGCTAAATTAAATTTTGATCAATAAAAAATTAAATGTCAGGTAAACACATCAATGACTTAAATGCATACTTATGTTAAAGTTTCATAAAATAATGTTAACTGTGATAGCTAATCTACACAAATATTAAACTGAAGATTAAAATATTAATGTAAGTTGTCCGTGAGGGAGTAGTTAACTATTGCGGATAAAAGTAGACTATGAGAATGTAGGTTACAAAATCTCTTTTTTTTCAGACGTTTATGAAAAAAGCGATCCATATGTGAATTTTTGTGTGTGCGGTCACATTGTTTTTTTCAATTCCCCCTTCCACTTTTTCACATGTCATCACATTCCATCATAAATCTTTGACCCCTTCTTCCCTGACCCAGTGCGTGATGTCATGTTGATGACCCCTGGGGTGTTTTTTGTGGAATTCGGGCTACCAGGTCTAAAATGTAAAAAAAAAGAAAAAAAAAAAGAAAGAAAAGATACATAAAAATAATAAATATTTATTGAGTTGAGATAATTATCTGAAATATAAATTATAATTTATGTCAATTACATAGCATCATCATTAGAGGAAACATCTTCAGAAATATCTAGACAGTTTGGGGAAGATGTAGTTGATTTGACACACCAGAAGTAGAAGGCTGGAGTTCCAGCGATGACGCTTTACTTGTACCTGTTGAGGGTTTGCATGAAGCCAGTTTCTGAAATATATCTCGTAAACTAAGTTGTTTAATGTATTTCATTTTTTTTTATTACAAGCAGTTCTTGAGTTTTATAAAGAGAGATTATGGCAGTCCTGCCATCTAGAGGTTTTTCTGCAGGCCTTTTTGATATAATGGCTAAGAGAAAAGGTTGAAAAAAAACACATCAAAAAAGCAACTTTGGCAAAAATTATGAGAACACAAACCTTCATCATCAACTGGCTTGAAAACAGTCGCTCATCAGAAGCACCACCATAAATAAAGCAGAAAATGGAGGAATTATTAGGCATGCATTTTAATTATTATACTTTACCACTTTCCGGTTTTAAAAATATTCTTGGTAAGTGGTCCAGTACCTTTATATGTATTTGGTACTTACAAAAATTATCTGTTTCTTTATTGTTCTTGGTGTATACATCTAGCTAAAATGACTTTCTGAGAAAATAATGTTTGAATCATGGAATGTTCGAGATATGTTTAACTTAAAACCATAACTCTCAAAAGTCAGTAATTCTACCCCCCAACCCACTAAAGTAATAAACATGGGTTGTACATCTTTGGTGGCCAATGAAGACACTGAGACCATCACACTGGCACTTGCACATCTACTGCAGATATGTTGATGCACTGATTCCACTAAAATGATTCATGAACAAATAACTGGTCATCCAGAACTTTCATTGCGGTAGCATAGTGGTTAGTGCACTGGCTTCCTAGCGCAGTGGTCTATGGTTCGATCCCCAGATGAGGCGGGAATTTTTTAGGCCACAAACGGCTCCTGGGTCGACCCAGCCCCAAATGGGTACCAGAGCAACTCTGGGAAGGTTAAGGCGGCCGGCGTGATGCCGACCACATCACCCCTCGTGTGCCGACAGTCAAGATAATATGGGCCTAACACCATATTCCCAATATGCCTCAATGGGCGTGTAACGGGTTCCTATACCCGTTTTTACCAGAATTTCCATTGGCATAGAAATGTTCAAAGTACATACCGTTTGGTTGAGTTCTCCAAAATTGCTTTGTTCGGTAGGAAATCATCACATGTAAAGTATCTTGATTCAGAGGCCTGTGCCTTACAGAGCTTCTTAATTCTGGTATCTGATGGCAACCTGATCATTGCCAATTATAAATAAGGTACATCAGGCATCCTAGCATGTGCATGATATGACTGAAGCCAAGGATCATCTTTGCTATTGAAATTCTTAACATGACTGGTTCATGGACCTTAAACCTGGAAGATTTGCACCCATGTTTAATGATTGTCTGCTCTGCCTTGGGCATCATTAGCGAAAAGTTTGATGCAGAAAGTTTGAATGATAAATACTGTATCTTTTGGCCTGCTTGATGGTATGCCCATTTTATAATATATCTGTTTGCTGCTGGGAGGTACACTATCAGAGACGTCAAACAATATACTATCAAATTTTTACATCAAAGCAGGGCAAAAAATGTGTTATCAGATCAGTATACCATCAAGCAGGCCAAAAGATGTGCTGGCAGACCAGTTTACCATCAAGCAGGCCAAAAGGTGTGCTGTCAGATCAGTTTACCATCAAGCAGGCCAAAAGGTGTGCTGTCAGACCAGTTTACGGGACCTCAAGATGCAGCAATAGAGACCGCAGTCAGCGACTCATAGCTTGACTGCCTGCGTCAGGGCCAGCGAACCAGAGCTGGTCAAGACCGCACTCCACCTCCACGTGGTGGTCCTGGAAACAGTCTGCAGCTGTGCAGTCTGGCTGAGCGAGTGTGGATCGAAATGGGACGGCAAACCCGGTCCTAAAAAATGCCGTGCAGAAGTCGGATGTGTCGACCGAAAGGTGCAGATATCACAGCTTAGGCGTAAACAGACACAACGCAACCACCGTCCTTTTCAGGACGAACGAAGAAGAAGAAGAAGAAGAAGACCAGTTTACCATCAAGCAGGCCAAAAGGTGTGCTGTCAGACCAGTTTACCACCAAGCAGGCCAAAAGGTGTGCTGTCTGACCAGTATACCATCAAGCAGGCCAAAAGGTGTGCTGTCAGACCAGTATACTATCAAGCAGACCAAAAGGTGTGCTGTCAGACCAGTTTACCATCAAACAGTCCAAAAGGTGTGCTGTCAGACCAGTTTACCATCAAGCAGGCCAAAAAGTGTGCTGTCAGACCAGTATACTATCAAGCAGGCCAAAAGGTGTGCTTGTTACGGGAGATTAAGGTGCCCGAGTTGTCTACGTGGTCTAGGGATGTTTGGTTTGATCTCAACTTTTATAAAATACAATAGCAGATTTCCATAGTATCGGATCATTCGAAATGTGTAATGGTAACGCATACAATTTCTGATTTAATTCTTGAATAAAGTCCAATTGGCAAAACTCAACCAACTTGATATATTGAATTGATGCTTCATTTTTAAGGCTTTAAATTTATTATACAATTTGACATTCAACAGTTTCTTCAAGAACTTCACTCTATATATATTCAATCATTGAGAAGTACTCATTCATTCCAATTTTCTATCTATTCAACTCCATTTTATGTAACATTTATTATACTTCTGAATCAACATTTTCTGCTTCAACTTATTTGTATATTTCGATCAGTTGCTCCTGATATCTTTTATTCACTTTTTATTTTCTCTTAATTTACTTCAGCTCAGCACGTTTATAAGGTTAAACAATCTGTTCATTGGACTAGGCAAAACATCTATTCTATAAATCATATATCTTCACATGTCGGGGAATTGACGTCCCGAAAATTTCACTTCTTATAGCTGGGGCAATTCCTACAGCCTGTAAACATATTCGATACACGAAAGTATTATTTATTTAATACCATCAAGCAGGCCAAAAGGTATACTATAAAATGGTTACACAGTTAAGCAGATCAAAAGAAATACTATTCAAAGAGTACAGCATCAAACTGGGCAAAAGATACATTATCAGACAGGTATAGCATTGAACAGACACACCATCACACGTGCTAAATGATATGCTGTCAGATAGATATACCAACGAAAATGCCAAAAGATATGGTATCAAACGGGTACATGATCTGACATGACAACAGATACATTATGAAACAGATACACCATCAGACATGACAGCAGATACATTATGAAACAGATACACCATCAGACATGACAAATGATACGCTGTCCGACAATTATACTATCAAGCGGGCCAAAAGACACATTATCAAACATGTACACCATCAAGATATAATTTCAAATGGGCCAATTTAAATGCTTAAGAATGCCATTATTGTTTTCTATGACGTGGCTTATGACAGCACCATTTGCAGATTAAAGTGAAGTGAAATAAGTAGTTCTTATACACAAGACTCATTCTGCAATTTATCTGAAACAATGTTTACTTACTTGTGTTGCAGTGGAGACACTGTCAGAAGATGAGGAGGAAAATATCATTGCTTCTGTGTCTGGTGAAGGAATAAGCATAAGTGTAACACCAAGCTTTACAAGTAACTCAGACTTCACTCCTACACCTGGAGGTCCATTTTCAGCTCTGACAACCTCCATGTGGCCGCAGGACATCATGGCCAAAATTAATCATCCTGTAGGTACACACTAATGGCTGAATATCTCATGTCATATTTGTACTTTATTTAATAAGCTATTTATACTGCTTTAGTAGGCTCGTATAACTGTTATTGTTAAACAGAATCAACATCATTACACCCCAGGCAAACCCATAGGTGCTCAGTCTCCCTCAGCAAATGTCGAAGTGTTAATGCTAACTGTTCCTGTAGCTCACTGGTTATATACATGATGGATGCATTCTCTCATACGTCCATTTCTGCTAGCCTTACATTTGATGCCAAATTCCAACAGTCTTAACCTTGATGATTCATCTATTGCAGTTTCAGTCTCTAACAGGCGATTCGTATAAAAGATCTAAGAAGTTAATATTTGAACCCTAGATTTGCATCATCGCCACTCTTCAGCTGGGTAAGGTGCATAGACCTTCAACGAATTAATGCTGGGCCCTCCTGTTCTATGCCAGACCCTCCTGTTCTATGCCAGGCCCTCCTGTTCTATGCCAGGCCCTCCTGTTCTATGCCAGGCCCTCCTGTTCTATGCCAGCTGTTCACGGTTTCTCCATGTCTTCTTTATCCCTCTCATATCTGTCTCCATTTCTCTTCTCCGTCTACTTTTACATTTCCTATTGTGTACCCTGGGGTTTCAAGAACAAGGATAGCCTTATAATGCTATCAGCAGGTTTCCTCAGCGTGTGTCCTATCCACAGTTGATGTCTCTTTCTCACCCCTTGTTCCACTGGTACTTGTTTTGTTCTTGTCATCAGGTATACATCTGTGATCTTGTCATACCTTTTCAATACTTCTAGTCTATGCAAGCACCCATTTATGGAAGTCTACAACTTCTTGGTTGTCATTTTTGTTTTTCTTCATAAACAACAAGCGAGCCTTACAGTAGAACTGTCTTAACTATTGAGCTGAAGATTCAAATTTTTGTTTCAAGTTATAATGGTCTGATTTGTTTCAAGAAATGAATTTACTTATATAACCATCAGGTTCTAGTGGTCTGATTTATTTCCAGAAATGATTTTACTTACACAACCATCAAGTTATGGTAGTCTGATTTATTTCCAGCAGTCTCTCCGAAGACGGCGAGTATCTGCCTGAATGGAGAGAGGACACCTGTCAGCGTACAGGGAAAATAGGATACTCACGTAAAAATCAGTCTCAGGTTAGACATGCTAACCTGAGATTTTGCCTCGAGTAATAGCGGGCGTATGTTATTTAAAAAAAAAATGTCCAGCAAGAATTTTCTTTACATAACCATCAAGTTAGTTACAGTGGTCTGATTTATTTCCAGAAATGATTTTACTTACACAGGTTATATTATAATAGTCTTGATTTATTTCCTGAAATCATTTTACTTACCCAACCAAGTTGTAGTGGTCCATTTATATCCAGACATTTACTTACACAAGTTATAGTGTATTTATATTATGACCAAAAATATGTATTATTAATGATGCAGAGATCGTTTTTATAAGTTTAAAATGTTAACTTTGGAATATTGAAAAGCACATGTTAGTTGCCATAATAACTTACTTCATTTTTTTACATGTTTCAGTTAAAACTAATCTTTTGTTTGTAAATACGTTTTAGTCCTAAAGTTTGTAGTCAGACCATATTGTATTGTAAATTAACCATTGCCAGTTATGGGCAACTCCAGCTCATCATTGGATGCTCATTCTCATATTGTTATAGATAAGTTTGACATATCTTCAGTCTCTGTTGATTTATCTTACTTGTTACCCTAACCCCAGTCTCACCAAGAAATTTATCACATCTGTAAATAGCTCATTAAATCGGTGTCTCACGGTACCTGAACATGTATCAAACACAGATAGATCTGAGATGTTTAGAGGGATGCATAAAGAGGGCCCAACCTAAAAATATGTGTACCACCGAGGTAAAGAATTTGAAGAAAGTTATACTTTTAAAAGCAAAGGGGTGAAGCCAACTCCGCCTAGGCCGGTCTGAAGCCCGGCTGAAAAAGGAGGAGAACAGCTTGCATGGAGGCCGTAAGGAGGCAGCCCCTCCACCATGCAAAGGCACAACAGGCCAATCACCTGTTTCCTTTAAATCATGATTACACGAACTACAAAAGAGAAAACCGGACTGATTCTAAAGGCGACGAACTGGAACGGACTACGTCTTATGGAACTTGGAACACAAGAAGCATAAATGGGAAAGAAGAGGAGCTGGTGGAAGAGATGAGGAAAGCAAAACTAGAAATCCTGGCTATGACGGAAACAAAGAAAAAGGGACAAGTAGTCATGGATCTCTATGGCAACACGCTGCTCTACAGTGGTGTACCCACATCTGAAAGAGCTAAAGGGGGCGTGGGTTGCATTGTGGCCAAAGACCAAAAAGATAGTATCAAGGGATGGAGCTTTGTCTCGGAGCGCATTTTGGTTGTAAAACTAAAAGAAGGAGAGACCATGGTCAACCTGGTCATAGTGTATGGGCCAAATGAAGTTGAGAGAGCAGAGGTCAAGGAGGAATTCTTCGAGCTGCTTCAAAGGACAGTGGATGACTGCCTAAATGAAATTATCATGCTCGGAGATTTCAATGCCAGAGTTGGAAATGACCATGCTAGATGGACTGGAGTTATCGGAAGATATGGAGAGGATGCTCTCGGTGACAATGGAAAGTGACTCCTTAGATTCTGCAGTGAACAGAATCTGATCATTACAAACACAGAGTTCCCCCATAAGCGCATGTGTGCATACGCTGGATGTGAACCGGAGGAGCATGAGAGGTCAGTGGTTGACTGTGCCATTGTTAGGAGGAGCTCATTCGAGTATGTCCGGGGTGCTGGAGTCTGGAGGGGGCCGGAGATTGGAGGTGATCACTGCCTGCTTACAATCAAAAGAAGAACTGAGGGAGTTACTCAGCCTAGGAACTGCCCAACATCACGCAAGAAACCAAGTAAACGAATGGGAGAGATGAGCATTAAGACCTTCAAGCTGAGAGAGCCAGAAATTAAGACCAGATAGGGGCTTATTGCTACAGCAGTGAGAAACACAGAAGAACAACCTGATGACTTGGAAACCCTCTGGCTTAAATTCAAGGACATCATAAAGACAGCTGCTGCAGAAGCATGTGGGGAAGTCTGACTTGGGAACAAGAGAAAGAGAACACCTTGGTGGACAGAGGAAGTCAAAGAGAAAATAGAGAAGAAAATGGCATGGAAACAATACTTAGGAGCTAAAAACACAGCAGGACAAATAGAGAAATATAGAGAATATGTTACACTCAGAACAGAAGCAAAGAACAAGGTGCTAGCAGCAAAACAGAATTCCTGGGAAAAATTTGGAGAAAAGCTAGAAAAGATGTGCAAGAAAACCAGAAATTGTTTTATAAGACCCTAAAGAATATGAGGAAGGAAAAACAGTGCCCTCTTAAATTTATAAAGGACAAGCAAGGCAAATTGCTTACTGCCCCGAATGAAGTAATGGAAAGATGGAAAGAATATTTCTCAGAACTCCTTGATGGTGAGCAAGGTCAAGCATCAGAAATGATAACCACTAGCACAGAAGAGGAAGCCAATGGTGATGAAGATGACATAGAGATGGAAGAACTGAAGGCAGCACTGGAGAAAATCAAGATGGGCAAAGCAACAGGGCATGATGGTATGACACCGGAAATGGTTAAGTACATGGGAGCATTAGGCGACCTATTGCTCTTAAGGGTCCTACAGGGAGTATGGTGCAACAAGACCATACCAAAGGATTGGGAGATTGCCATCATAACACCAATTTTCAAAAAGGGTGACAGTCGACAGTGTGGAGGCTATAGGGTCATATCCCTTCTCAGTGTCCCTGGTAGAATCTACTCTAGAATCCTAGAGCAGAGAATCCGACGCCTAGCTGAGCCACAGTTTGATGAGGTCCAGTGCTGATTCCGAGCAAACCAGAGTACTCAAGACCTAATCTTCACACTCAGACAGCTGAGTGAATAGGCCCTTGAGTATAAGAGTGAGATCCTTCTTTGTTTCATAGATCTGGACAAGGTGTTTGACAGGGTCCCCTGGAGCAAACTTTGGGACTGTTTGCTGTTTGGCATTGGGGGGGGGGGCGCATTCCAGCACCTCTGGTTCATGCTATGCAAGTCTTGCCGAAATTATGTGAGGACAGCAAACCATAAGTCAGAAGAGTTCAGGACCACCACTGGTGTAAAACAAGATGATATCCTGTCACCTTATCTTTTCATACTCCTCATGGACGATGTCATCAAGGCATGTAAGGAGAGAACAAGAAAGTATTCAGCGGGGTACTGGAAGATGATACAGGTCTGTATTTCTGAGCTGGCATTTGCTGATAATGTTGCCCTGATTGCTAAATCAGAGGCACATCTCCAATCCAACCTGTGGGTCTGGACGTCAAGGCCTAAAATCGCACCCCCTGCAGACCCAGGTAGAACAGTCCCAACTAAGATGGTTTGGCCATGTCTGCAGAATGGGAGAAGATCAGCTACCATGACAAGCATGGGAAACAAAGAGCCAGGGATCCAGACCCCCAGGATGACCCAGAGTCCGCTGGGAGGACAACATTAGACAATCTTTGAAGGACCGAGGACTAGAATGGAATCAGGCCAGGAGGAAGACAGCCGATAGGATAGTCTGGCGCTCTCTCTTCCAAACCTCTACACCTCACGGTAGAAGGGGAACGACTAAGTAAGTAAGTAAGGGGTGAAGCCACATATTAGAAACAAATGTTAATCTTGTTTCTTTTCTATCCCAACAGCCTGAAGATCCAAATGGGCAGCTTGACTATAGATACGATGAATTTGGTTTTAAAGTGGAGGAAGAAGGTGTGTGACAAATTGGCTGATGTTCCAAATGTTTATTATGCTTTCCTTACAATTTTATTTAAACTTTTCCTAAAAGATTTATCAGTTCATATTGCAAAATTTGTTTAAGATGTTTTATTGCTTCTTTATTTGTTTTAATTCTTGGGTTTTTGTCAGTTTTTCTTCTCTAGTGTGAATTTATAACCAAGAAGTTCAAGAAGTTTCAGACGTTCATAAATGAATGTGTGCTTAGAGTAGAAGCTTTGAAATTATGTGACAAGATCACCACTGTGGATCTGCTGACAAGAACCAGATAGGTGCCAGTTGAACACGAGATGGATAGGACATATATTGAGTAAACCTCAGGGTAAGAGAGGTGAAGGGAGACCAACAAATATATGGAAAAGAGAACTGGAGAAAGAAATAAAAGTGATGAAGAAGGCAGGGAAAGACCTTGAGCAGACGGCACTGGACAGGGGGGACATGGCATCAATTTGGTTTGGATTGGTTTTAAGGACTATCTTCATTGCACACGGACAACTCCATCAGTGCTCCAATCTCCTGCCTTAGATCACACAAGGAGGATCTCAGCACAGTGCACAAACTCCTTAGCGTAAATTTGTTGAAGGCCTATGCTTCTTAGAGAGCTGAGAGGGTCTGTAAAGTTTGCTTTCATGATGCTCTGATGAAGATGAGTTTATTGAGATCAGGCATTTAAAAAATGGGTAACTCACCCTAGTTTCGTTACATTGAAAGTCCAGGGAAAGCATTTTAAAACTTCAACCGACGCAGGATGGTGTATGTATGAAGTAGAAATGTAGAGTGTGATTGACGCGAATGGTGTACTGTTCGTGTGCTGACCAATATAACCACTCATACACTTGTGTCTACAAGGCACCAATGCAGACTGCTGGAATCTTAGTTTACTCAATTTATTCAGACGTACACACTGGGACATACGAGTACATCATGGTATGTTGACATATCAATTTGTAGGTATACATAGCAGATCTGAAGTCATGACACATTCAGAAATAATGGGCAGTACATCAAAAGTTCAATGTCATGATACATTATGGCCACATCCCCCTATCTGACTAAACGCGTCAGTGAAGGGTGGATCGATAAATAACCAAAGTTACTTGACGTCCATAGTTTGTAGTATATATTATGAAACCACGAAAAAGGGGGTTTCTAGCAAGATTGAGATCTCCCTGTCACTGTCCGATAATAAGATAAATAATCTGTTCTCTTGGCAGTGATCAAAACATATGATGACTGAAATCCAACATGGCTGCCTCACTGAGTTGTCGTTCACTCATTCATAGGAAGGAGAATATAAGCCAGAGTTAATTTATAATGGGTATATAAAGGATTTCATAAATGTTTCCATACAGCTCTACGGTGATCAAGTTAATTCACGTAGCCATAACCGCTGCAGGAAAATCTGTCATCTTCGTCGATACAAAAACACGACACTAGCATAGCGAAGCACAAAAGTCAAGCTAGGCCTAACCGACGAGAGATCATCAAAATAGGAGCTGGGTTTACCTGGAGTCCGAATCATCTATATACTGACATGAGGAGAGTCTCTAACACAAACTATCGTAGAGACACCATCTCCTTCAGAAGAAACCACTTCGTGAGACATTTTTTTCTGACGAAAGGACCAGCTCTAGAAAAACGTACCCCGCCATTTGTAAGCAGTACATCGGAACTCATCACGACTTGTCAAGACAACTCATACTTCCGCTAGACCGGAATACAAGAATCTAGTCCCTCCTACCAATCCAAAATATACAATATAGGACTGATTCTACTTGTACTAATAATATGTAATACATATGAATTCAGGCCATAAACACAATAAGCAAATTAATATATTTTCTGGCCCTAAAAAATAAGTACAAACGCAAGCGCAATATCCTTGCGCTGGATCAATATCCAGAACGATTACTCCTATAATCAAAAGTGTGAATCAAACATGGATTATCTCGCTTTTACCATAAACAGCATTTTCATACACAAATAAATGAATGTCTATATTTTTCCCATATTAAATAGCCATATCGATTTTTGTAAAATGTGCGTCAAAATATGCACGCAACAATGTCATATTTAAAAAATTGGTGGTTTCGTTACATTGAGTATCATTTTAAAAAACGCACCAATCTTATATTAATTATTAATTGACCATGTTTTGCAAATATTTATTCAGATGGCCCAGAGGAGAACTCAAGTAAACTTTTAAGCACACCATTTGTTGAGGACCCACAACACAGACTAAAGTGGACAGCATACTTGGAGTTCACCCATAACAATGAAGTTGGAGATCTGACATGGGATAAGGTTTGTACATACGGTTGTGTGAGTTAGAAGTGTGTGCCAAGTCATCGATCTTCTTCTTCTCCTTTCACTCGAGCTACCACTACAGCAGGTCCCCTTGCAGGAAGGCTACTCCATAGCATTCATACGCTCTTGCAGTGGTAGTGTCTGCAGCAAGGGGTTTTACAGGGTGAGGCTGCTAGCCGCACGCACAACCCCATATTAGTATGCTCTTACGAGATGCATCCATCTGTATTATTAAAAATATTTCTTTTTAATATCTTAGATGAAAATCCTGTTGTAGTGGTTTCATAGGATATGGTGTCAAAGGTGTGTTTGGTGTCAAAGGTGTGGTTCTTTTATATGTAATGGTATTTCATTGGTCATTCCCACTCGGAATAAATTGTGTAATGAAGTAGGACTAGCTGGTATAATTTTTACATCAGTAATATCGGTGTTTATTTTTTTGTCAAGACAACTTATAATTAATGCTTTCGTGTGGTATGTTATACTGAAAGGCCAAGTAATAATCTTCTCACCTTTATTATAAATCATCAGATATCATGTAAAACATATTGCTTCAGAAATGACCATTGCAAGAGTGTTTGAATGCTTGGTGTAGGCTTCATGCAAGGGGAGCAGCTTCAGGGGTTGCTCCATGCTCCGTAAGGAGTGAAAGGGAAATTGATGAGTGATTACAATAATTGCCTGCTGCAGGAGTTTGAGTAACAGAATAAATTTATTTTTCACTCTTTCACTATAATCACAGGTGGAAGCTAGACTGCCAAGATCAGAAAAGTTGCGAGGGATGGTAAGGCAGGGCATACCTCACTCAATCAGGGCCCAGATGTGGCTGCGTCTGTCAGGAGCACTTGATAAGAAGAACAAAGCAGATCTGTCATACAAAGATGTCGTCAAAGCCAGCAGCAATGATCATCTGATGACCTCGAAACAGATAGAAAAGGTAGAACTGTCAGTCATACAGACAAATAGAAACGATAGAACCATCAGTCATACAGACAGACAGAAAAGGTAGAACCATCACAGTCATGCAGACAGATAGAAAAGGTTGAACCGTCACAGTCATGCAGACATATAGAAAAGATAGAACCACCACAGTCATGCAGACAGGCAGAAAAGGTAGAACCATCACAGTCATTCAATACCCTTTAGCTCCCCAAGGAGCATAGGCCTTCAACAAACACATGCCAAGTCTTCCCCACACACATATCATGATCCTTTGTGCTCTGTATGAAACATGGAGCCACCAATGTAGCTGGTCACCGTACAGGAATCCTGCACCAAGCATTCACATGCTCTTGTAGTGCTGATTTTTGTGGCTATTTGTTTTGTATGTTGAGGTTGTCAGCCTCATGCACAACCTCATGTTAGTTGCCTTGTAGGACATGCTTGAGGGTGCAGTAGTTCTATTCTTTCTTTGTCTCTTCAGGGACCCCCGGGAGCTACACGGGGTCCACACATACACACCACACATACACACGCATACAATACCAAAGGTTGGAGGTGAGAGATTTATAACACAGTTGCTCTTTGCAGATGAAAAGGATGGATATTATTTTTAAATTCTGTATTATATTAAATTACTGTCCTGGTCATGCATGGGTAAGCGGCAATGAAAGAGCTGACACTACCTATGGGTTTGCCCAAAGTGCGGTGACGTTGATTCTGATCAACAAAAATAACAAATTCATTTTTTTAAGGGGACAATAGCATGATGATTGCACCTGGATTGGTATCAGGTTTATGATTTAAATGACAGATTACAGTGTACCGTTATTTCTTGTGTATTTATATCTTCAGATTGTAAATATAATAACTTGGTGGGTCTGTCTTAAGCTAATGTGCACTAATTTTCATGGTGTCCTAAAATTACAAAGAGTTGACCGTTAGTATAGAAGTAAAATACTGGAACAGATGCTTTAAAATATGTGTGTATGTGCGCATTTGTACCCATGTTTGGAAGTTAGAGCTTCACTGTGCCAGAGAAGCTGTAGAACATATCAGAATGAGGCTTGTGTGATAAAGATCATTATGAGACTTCTGTAATGGTGAAAATGTATCAAAATTAGTTAATGTTTTAAAATTGTCAATTGTGTCTGAAGGCAGTATGTCAGTAATACTAAATGTAAAACAAAACAAAAATTACATTATGAATTCTGTATTTCGGTGTACGTAATAAATATTTCTTTATGATTTCTGATTTTAAAGTATATTTTAATTACATGCCATTTCAGTTTTAAATTTGTGACCTATACCATTTAGTGGAAGAGAAGCAAAATTGTATTTTGTGTTTCCAAATCTAAGTATCAATATTTGTAACCCAAATAAATGTTTGCTCTAAAGCAGACAGTATTATGTAAGACTCATTTTGTAAGGATGTGACTCAAGTATCTCATTGTATCTATGTTTTACTTTGTCATGCTCTCTGATTAGGATCTTCTGCGCACAATGCCCAGCAATGCTTGCTTCTGTAACATCAGCAGTACAGGGATCCCAAGATTGAGAAGAATTCTGAGGGGACTGGCTTGGTTGTACCCAGACATAGGTTATTGCCAGGGAACAGGCGTGGTAAGTCGTGATAATTTCACACCAGCTGTTGAATGAACAGATAGGCAAACAAAAATCTTTATTTTCTCAGAGGCAAGAAATAGGCATTTTAGCCCTGGGACACAAATTTAGTTTGGCAGATTAAGTACATTTTAAAAAAAGGTAATAATAAACATAAAACAGAGAAAATGAAAGTTCAAAAAAGATGTATAGACAGTATTTGATGTTTGAGGCAGTGGCTAATTTAAACACCAACAGTTGATGTACAGTATGAATATATTACAATCACAAACATTTTTGCAAATGATGTGGAATGTATGCAGTTTATAAGCCTACAATAATGTAATATACATGCAAAGGTTTCTCTTGAGTGGGGCCACAGCCACAGTAATGTACACGAAGGAAGATTAAACCAAAGCATTGATGTTCTCTAGCAGTCATGGTTTCTGTAGCAATTAGTTTTACATGGTAGAGTTGCCATTCCCTTACTCAACCTTACCTTAGTCGCCTCTTTTGACTTGCCTGTTAGGAGCAGTATCCTTATTCTTTCTGTTTTTATAGAACTGGTCACCACACAGGCCAGGCAGTGTAGCTGTTATCTTGACACATTTGGATATAAAGTATTCCAGGACAAAGCACCAGCATTGCTAAAGTAACTGAAACAAAATCACTTCATGGATAAACAGCTTTTATTATCTTGTGGTTCCAGATTGCAGCATCATTACTGCTGTTCATGGAAGAAGAGGATACCTTCTGGATGATGTGTGCTATTATTGAAGATCTGCTGCCAGCTTCGTACTATTCAAGCACGCTTATTGGGATACAGGTGAGAGGAAATGTTTCTTAATTTGGTTGTTTCTGTGTTATTTCCTTCGCTGTTTCACTCTTGTATATCAACGTCTGTTTCATTCATAAAACTGGTGGTCTGTGTCTGGCTGATATCATCATCATAGTTTCTCCTTCAAGGAAATTGGAGGCTGTCTATTTTGATACTCAGCTTGTCTCATAGAGTTGGCATTACTTACTAACTTACTTACTTAGTCGTTCCTCTTCTACCGTGAGGTTTAGAGATTTGGAAGAGAGCGCCATACTATTCTATCAGCTGTCTTCCTCCTGGCATGGTTCCATTGTAGTCCTCGGTCCTTCAAAGATTGTCTGATGCTGTCCTCCCAGCGGACTTTGGGTCGTCCTGGAGGTCTGGATCCCTGGCTCTTAGTTTTCCATGCTTGCCATGGTAGCCGATCTTCTCCCATTCTGCAGACATGGCCAAACCATCTCAGTTGGGACTGTTCTACTTGGGTCTGCAGGGGTTGGGTTTTTAGGCCTTGATGTATCATCTGGTTGTGAACCATGTCTCTTCTTGTTACTTCAACCACCTTCCTCAGATACCTCATTTCTGAGGTTTGGATCTGGCTTTTGTGGGTTGTAGTCATTGCCCATGACTCGCATCCATACGTCAAGACTGGGACATAGGTGGAGAGGTATACAGCCATCTTCGTCTTCTTACCAACTTCTCTTTTGCTGAGGAATCCTCGATTTATGGCTTGAAAAAGTCTCCCAGCTGCTGCTCTTCGGGTAGCCAACTCTTCTTTGATGCCTTCCTTCCGGTCTATGACAGCTCCAAGGTATTTAAAGTGGTCGACCTGCTCCAGGACCTGTTCTCCCAGCTTAATCTGATGTCTTCTTTCTTCTCGTGATATCACCATGGTTTTTGTTTTCGAGCTGCTTATGATCATCCCTCTCTTCTCCAGCTCTTCCTTCCAGACTTGCAGGTTGGATTGAAGATGTGCCTCTGATTTAGCAATCAGGGCAACATCATCAGCAAATGCCAGCTCTGAAATACAGACCTGTCTCATCTTCCAGTACCCCACTGAATACTTTCTTGTCCTCTCCTTACATGCCTTGATGACATCATTCATGAGGAGTATGAAAAGATAAGGTGACAGGATATCACCTTGTCTTACACCAGTGATGGTCCTGAATTCTTCTGACTTATGGTTTGCCGTCCTCACATAATTTCTGCAAGACTTGTAGAAGCTCTGTATAGCATGAATCAGAGGTGTTGGAATGTTCTTCCTTGCCAAACAGTCCCAGAGTTTGTTCCAGGGGACCTTGTCAAATGCCTTTTCCAGATCTAAGAAGCAAAGATGGATCTCACTCTTATACTCAAGAGCCTTTTCACTCAACTGTCTGAGTGTGAAGATTAGGTCTTGAGTACTTCGATTTGCTCGGAAGCCACACTGGACCTCATCCATTTGTGGCTCAGCTAGGCGTCTGAGTCTCTGCTCCAGTATTCTAGAGTAGATTTTACCAGGGACACTGAGAAGGGATATGCCTCTATGGTTTCCACATTGTCGGTTGTCACCCTTTTTGAAAATCGGTGTTATTATGGCAATCTCCCAATCCTTTGGTATGGTCTTGTTGCACCAAGCTGCCTGTAGGACCCTTAGGAGTAATAGGTCGCCTGCTGCTCCCATGTACTTAACCATTTCTGGTGTTATGCCATCATGTCCTGCTGCTTTGCCCATCTTGATTTTCTCCAGTGCTGCCTTCAGTTCTTCCATCTTTATGTCATCTTCATCACCATTGGTTTCCCCTTCTGTGTCAGTGGTTATCATTTCTGATGCTTGACCTTGCTCACCATCCAGGAGCTCTGAAAAATATTCTTTCCATCTTTCCATTACTTCTTTTGGGGCAGTAAGCAATTTGCCTTGCTTGTCCTTTATAAATTTAAGAGGGCACTGTTTTTCCTTCCTCATATTCTTTAGGGTCTTATAGAACAATTTCTGGTTTTCTTGCGCATCGCTTTCTAGCTTTTCTCCAAATTCTTCCCAGGACTTCTGTTTTGCTGCTAGCACCTTGTTCTTTGCTTCTGTTCTGAGTATCATATATTCTCTGTTTTTCCTGGTGTGTTTTTTGCTCCTAAGTATTGTTTCCATGCCTTTTTCTTCTCTCTTATTTTCTCTTTAACCTCATCTGTCCACCAAGGTGTCCTCTTTCTCTTGTTCCCAAGTCGAACTTCACCACATGCTTCTGCTGCAGCTGTCTTTATGATGTCCTTGAATTTCAGCCAGAGTGTTTCCAGGTCATCAGGTTGTTGTTCTGTGTTTTTCACTGCTGTAGCAATAAGCCCCTGGTATCTGGTCTTCACTTCTGGCTCTCTCAGCTTGTAGGTCTTAATGCTTGTTTCCCCTGTTCGTTTACTTAGCTTCTTGCGTGATGTTAGGCAGTTCCTAGGCCGAGTAACTCTTTCAGTTGTTCTTTTAATTGTTAACAAGTAGTGGTCACTTCCAATCTCTGGCCCCCTCCACACTCTAGCATCCCGGACATACTTGAATGAGCTCTTCCTAACTATGGCATAGTCGATCACTGACTTCTCATTCTTTGTTGGTTCACACCTAGTGTATACATGTATGCGCTTATGGGGGAACTTTGTGTTTGTAATGATCAGATTCTGCTCAGTGCAGAATCTAAGGAGTCGCTTTCCATTGTCATTAAGAGTATCTTCTCCATATCTTCCGATAACTCCACCCCATCTAGCATGGTCATTTCCAACTCTGGCATTGAAATCTCCGAGCAGGATTACTTCATCCAGGCAGTCGTCCACTGTCCTTTGAAGCAGCTCGAAGAATTCCTCCTTGACCTCTGCTCGCTCATCTTCATTTGACCCATACACAATGACAAGGTTGACTATGGTTTCTCCTTCTTTTAGTTTTAGGACCATAATGCGTTCTGAGACAAAGTTCCATCCCTTGATACTATCCCTTTGGTTTTTGGCCACAATACAACCCACGCCCCCTTTAGCTGTTTCAGATGTGGGGACACCATTTTAGAGCAGCATGTCGCCATCGAGATCCATAACTCCTTGTCCTTTTTCTTTCTTTCTGTTTTGTTACATTGTGCTGATAGTAGTGTGTCTGACAGAGCTTCCGGATTTTCAGCAGGCATTTGTGACAACCTGCTACAAGGCAATTTTCTGTTGTTTTAGTTGGAGGGCGATCGGTCTTTAAATAGTCTCTTACTGTAGAAATCTACCTAGCTTTCTGAAAGCACGTCCATGCTATTCAGTTGCTGGTGTCACAGCGTCGTTCTGTAATTGTCTATCTGTGTGTTACCACAATGTAACAACCTACTCTGATTGGCCTAAGTCTTTGTGATCGTATATAGTGGAGTGTTTAGTGGTAGACAGTGGTGAGTGAATGATGAGACAAATTTCAACCTCAACGCCTTGAGTAATGAATTCAGAATACGACACGAACTGAGGTACTCACTGGAAGACAGTCTCTTTTGAAAGGTTAAAACAGTTCTTTAATATGGTTCCAATTTACAAGTTTCCCTGCTTCATAATCTGACAAGTATCGTTCTAACATTGGACCGTCATTTCTTAGACAGAGTTAACTTTCGGGATCGTCTTGCAAAAACATTCCCAATTCATTGTCTGACCTTCGAGGACCTTTTTTTGACTTCCTTGCATTCTAACGCTCTTCTTTAAAACGGACTCACCCATTTTACTTATTTTTCTGCTTGACCAAACCTTTGTAGTACTTCACTGTAAGCTAGATGGTCATAACAGTTGTGATTACAATGGTTGGTTTTCTCTCAAAGTTCCTTCATTCCCTTGATTTGACTCTTCTCCTTGGGATGAAAAGAAGCCCCCTTCCAGTTCAGTGGTCATCTTGAAAACCTCTCTGTGTGACGTCAGCCTAGTTGTTCCGTATGACGTCGTTGGTCTCCCGAATCCTTTTCCGTAACTCGCATCGAGAGTATTTATTTACTTCTTCCTAGTCGGTCCATTATTCTCTTATTTTACGTCATTTTAACTTGTATGTCACTGCTCCTGTGACACTGGCTTCTCACTATACTTTAAACGTTAGGCCTATATGAAAAATACATGCATAATAAGTTCAGCATTAGATTTTGCAGCATAAATTTTAAAGTGTGTCTTTAGTTCTTGAAACCTGATATTCTGCTTATTACCAGGGTTACTGAAATTTCCATGTTAAGGTATGTGTATTGTTATAACTGCCACAAGTGTTGATAAAGTAGAAATAATTTAAGTGGTAAAGACACGGCTATTAACGACTTCATTAATGAAATAAAAATGAATGGGTGAAGATGGCTAGGGCATGTGTTCAGAGCGCATAACAGCTTCTTTGATCCTTAGCTGCCGACTGTCAAAGCAGTCAGTGGCCATTACGCCTGGTGGCGTCTTGTAGGGCAACAACAAATTGATTCCACTTTGCTCGGTCGGCGGCCATCCTTCGTACAGTGCCCCAACTCTGGTTCATTCTTTGCATCTCAGCTTCCACAGTCCTCCGCCAAGTTGTTTTTGGTCGGCCTCTCTTTCGTTTTCCTTCAGGGGTCCATAGCATAGCTGTTCTTATGATGGCATCGGGGTCTCTTCTGAGGACATGGCCAACCCAGCTCCAGCGTCTGCCAGCTATGATGGTGTGCGTGTCCTCTTGCTTGCTCCGAGTAAACAGATCTTGGTTGGTGATGGTATTCGGCCAAAAGATTCAGAGAATTTTTCTGAAGCATGTTGTGTGAAAAGAGGACAATTTTGACATTTCCTTCTTTGTAACTCTCCAGCTCTCCGCGCCATAGAGAAGCACAGAAAGCACACAGCTCTGATATAATCCTAATTTTGTACTTGCATAACAGCTTAATCTCTGTAATAACTCTGACGTGGAACCCTTCAAGGAGAAGAGGAAAGAGAAAGCCTGTAGAAATATGGAGAATTATCATCATCATCAAGTATCATGCCTGCTGGGATTGGTGATCATGTATCTCTACAACTTCTTGAGCCCAGTGCTGTTTATCAATTCTCTTGTTGACTTCTTCTCAAGCTGTGATGTGAAACTGTCCAATATCTTCTTTATTTTGCATCCTCTGTCTCTTTTTTTCTGCATTCTTTTCTATTGCCATAATATATTCCAGCTTTCCCCTCATCTGCACAAAGAAAGTGATTGCTTCATTCATATGTGAGTTACACACTTCCTTTGCTCAATGGCGTATTTCAGGACATCTGTTTTTACTTTTCGTAAGTTTTTTTTAACAAGTTAATGATCCTCAGGAGGACTCCATGATGCCTTATTAACTTCCATAGGATTCTCTGTCTACACTGTCAAATGCCTTTTCATAGTCCACAAATCCAGTGTAAAGAGGTGAGTTCCATTCCAGACATTGTTCCACTATTATTCTCAATGTGGCAATCTGGTCTGTATAGGATGTGTTTTGCCTAAAACTTGCTTGTTCATCTCTCAGCTTTCTGTCTGTGAACTCTTAATCTCTCAAGAATGATCCTGTTTAATATTCTTCCTGGCACTGATAGTAACATTATTCCTCTGTAATCTGTGTACTCTTGTAAATTTAAAGTATAAACATGGGTAAAATGAAACCAGAGGTGAGGAAGACCCTGAAATGAACTGATTCAGCATGCACATGATACACAGGCCCACTCTTTGTAGGTTATATTTGTATGAGGTAATGCTTTTGATGTCTGTGTCTTTTAGGGAAATGTCTTTCAGTGTTCAGATTTTTGCATCACAAAAAAGCAGGGTGTGACCTAGAAAAGAAATGTGATAAGATCTGCTGCACTGCCAGACAGTAACATCCCTCAAACAGACAGTTTTGACAAGATAGTTATGGGGCTGACTTTTTCAGGCCGTAAATCGAGGGTTCCTCAGCGGGAGAGAGGTTGGTGGGAGGGCGAAGATGGCTGTATACTGCTCCACCTATGTCCCAGTCTTGACATATGGATGCGAGTCATGGGCTGTGACTGTGGCCTGCAAAAGCCAGATCCAAACCTGACAAATGAGGTATCTGAGGAAGGTGGTTGGGGTGACAGGAGGAGACATGGTCCGCAACTAGACAATACGTCAAGGCCTAAAATCCCACCCCCCTGCAGACCCAAGTAGAACAGTCCCAACTAAGATGGTTTGGCCATGTCTGCAGAGTGGGAGAGGATCGGCTACCACGACAAGCATGGGAAACAAAGAGCCAGGGATCCAGATCCCCAGGACGACCCAAAGTCCGCTGGGAGGACAACATTTGACAATCTTTGAAGCACCGAGGGCTAGAGTGGAACCAGGCCAGGAGGGGGACAGCCGATGGGATAGTCTGTCGCTCTCTCTTCCAAACTTCTACACCTCATGGTAGAAGGGGAACGACTACGTAAGTAAGTTATGGGGCTTAGGGTTCACTTAAAAATTTATGCAATTTACAGGTCAGCATGTTCATGTAGTTATTGCAAGACACTTAATTTATGCAGTTTACAGGTCAGCATGTCCTGTGTAGTTAATGCAAGGCTCTGAGGAGACAAAGAAAGAAAGTATTCTGTGCTTAGACATATTTTAAGAGGCGACTAATTTGAGGTTGTGTATTGCTGAGTCCTAATCATATTAAATAATTGTTACAAAAGCCTGTGCTGCAAGAGTATGTAAATTCTTTGGTGTAGGTTTTCTGAAAAAAAAGGGGGTTGAGGGCAGCTGCAGGGGTAGCTCTTGCTCCATCAGAAGCAAATAAAAATAAAAATGTTAACAATAAGTTAAACATGGACAATTTTGTTGGGGTTTTGTGCTTCAAAAAAAGTTAAGAAAGTAGAATTTGAAGCAGTACATCCAATTAAGTTATTTTGTTTACTAATTCTGATTAATTCTAAACACTCATTTAAACTTAGACTTTATCCAGCTAACTTTGTTACATTTTTACTTGTGTGTTTTTTTTTAACAGGCTGATCAAAGAGTTTTGAGACAGCTTGTCATCAGTTATCTCCCTGACATAGACTTGGTGTTGAAAGAGCATGATATAGGTAGAGACTTTAAAAAAAGATTTCACTCTTATATTCCTGTTTATTATTAGATGTTTGTGAAGTTCTCAGCTGTTTGCATCTGCTATCACCATTAGCCAGCAGTGATGTTCTAGGATATTTGCAGTCCTAGGTGATTGTTAGACGTAAGGAAAAATATATTATGTAACCCAAAAAAATTGTCCCATAGATGATACTGCTGTAGAGGAGTAAATTGTTATAGACTTCAATGTACTGGGTCTCAGCTTTTTGAGTTGGGATGACCAGTTCCCTTTTTTGCTGCCTTTACCTTCCCTAACTCATGAACAGAGTCAGGTACCCATTTGCAGTTGGATAAACTGGAGTGGTAACTTGCCCTCAAGAAACAAGTTCTCTAACCATTTTGCTACTCAACTGTGTTATTGCACAACAGCAAGACAATATTTGCCTGGGGCTGGCAATCTCATAATGTACAACAAGTTGCTATAGAAACCGCCACTGTAAGGGTTTATGTTTGCCATAGGCTTCCTCAAAGGGACGATCTCAGTCGTGGCTCCATGCTCCTTAAGGGGCACAAAACAGGCAATGATGATGAAGACAGTGTTCACAGACAGACAGACAGATGCATCCATACCAAGTTGCCACATGTAATAACACAGACCTTTGGAAATGAACCAGGCAGCAGCCAAAGCAAGTGGAGATTAAAGAGAGAAAGTGGAGATGGATATCCAACCTGTTTAACTCTTTGCTTCCAGAATTATTTTCCACCCCGTGCCAGACTTATTTTTTGGCAGAATTTTAAAGAGTGAAGTGTTCATCTTTCAGTCTAAATTTGTTTGTGAATTTTTCTTTGAAGATGCACGTGTTATATATCAACATGAAGACGGATGGAAGGAGAATTGTAATTATTAATTAATTTTTTAGTATTAACAAACGTACAGTTAGTAGACATTAAAAATGCTGAATGTTATTTGAAAAACACCAAAACATTAATAGCAAAAAATGCACTTGCCAAGGGCCAGTTAATGTGGTAGTCATTAAAATTTACTATTCAATCTTGCAACATTAAGGTAATCCATTCTTGAAATAACACAACACTAGATATAGCTAAATTTAGCACATTTAGTGAATTTATACAGTGCATACTGCGGCCACTGAGAAATTCACAACACTGAAAAAATCCCAGAATGTTTACATTACCATATTATATCATTTTCCAGCACATAAACATAATATCAAATGAAACTTTTTTACAAGTTATGCACAATTTATTTACATGTTTATTTTATGATTCAACCTGTGACGAGTCATCTAGATTTGTTGTATGCCTAGCTTTCTTACCTTTCGACGGGCCAGGCTGGGGCAATGCCCTCTCTTGACCTGAATCCAAAGTTTCTGACATTGCTGTAGCACTTGCATCATTTGATGAAAAACTGTCACTGTCCATCAAATCATCGTCACTCTCAATCATTCTTTCAAGTAAAATTAATGCTTTAGACGCAGACATTTGTCTAGAAGACATAGAATTAGTAGGAATATGACTTGCCATATCTCTGTAGCCACACAAAAAATGTTTTTCAAAATTGGATTACAATTGGCTATCAAATAAATATGATAAAAAAGAAATACACATGTGCACACCACGAAAACATCGATAAAAACGGATAAACGACACTAACGGAAGTTCTGTTAAGATTTCGAAAACATGGATTAGATTACATGGTTAAGTTTCTACTTTTATTAGCGAGAATTCTTAAGCGACGCTCAGTGAGCAATAACAGAGTTTAAGAGTTAACTAGACATGTCCTTGACTGGAATCCACAGTGAAAGAGAAGTATGAGGAGGTCATAGAACCCAGTGAAGAACAGTGGAACTGGCGGTCAAAGCTACAAACTCTTATAACAGTGCTGAAAAAGATGGCCCACAATAGAAATCAGTGATAAGCTGCCATTACAGCCCTATGCTCCACATATAAATAAAACAGTGATGGCCAAACAGATAAAGAACCAAAAAACAAGTTTTGACAATGTTTGACAAGTGCTGGTGGAACAAAATATGAGAAGACACTGGCAATACAGGGCGCACATTGAGGAAACTTGTTGATGGCATTACAAGGCAGTCTTTGTTCTGGAATCTCCAAGGCAAGAGAAGTAGAGGTATGATTAAAAAAAACCACATAAAGAAGATAACTGGAAACAGAAATAGGTTGAGGCAGACGTAGAAAGATCTGGAGTTGGTGGTACACGACAGGATGACTTGGTGTGAGTTTACAGACGGCCTATACTTTTGTGGGAGCTGATGAGTGGTGAGTGAAGAAGGTTAGTTACATGACTTAATTATATTTGCTGTCTTATATAGAGGGGTTTGGTAACTAATACATTTTTTATTTAATATTCCTCAGAGTTGTCTCTGATCAGCCTGCATTGGTTCCTGACCCTGTTTGCTAGTGTTGTGCACATGAAGGTTTTGCTTCGTCTCTGGGACTTGTTTTACTATGAGGGCTCGGTTGTCATATTTCAGATAACCATGGGAATGCTGAAGTTGAAGGTATGAAGTGATGGAATGCTTGAAAAATTCTTGTACAGCTTTTGTCAGTGTTACAGTTTTTTTTTTAATGAAAAGAACCAGACAATTACTAGTGGAGCAAGAGATGAGAAGAAGACGCTGGTGATGGATAGGACACATATTGAAGAAACTTGTTGATAGCATTACAAGGCAGTCCTTGTTCTGGAATCCCCAGATTAAGAAAGGTAGAGGGAGACCAAAAAGTACTTGGAGAAGAGCTGGAGATGGACATGAAAGGAATGAAGACATGGGAAGACCTTGAGCTGATGGCACAGGACAGGAAGACTTGGCATGAGTTTTTCAAAGGGTTATTCTCCTTGTGGAGCTGAAGAGTGTTGATGATAGTTCTACTCCTGAAAGGTGCTTTAGCGAGAGAGCTGATAGCCTAGCCTCGAGAGCTGATAGCCTAGCCTCGAGAGCTGATAGCCTAGCCTCAAGAGCTGATAGCCTAGCCTCGAGAGCTGATAGCCTAGCCTCAAGAGCTGATAGCCTAGCCTTGAGAGCTGATAGCCTAGCCTCGAGAGCTGATAGCCTAGCCTCGAGAGCGGATAGCCTAGCCTCAAGATCGGATAGCCTAGCCTCGAGAGCTGATAGCCTAGCCTTGAGAGCTGATAGCCTAGCCTCAAGAGCTGATAGCCTAGCCTCGAGAGCTGATAGCCTAGCCTCAAGAGCTGATAGCCTAGCCTCAAGAGCTGATAGCCTAGCCTCAAGAGCTGATAGCCTAGCCTCAAGAGCTGATAGCCTAGCCTCGAGAGCACCTGTTAGTGGAAACATTGGATATGGATATGGGAGAGATATTAAGGGCTAGGATATAGGAGAAATATATAGGACTGGGATTGTTGTTGTTGTTGTTTCACTAAGGATGCTAGCATTTTTGCTCTTTTGCAGCCAATACCAAGTTGAAGAGTCCTTAGTATTATCTACACTGTAGATCTAGGCTTTTCCAGTAGCTTTTCTGCCATTCCGAAATGTGTTGAGTTGAAGTCTTGAGCTCCAGCTACTCCAGCTTGGCTTGTATTTAAAGAATCACCACATCTGGTCCCAAGCTAGGAGGAAGAAGTGTGTGGCATACTGTGCATTCCCCACCATCCAAGTTGGCTCTCCAAATATACAGAGCTAAAATACTGTGCTCTGGTTTGGGGCTTTCCCAAGGAATCGTCACATCCTGCACAAAGCCACTTCTCAGCTACCCCTGCCTATCATGGGGTCCATAGTGAGATCCTCCTGCATGCAGGAAACCAGGTGAAAGCCAGAGTTATGTCTGAGGCTCAAGTGACTCCTCTAAGCTTTGTGTGCAATGCCAGGTTCTCAACATGTTTCACCACAGGGGGAATCCCTGGAAGTGTGTAGATGATTTCAAAAGTCATTGAAGTTGTAATTAGCCTTATAGACAGAGGTTCACATCTAAATCTACATACTATAGTTGGCACAGCTGGTGGTCATATAAGAATGACTCCAGATATACTTCTATGTATGAAGAACTGGAATATGGGAGAGATTTTAAGGACTGGAATTTGGGAGAGATATTAAGGACTGGAATTTGGGAGAGATATTAAGGACTGGGATATGGGAGAGATATTAAGAACTGGGATATGAGAGAGATATTAAGGACTGGGATATTGGAGAGATATTAAGGACTGGGATATTGGAGAGATATTAAGGAATGGAATATGGGAGAGATATTAAAGACTGGGATATGGGAGATATATTAAAGACTGTGATATGGGAGATATATTAAGGACAATTAACAATTGCTTGTTGTAGAATGGCACTGCTTTAAATGAATCTACAAGGCTAAGATTGTTGGAATTAGGTATCAAATGTTAAGACTAGAAAGGATGGGCTAGGCATGTAAATAACTAGTGCACTGTATGAAGAATCGGTAAACATACCATTTGCTGAGGGAGACTGAGCACTGATGAGTTTGCCCAGAATGCAAGGTTGTCTATTCTCAACAACAGCAGCAATAATAACTATAGGTGCTTCCTTTTTTAGTTTGCTTATGCTACAACAAGTATCAGAAACAAAGTATCTACATTGACATTTGAGTTGTGGCTATTTACAGTCTTTACTTACTTACTTAATTAGTCATTCCTCTTATACCGTGAGGTGTAGAGGTTTGGAAAAGAGAGCACCATACTATCCTATCGGCTGTCTTCCTCCTGGCCTTGTTCCATTCTAGTCCTCGGTCCTTCAGAGATTGTCTAATGTTGTCCTCCCAGCGGACTCTGGTTGTACTGGGGGTGTGGATCCCTGGCTCTTTGTTTCCCATGCTTGTCGTAGTAGCCGATCTTCTCCCATTCTGCAAACATGGCCAAACCATCTTAGTTGGGACTGTTCTGCTTGGGTCTGCAGGGGTTGGGTTTTTAGGCCTTGACGTATCGTCTGGTTGCAAACCATATTTCTTCTTGTTACTTCAACCACCTTTCTCAAATACCTAATTTCTGAGGTTTGGATCTGACTTTTGTGGGTTGTAGTCGTTGCCCATGACTCGCATCCATAAGTCAAGACTGGGACATAGGTAGAGCCGTATACAGCCATCTTCGTTTTCTTGCCAACTTCTCTTTTACACTTTTAAAAAATTGTACATGTATTTGTCGTTAATTGTTAATAGTGTTGTGTAATCCAGGGGTTCTCAACCATTTTTGTTCATGGCCCCGTTCTGAGCCTCATCTACTTCTGTGGGCGCCCCCCCCCCATTGTCGCTGTTAGCTGGGAAAAAGGTACTTTACCATCTTACTGTGACCCCCTAGAAATATGGCATGACCCATGTTGAGAACCACTTGTGTAATCTGATAGAAACAGTACATAGAGGTACTGAAAAAACCATGCATTGATTCCTTCCTTCCTTAGATCCTTAACCACCAACCGTCAAAGCAGTCAGTGGCCATCACGCCTAGTGGCATCTTGTAGGGCAACAACAAATTGATTCCACTTTGCTCGGTCGGTGGCGATCCTTCATACAGTGCCCCAACTCTGGTTCATTCTTTGCATCTCAGCCTCCACAGTCCTCCGCCAAGTTGTTTTTGGTCGGCCTCTCTTTCGTTTTCCTTCAGGGGTCCAAAGCATAGCTGTTCTTGTGATGACATCGGGGTCTCTTCTGAGGACATGACCAACCCAGTTCCAGCGTCTGCCAGCTATGATGGTGTGCATGTCCTCTTGCTTGCTACGAGTAAGCAGATCTTGGTTGGTGATGGTATTCGGCCAAAAGATTCGGAGAATTTTTCTTAGGCATGTTGTGTGAAAAGAGGACAATTTCGACATTTCCTTCTCTGTAACTCTCCAGCTCTCCACACCATAGAGAAGCACAGAAAGCACACAGCTCTGATATAATCTTAATTTTGTGCTTGTGCTGTA
The DNA here is from genome assembly GCA_024509875.1 of Oreohelix idahoensis. Taxonomy (NCBI): domain Eukaryota; kingdom Metazoa; phylum Mollusca; class Gastropoda; order Stylommatophora; family Oreohelicidae; genus Oreohelix; species Oreohelix idahoensis. The sequence goes on along the minus strand of JAMPIV010000673.1, from coordinate 122,500 downwards.
TTGGGAGGACTTCCAGATGTTGTTTAGGCTAAAGAAGGCTGTTCTTGCCTTATTCATTCTGATGTTGATGTCTTTACCTGCCCCACCGTCTGGTATTACTATGCTTCCTAGGTATGTGAAGGTATCTGTCTGTACCAGTTGCTGATTCCTTATTGATATGGGCTCAGGGTTGCTCACATTGAGCGTCATGACCTCAGACTTCTTTAAATTGATGTTCAAGCCCACCTGCTGGCTAAACTTATTAAGTCTATCCATTTTTTCCTGGATGTGTTGATGTGAATGTGCTAGTAGTGCAATGTCATCTGCATATTCCAGATCTTTCAATGTAGAAAATGTAGTCCATCTTATTCCTCTTGGGCTGCCCTCTGTTGATGCATTGATTGGCAGGAGCAAATATTCAGTAACTCTGCTACTATGATGTTGATAGTAATTCAGAGTTTATTAAAATAGGTTTTTGCTGATTTTTACAATTTGCAGTGAGCCAAGGAAACATAACATGTATGACTACTAAGGTTGTACTATGTGTATTTTGTGCTCGCAAAAAAAAAAAATAAGTCTTTGGGGCTACATAAATGTGATTTCTAACCAAAGAATAATTACAAGTTGCTTAATCTGACAGTTGATTCCAATATATATTTATTGTTTTTTTTACATAATGGTAGAGAAGCTGATTTATTTTCTGAATTTAAGTAACGCATTAAGAGAAATGGGAGACCAGAACACAAATGAAGAAGGAAACTGGAGACAGGCATGAATGGATGGCACAGGGCAGAAAGGCTTGGAGTGTTTGTTGAATGCTAGTGCTCCTTGGGGAGCCAGAAGGCAATGATGATGATAGTTTGCAGAAATATTAATTGATTTCTTGACAATTTGTTCTTTAATAGAAATATAAATGGTCAGACATGCTGTTCTTAATTAGAATAAATGAGTCTTTCGTTGGTTGATTCATGTATTTAAATTCTATCAGGAACAAGAACTTCACAGTCTGGACAACTCTGCACAGATATTCAATGCCCTTTCTGATGTCCCTGGGGATGTAGAAGATGTGGATGTGCTGATAGAGGTAAATTTATTGTAACTGGTATTTTCAGTATTCTATAGACTCTGGTACTTTCAGTATTCCATAGACTCTGGTACTTTCAGTATTCCATAGACTGTGGTACTTTCAGCATTCCATAGACTTGTACATGAAGTTGAAATGAAAACTGACCCTACCATTGTACTTATTGATTGTTAGATCATTGGAAAGTGGCCCATGAGAAATATCAACTGAAATATGGATTAAGCTTTTCATGTGGAATAGATGTGTGTACTTACTGGTCCAGTTACGTGCTAGAGGAGTGTTGGAACTTCTCAAGATACTTAAAGTAGGAGTTAAAAGAATTAACAGCAAACAAACAAGCAAGCAGCAATATTTCTTGTAACGATATTTTGAAAGTAAATATACAGTGTAATAGTTTTCTAAACTTGATCTTCCCTTGTCACCTAAACAATATTCCTGTTGGTTTTATTGGAGGTATACTCGTACAATGCATTCATTCTTTTTTTATTTGTTTTCTTTTTTTTCATTTTTAACTCATTCTAACCCAGACATTTTTTCGGTTTTACCCAGGACCCAATACGCAGACATTTTTTTTTCTACAAGTGATGTTTTAAAAACAGGCAGTAGACACATATATTAATTTAGTAGATATACTTATTATGCATCAAACTTTAGGAAATTGGCTGCAGAATGTTGTGACATACTGTTGAGTTCATATGTGATGTTATAATTGTTTGTTATATCTTGTGAAGTGTAGAAACAATAAAAAATCAAAATAAAAAAATCAATAAAAATTATGCACATACACGTAAATATTTCAGCTATACTTAATCTCTTGGTAGTAAAATACCAGGAATTGAAACGTATATCCAGCTGACAACTAATCCAAGAAGTTTGATAAAAAACAAATGAAAATTGTAATTTATATAAATTGTTTTGTGAAGTCACATATTGCTGAACTGGAATCTCACACATTCCTGTTCCATGCAAATTAATTAATTTATTATTTAAAAACATCACGATTGTTCAACTTTCTTATCGGAATCGAAAATAGGTTATTATTGCTATGGATATCGCTAAAAATCTTTTCGAAATTATATATTGAGGTTGATTCGTTAATAGTTTATGAGTGTTATGTATGTGTGTTAAGGAATATTTACAAGGGGATTGACATAAGTCTTGGGCCTGACCATGAAGGACATGTCACAGAGAGCTGAAATTTTGTATAGTGTTTATTCCTTTTCAATATAGCCACCGTCTGAATTGACACACTTCTTCCATCTCTGCTTGACCTTGAAAAGACCTTGGGAGTAGAACAGCGTATTTTTCAAACTAAACCAGTCATCACATGCCAGTATAATCTCTTCATCGCTGTCAAAATGATTTCCTTTTAGCTGTTTTTTTTAAGATTTGGGAATAGAAAAAAGTCTGATGGAGCTAAATCTGGAGAATATGGTGGGTGTGGAAGAATTTCAATATTCAAATCGTTGGCTGCTTGCTGCACAAGCCGTGCTTTGTGAGAGGTGTACATGAAGCGTTGTCTTGAAGCAAAGGAAGATTTTGAGTGCGCGTTATCCCCCGTTTCCTGGTCACAACCTTTCTTAGTTTGGTGAGAAGATCTGCATAGTACTGTCCATTAACTGTGTTGCCATGAGGCAGATAATCTTTCAAAAGGACACCTTTGCCGTCCCAAAAACAGTCAGCATCACTTTTCCTGCAGATTTCTGCGCTCTCGGCTTGACAGGTGTTGGGGAGCCCGGGGTTTTCCATTGCATGCTGGCAATTTTGGATTCGGGGTCATAATGGTGTACCAAAGTCTCATCTACTGTCACCATGGTCTCCAAAAACTTTTTTGACCGACACTTTTTGAGCAACTGTTGACAGCAATTTACCCTCGTTTGCTTCTGTTCACGTGTCAACAGTCTCGGAACCCAGCGTGCACACACTTTTCTCATGTTCAATCTGTTGTGTAAAATTCTATAAACTGTTCTTTCATTTAGTTTTACTCTACTAGCTATCTCCACAATTGTCATTTTTTGATCCTGGTCAATGATTTTCTTCACTCTTGTTGCATTTTCATCGTTGCACTCTGAGGCTGGTCTACCAGATCTTGGCAGATCAGCAACATTTGAGTAGCCGCACTTAAACTGTTGACACCAGTTTTTTTTTACTGAAGTATATGAAGGACAAGAATCACGAAACATTGGTTCCATCTCCCTGTGTATTTCTGTAGATGTTTTTCCCTGAAAAATCAGAAATTTTATCACAGCTCTGGCCTCCTTCTTTTCCATTGTTTTGTCAAATCTTTGGAGCAGCAGATCCGGTCAATAGGGTACATTGCGCCGTGCACCTTAGCGGGAAAACCCATTGAAGAAACAAACGCGTACTTCACACATTCAGTGCAAATATGATGAACTTTAAATGTGCCAAGTTTCATCTTCCTCCTGTGACTCCTTCATGGTCAGGCCTAAGACGTATGTCAATCCCCTTGTATAATGTATTTTACATGTTGGCCACACTTAGTTTTGTTAGCAGTTCAATATACGCGGTAACAATCCTATCTGTGTACAACATGATATTTTTGCACTAATATTAATTGTAATTGAAAGCGATAATAGATTGATGTCACTGAGAGATGATGACGTGGTATGGGCTGCGTTAATTATGCAGACCGTTACTAACTAGATGCCTTTCGTTGAAGAATTTTGACCAAGCCAGACGTGCTGGTTCTTCTCTCCCATGATTTATGCAGTTCTATAGTTTTCTTCGTGGCATTATGAAAACGAAGGTCGCCACAACTATTCATGGAAGTTGCAGGACAGTATTATGTAAGTCCGAGGATATATTGACGAGGAGTCGTATTTTTTCGGGAGCTACTTAAACATAAATCTTAATCTCCATATCTCGGTCTCGATACTTGGTGTTCCGTATCATTCGGCACTTGTAGTAATAGGCCAGATACTGGACGATTCGTAAAGGACTGTATTTGATGCTATACTATGTATAATATTGATTCAAATGCCATGAACTATGAAGTGTTTTTTTTTGCTCACAAACGTTCACACATACATGCCGGATGTAATGAAATAATTTTAAACTGGCTTATCGCCAGATATTCTATAATTTTCTGCTCAAATGCGGCATATATCACCTTGGCGCGCCATATGCCCTGGGTATAACGAAAGGCCTATCTGGCGCGCCATACGCCCGTTTGGACGGAATGAGTTAAAGCGTCAGTTTAAATGGTTTTTTTAAACGTGTAAGTTTATGTTATTTTACTTTCTTTTGTTATTTAATATTTTGAAGTACACATGTTATCACAAATTTTTTAAACATATTTTAAAATAACAAAGAGATGTACTGCTGCGAGAAATAGCTAAATATATTCAACTTGTACCACCTGAAGCAGCGTTTCTCAACCTTTTGTCCTGGAGGAACCTTTTAATAATGTTCAGGTCTCAGGGAACTCCTGCATAAAAATTATTATATCAACAGCTCGAGGTACGTTAGCGTGATCAGTAATTTGTAAGTGTAATAATCCATACATTAGCATGATCAGTAAGTTGTAAGTGTAATAATCCATACATTAGCATGATCAGTAAGTTGTAAGTGTAATAATCCATACATTAGCATGATCAGTAAGTTGTAAGTGTAATAATCCAATAATAATTGTTCTTTTGAGTAGAGAATAATATTTTCTGTGAATCTATTATTTTGTCTAACGTATATGGATTACGCCTACTCTTTTTGCCTGGTTTGCCCTCCCCACAGAGGATATCAACTCTAATGTGCAGTCATTAATATAGATAGAAGAAACTTCAGTTTTTTTCCTTTTTTTAAAAAATTTCCTACTAGATAATTTTTTTTTACCTTATCCAAGTAGGCAATACAGCCTTACCACAAATTTCTTCTCTAGAATGAAAAATTCCTCTGATTGTTCGCTCCCGTAAGTCAGTCGACGACGCACAACGAGAGAATGAGGAAGTTAATTTTGGATGGAGAGGCAGACCTCATCAGCCTTCCATCCTCCCCTTCATGCAATACAGTGCTCACCAATTATCAATACCCTCTCCTATCTTGCGTCAGAAACCGAGAATGGACTCAACAAAGTGAACATGGTCCTGTTGCGCACTATCATAAGGGACTGCTCGGTCACTGCCCACAACTGTGAGCGCTAACATCGCCCGGCATGCAGAGTTTAAAAAAAAAAAAAAAAACGACGTCTATTATTTTTCTACCATGGCCTCTTGCGAACCCCAGGGTTCCCTGGAACCCTGATTGAGAAAACTTGGCCTGTAATTTAGAGTCCTCGGTTTTCATACTTGTTTAAAAGTTTAGTCTTCTTTGTTTTAATTTTCTCTGGGCACCCCTCCAGAAAATTAACAGTGCAATAAAACTTTAGCTGTCAGACAATTTTTTTCTCATTATTTTGTTTTTGTCTAAGACATACTGTTTGATGACATTGTTAAATCTAGGACTCGAATTAGTCCAGAAACAAAGAATAGGGAGCCGCGGTAGCACAGTGGCTGCTATTGAGAACCAAAGCTTGGAAAGTTACAGAAAATAAACAAGAGCCATTGAGACAAAATTTCAGCTTGAAAAAAGAAAGGGCGTCTGAAAGTGGAAGGGAGATGACATCCAGCAGGCGAGTCCAAAAGCAAATTGCAGCAATAAAAATCCAACTGGACCTGGTTTCATATTGAGGGATGCAGAAAACAAATCCATGAAGTGTCAAATTCATCCTCTTTACAAGCAACCAAATTGGCAGTAGGCATTGACTGATTCCCATCTTGAAAGTATATAATCTGGTTACACGTTTTTCAGAACAATGTATGTGTTTCTATATGTTGGTCATTTATTACCCTTTGTTTTCTATTTGTTTTCTCAGGTAGCATTTAAAGTATCTGGATCACTTACTGATGTCCACGTGGACACACATCGCAGGAAGCATTTAGCTTACTTAATGGCAGACCAGGGCGCACTAGTCAATCCTGAATCTACAAGAAATCTGCCAAAGCAGGTGACATCTTGAATTTGTCTTGTGTCTTATTTCATATTTACATAATTTTAAAAAAATTTTGTAAGGGCTTTTTCTTTTTTTCTTCTAAAATGTTAAAAATAAATTATTCTGGGGATAAAATGACAAATCTCAAGGTGCTGTCATGCGCTGGCCTTCAGAGCATGTATACACTGCTTAGACAGCGCAGCTTACACTGGTTTAGCCATGTCCACTGCATGGAAGATGGTCACATCTCCAAGGATGTTTTCTACGGACAACTGGCAGATGGCAGAACAACATTTGGATGACCACAGCTGATGTTCAGAGATGTGTGTAAGAGAGACATGACGGCACTGGACATAAATCCAGCAACCTGGGAGGTTGAAGCTGCCAATCGCACGAAGCGGCGATGATCACTACAGCCCCACCTCGGATTGCGTGAAAAGAAGCTCTCACAACAAGCAGAAAAGAAAAGAACAAACAGAAAGGACCACCAGAAAAAAAAGAGCTGAGGCCTATTACTCCAGGAGTGCATTGCTATAGTCAGTTATGACTACAGAGAGCTGCTACAACTACTAGTACTGCTGCTATTCTGGGGATTTATTATCTTTTAATCTTTTGTATTTCCATACTTTTTTTTGGGTGGGAATTTAGAATTAACGGGAGCCACGGTAGAACGGTGGTTAGTGCACTGGCTTCCTAGCTCGGTGGTCCATGGTTTGATCCCCAGCTGAGGTGGGAATTTTTAGACCGCAAACGGGGTCGACCCAGCCTCATGAATTTGGTACCAGAGCAACTCTGGGAAGGTTAAGGCGGCCGGCATGATGCTGACCATATCACCCCTAGTAAGCCGATGGTCGAGAAAATATCTGCCTAACACCATATTCTCAATGGGCGTGTAACGAGAACCTTTATCTTTACCTTTTACCTTAGAATTAACAAATTAGAAATTGATCCCTGTTGGTTTTTTGGGAGTTTCTCGAGGAGACGAAGAAAAAAAAATAGAACCGCTACATCCTCAGATATGTAAGAGGCAATTAAGATGAGGTTTAAATTGTAAAAACTAATTGCTACAGAAACAACCACAACAAAAGTACAGAACGGGCTGTGGTGAGAGATTCCTGCAGGAAACCAGTTGCAGTAGTTGTTTATTCTTTGTGAGGAACACATGAGAGAACAGAAAGAAGAATAGTAAGAAGTAGTATACTTCTGGTTGTTTTGGTTCTAGTTACTGTGTATTTAATTATGACCTACTGGTGATTTTGTTTCTTCATTCATTCCCCATGCTATCAGCTCAAGGTCTTTCTCATCCCTTTCATTTAAGTCTTCAGTTCTCTTTGCTCAATGTTTTTCAGTCCTGCTACAGATTTATTTCAGCTTGCACAATGCATTGCGTGTATTATCGATGTAAAGTTTTGCATTGTGTTGTTGTTAAAGTCTATAACTAGGAAATGCATACAACAGCTTTGCAGATCACTAAATTTGGAATGACCATTACTTTTCTGTCTTTGCTTCATGATGATAACTAGTCTTAGATTAGCTTTCCTTCTGACATTCTAGCAACTGAACAAGCGTCATCTGCGGAGGTCAAAGTCTCTGATGTCAGTGCTGTGGGGTGGGACTGGAGGAGAAGATGATGACTTTGGCAAGGCTAAGAATATCAGACAGACAGAACTCTTGGTGGATCTCAGGGAAGCCATACTTCAGGTGGCCAGGCATTTTCAGAGTTTGGATCCAAAAAACAGCAAAGTTGTAAGTTACTTTATGGTATATTTTGTGAAATCTATTTTTTTGGGGGGGATAAACGCTGTCCACGTGGTACATGTCACTTTAGCCTAGGGGTTCTCAACTCTTTTTTTGCTCATGGCCCCTTTTTAGCTGCATACCTCTGTGGCCCCCCCCCTCCCCCCCCCCCTCCCCCCCCCCCCCCCCCGCCCCCCCCATAGTCGCTGTTAGCTGGAAAAAAAGGTACTTTACTATCTTACTACCCCCTAGAAATATGGCATGGCACCATGGGGGACCATAAGGCCCACGTTGAGAACAACTTCTCTAGCCTGCAGCCTGTGCTATAATCTATTTCAGTATTATAATACATTTGTTTGCTATTTAATTATTTTATATCAGTAGGTTATTCTATAATAAATATATTCCAGTGGTAGATTAGAATATTCTATTCTTTATTGTATATTATGTTACTGATGATATTGGGGGGGGTTGTTGAGTTTGCTATGGATTAGAATTTTCTCCTTAAGAAATATTAGTTGGAATGGACAACAAATAATTGTCAATCTTTAGTCAGGTCATGCCAATATCTCTGTCCTGTACCATCCGCTAAAGTTATCTCCATCCCTTCTTATTCTTTAATTCTCTTCTCCATGTGTTTTTAGGTCTCCCTATATTTGTTCTACCTTGAGGACTTTAGAAAAAAGACTGCCTTGTAAAGCTGTCAGCTGATTTATTCAGTGTGTACAACCTAACATCTTACCTCACCTCTTGTTCTGCTTGTGAGTCCTTTCAAATATGGATGTATAGAAGAATGGGCTGCATCTCATAGAAAGACAAAGAATAAAAATAAAGTTCAAGAAAAACTAAGAATGAACAAAAGAATTAATGAGATCAAAATTAAACAGGTAAAATATATGTGACATGTAAAGAGAAATAACACCTTATTGGAAGCCATAATAGAAGGAAAAGTTGAAGACAAACAGGCAAGAATATGACAATGCTTTGAATTGGAAGATAACATTAAGAGATGGACAGGAAAAACCTGTCAGATTGCACCATCAAGGTAACAGACAGAAGACAATGAAAATGTATTGCAGCCGATCTTTGATGCAGAGATTGCATGTAATCTGATATGACCTGTTCTTTTGGTGTTTATCTGGTTCTTTCCATCATTTCTACATTGGTGATGTTTGTGTCATACCATCTTAAAAAAACGTCCATTTATGAAAGTCTGTAATTTCTTGGTTTTTCTTGTTGTTGTTCCTCGTATTTAAGAGCCATGCATAGGTTTGCTTTAACAGTTGGTATGAAAATTTGAATTTTTGTGTTCATTAAGATTTGGGCTTGTTTAATATTGGTTTAATGACTAACAAGTACAGTACCAGACCTGCAGTTTTATTAACTTTTGGTCTCAGATACTTACGGCTGACTACAGCATGGAGAGCCATGCCAGAGATCTGGAGAACTATGTGAACGTTGCCAGAAACAGACACAGGCGAGCAAAAGCTCTACTAGACTTTGAGCGACATGATGATGATGAACTGGGATTTCGAAAAAATGACATTATTACAGTAAGTTGTCTATGTTTACATGTGTTATTGTTTATTTATATTTAAGAGTTTAATTATTTTGTCAAAATTGGTTGCATGTAAGTTATTTTTTTTTTAAATCAAACACATGGAATATTATTGAAGAGAATAACTCAGGTAAAAACAGCATTCTACAAAATGAAAAGTATTTTATGCAACTGTTCTTTGTCAATGGAAGTATGAAAGAGAGTTGACCTGTGTTATATAGAACCGATCCTGACGTATGGGAGTGAGTCATGGAGAGTTAGTAAACAAGTAGGGAAAACACTAGAGGCCACAGAGATGTGGTTTCACAGAAGAATGTTAAAAATACCATGGACAGCCAAAAAGAGTAATGAGGATGTCCTGAAAGAGGCCAATGAACAAAGGAAACGTATTTCACAAGTTAGAAAGAAGCAATTCACCTTTTTTTTGGGCATGTTATGAGAAGAGGAAAGATGGAATATATCGTAACAACAGGTAAGATTGAAGTAAAAGGAGATAGAGGAAAAGACAAAGAGAACAAATACTGGACAGTTTGATATCCTGGCATGGAAGGAGGTCAACAACAGAATTGATAAATAGTACTGGAGACAGGAAGTTGTGGAGAGACATGATCTCTTATGCCACTAGATATGGTACTTGAAGAAGAAGGAATATTATTGTATCCGACGTGTTTGCTAAAAATAAAACTAACTTAAATGCAACCAATTTTAATGAAAAATTGAACTGATTATGGTTCAGTCTTAATAGCAAGTCATTATGCTGACAACCACTTTGAAAAGATTAATTCATTGTTAGTGTTCTAGTAGCAGCTGTCTTTGATCAAAGACTAAAATGTTTATTTATTCTTAGTTTTGTAGAAGTTCTCTGAAGCCAAAAATTAATTCAGTGTTTGTATTCTAGTGTTGGTTGTCAGAAGTTAATTCAGTGTTTGTGTTCTGGTGTTGGTTGTCTGAAGTAAAAAAAAATTAATTCAGTGTTTGTGTTTTAGCATAAATTATCTGAGCCCAAATAGCTTACAGACTTTGAGACATTGTGTTTCATTCAACTTCTAAGTATTTGGATATATCCCTGGCAGATTATCTCCCAGAAGGATGAGCACTGCTGGATTGGGGAACTAAATGGCTTGAGAGGTTGGTTTCCTGCAAAGTTTGTGGAAGTTTTAGACGAGAGAAGTAAACACTACTCCTCGGCTGGCGATGACTCTGTCACAGAGGCCATTACTGATTTGGTCAGGGGGACGTAAGTGTTTGACAATCATCTAATAACTAATGACTTAGTTATTTTCTTTTTCTTTGTTTTTGTGTTATCGTAGTAGTGTTCATTGTTATAAAAGAGGTGGACTGGTTAAATTATGGTAATGATCTTCGTGTTAAATTAGATCTTAAAAGTCAAATAATTTCAATGGGATTTTATTTATGTTGAATAGGAAAAATGCTAGGCAAAGATATGCAAATATGATTCACAGTTTAAAGCAGACGTGATTGTGACGCTACACTGTAATTCTGACTTTTAACAGGCCCGATTCTGTGGTTCTATTTTGAATTTTCACCAGTTTTATTTTCTTCTGATCACGCGATTTTCCGTTGTTTACGGAAATCGCTATTTTCGGGCACGCTTTTTCACCATTTTATTTCTCCTCATTTGAATATATATCGTGTTTGGTATTTTTTTTGAGTAGATAAATTAAATGGGTTCGTTTATGATGGTAGGTTTATTTTATTCTAGCATCAGCTTTACCCTCTTCTGAATTTTTCGCGATTCCCGTAGATTCCATTGTTTACGAAAATCGATATTTTCGGGCACTCCTGTATGACGCGTCAGTAGCACGAGGTTATCACGTAATGTGACGCAATTTTGCGGACACGCGGTATTTTGATTTTCCTAGCGCTGCCATTGGTCCACGATTTGCGTAGGAAGGGAAATCCGCGTGGGCGGTTTCTCTTGTATATATTGAGACAGAAAACGGGGATTCGGTCTCTATGAAAAATTATTGCCTGGCCGTAGGACGTCGTAATTATCGTTCTCCACCGTGGGAAAAACAAACGATAATCGGTATGTAACTATTTTATTCATCGTTTTACTTATTAGTGGGTTTTTCAGAAATTTCGTTTTACTTATTAGTGGGTTTTTTCAGAAATTCGCCCTTAGGTAAAGATTAACTTTTCAGTTTTAAAATAAACGATAGTGCCATCCATTATCATATTTTTGAAGAACGACGTAATGCAACAGTGTGCTTATTCTTTCTATGATTTTGGCAATAGATAGGAGAGTGTGAAGTTATGAGAAACACGCGTGCCATATTTGTAGGATGTTATGTAAAACCACCATTTATTCCTGTATATTTACTAATGTAATTTTATGGGGAAATCCCTGGTGTGTTCGCTAATTTTTCTGAGCCTTTAATGTGAGAAATATTGTCGGAGGGTTCAGATTTACATTGTAAATGAATTATACTGCTTAGGGGAGGAAACTATTCCTATAGCGAGATTTAATTTAAATAGGAGTAAGCCGGGGAAACTCCTGTGTTAATGGGTAAAAGGATTTCCCTATTTTTGTCAAGTTTGAACACGTGATCGGCCATGCATAACGGCCATGTAACGTGTCAGACGGTGTCTGGGATATTGGTTATTTTACCTGGCAGATTTTAGTAGAAGGAGGGGGGATGAAGAGGCCACATGGGATAGTGGTATTTCATGTATTGTGTGAAGAACGAGAGAAGGAGTGTGATTTTAGTGCCACGTGGGATAGTATTATGTATTGTTGTGAAGAACGAGAGAAAGGGGAGAAGAAGTGAGAATGAAGAGACACGTGTATAGAATTATTTTATGTATCGTATATGTTAGAGATAAGCGATTTTAGAGTGGGTGTACATGAGTCGCTGTTTCTTTTAATTTCAGCGAGTCTCGGCGAAACAGTGGGGAGCATAATTTTGTCAAATAAAATTATCCACGGCAAAAGACATCTCAGGGTCAGAGTACTCGAGTATCGTCAGGAGCAAAAGAAAATTACCCTATGGTCTCTGGCAGTGAAGTCCCTATGCTTCAGCTGGACCATGGTTTATTTATCATACAGCCGAGAGCATCGCTATTATAGTCTCTAACAACGGCAGGTGGCCGGGAGACTGGTTTCATTTTTGTACAGCCTGAAATCAAGGCTGTGTTTTTTTTTCCTCTAACTCCGGAGCGGGTTAAAAGAGGGAAGCTATTCAGCAGCAGAGAAGTTTTGTCTACAGTTAATCGAGTCCCTCATGCTGGATATCCGAACATCGTCATCACCAAAATCAGGAACAGGTGACAGGGTTACCATACCTAGGTCCTGATAGAAATCAAGAGAAGAGCGTAACGGAGACGCCGCATCATCAGCCCTCGAGTGTTAGAGAGACACTGAGATCAAGAGAGAAAGGTAGAGAAGGAGGGAGAAAATAGACAGGACCAGTAGGGTCTGTTCAGTATCCATTTGACGGGTAGACACTGAGTCTGCGTTCGAAAAACCATGTCTATTATTTTTAGCATTTCTTGTGGTGTAGTTATAGGCGCATATCGCCCAACAAGTAGAAAGCTGTGTAGCCGTTCGTTGAGGAAGAGTCACCAGGACTAAGACAGTAGAAATTTATTAGTGTTAGAGAGTGGAGGCTAAAAGTTGACAGCCCCACCAAATTAGAATTGGTTTAAATCACTAACCATTTTTATTGTTCCTCAGCAGGGTGACAGAAAGAGTGAATGTGATTTGGGGTTTTTCTGTCGCTCGTGTCTCTCAATTTAATTGTTACTTGTTTTCCAGGCCGTGCAACAGTGCACGCTATCGACTGACTTGATGACGTAATATGCCATTTTATGTTTTTCTTGTATGTAAATAAATATATACATATATTATTTACTGGATCAGCTTCTATTCTTTACTATACTTACTATATGTTGTCTGTATAGTGGTGTTTGTGGTCGTAATTATACACCTTATCTCCTTGTGTTTCAAGGCAGTCAGAGGTGGGGAGACTATAGCCATTTTTTTTAGTCACGAAGCGGCAAGGGGAGATTCAAATCCTGGGTCTATCTCTTGAGCCAATAGTCTCACCTGTCCACAGGCATGTCATTTTCCATCTAAATTCTATCTTCTCAGACTTTCTCATACTAGGGTCTTGCTTTCATTCAGGCACACTCTATAAAATTAAAACCACTTCGTGACAAGTGGGCGGCAATCGTCCGGTGGATCATTCTGTTGAGATCAATTCTGTGATCTACATTCATAGATTGTCTCTAGGAAGTTTCTGAGAATAGAGTTCTTTAAATATCCCCTAGACTTGAGCTATTAGAACTGATCCAGTTATAGGTTTTTCCACAGGGTGCAGTCTAGTAGATTTTTGTGGTATTTTTGACTTATATGACTAAGAGGTAATTGATGGCATACCGAGATATTTTTCTTTAACAGGAAGGTAATTTAGTTTTTGGTAGCTTCTTAACTAAATTTTTTCAGGTTATTGTTCAGACTTGACGCTAGTCTGAGTTCGGGTTTTTGGGACATCGGTTATAGGAGGAACACTTCCTATTACATAACAGGTAGTTCCTTCCTTTTGTTCTCCTTTCTGTCATTTTCTGTCAGTTGTGAACTTACCGCAGTTTACAGGTAAGATGGCGGATATGGCCAAGTTACGAGCTGCCTGGCGTGAATCTGCTCAGGATATGGGAATGGATAAGGAGGAGACTAAGGCCTACCTGATAAGGGAAACTGATAGGCATATTCAGCGAGAGAAAGAGAAGGAGGACAGGGCAGCCGCCGCAGAAATTGAGGAAAGGCAAAGGGCAGCCGCCGCAGAAGCAGCAAAAGAGGAAAGGATAGCCGCAGCAGAGATGGAACTTCGGAAATTGGAAGCACAGGAGAGGGAGAAGGCAGCGGAGAGACAGCATGAACTTGCCCTGCGTTCTCTGGAACTGCAGTACCGAGCTTCGGAGGGCAGTTCAGCTAATGGCGATTCACCCGGAGCAGGAGCGACAGACCCCTCAGGAAACGGAGGGCCCCGAATGGCAGCCATGAGCTTCCCATTTGACTCGTTCCCTAATGGGAATGAAAAGATTGACGTGTTCCTGGAGAAATTTCAAAGAATGGCAAAGGCATACGGGTTGGATGAGAGTCTTTGGTGTCTGAAATTATCGCAATCACTCAAAGGTCATGCGTATGAAGTTTACAACAAGCTGCTCATAGATGATCAGAACAACTTCGAGGCACTGCGAAACGCTTTATTGCAAAGGTTTCAGTGGACACCCCGGAAATGCCAAACCATGTTCAGGGAGAGCAGGCCGGAGAAGGGAGAGAGTTTCGCACAGTTTACCGAGCGGGTGAGAAATTACCTTACCCGGTGGAGGGAACTGTCAGGACTGGCGAAAACGTTTGAAGGGTTGGAAGAGTTAATTCTGTGTGAGCAGATAAAAGCAAACATGTCCCCCGACTTGAGGCGGTATCTGGCGGAGCAGGGAGCCCAGCAACTCGATCAGATTATCGTGTTCGCGGAAAGGTACCAGACAGCACAGGCCGAAGTACTGGGACAGAAACGGAAAAACCCAGACCTGCCAGCCCCAGACAAAGGAGCTTCGTCATCGCAGTCGGTTACTTCACCAGCTCATCAGCAACCAGGACCTTCTCGCAAGGAGCCTCATTCTGGTTATAACTTGCGCCCCCAGCAGCATAACAGAGCACCGACAACAACCTCTCAGGAACCCGCTAGGAACAGGGGAGATAATGAGAGGTATTGCCAGAATTGTAGAACCACCTCCCACTGGACATCCCGGTGCATGAACAAACCCCCAGCTCACCATGCAGCTTGTTTAAGACCGGTGAGATGGACTAAAGGGAATAAATGGGAACCAGTCCAGGCAGAGAAGTTGTTCTCTAACAGTGGACCAGCTGTAGTGAATGGGACGGCCACTATGTGTTTGTTTGACAGCGGGCTTACTTACCCCAGTATCGTCGCTCGTCATTTGGTGAAACCAGGGCAGTGGACCGGAGAAATAGTTGAGATTGGTGGCGTTTTGAGAAGAGGTATCTCACAGCGTCTGCCTGTAGCCAACATTGAGGTGAAATGCAAGTTTGTGTCTGGCACAATCAAGGCAGCTGTAATGGCACAGCCAGCACATGATTTCATCCTGGGAAGCCCATACTTAGTTTTGGGGAACCCAACCACCCCGATCCTTGCTAACGCAAGGGGGCCTACTGCAGGCCAGCAAAGTGAAAGGGGAAAGCCCCAAATTCACGGAGCCCCACGGGAGCTCAAACATCCTTGATTTGCTATGAGGAGGAGAGACGCCTCTAAAGACAGTGGAATGTTATTTACAGAGGCGTATTCGCCTGTCAGCCCTGTTCAGCCTAAGGGTCAAACAGTGGTGACGCCTCTTACTTCAGAAGTATCTTCTTTGTCGTCGGGAATTAGGCCCCCGATGGTATTACATCTCTCAAGGGAGGGAAATACTGACAAGAAGGAACATGTGCACGGTTCTTCAGTCAACCGCAAACAGTTACGCCCTGTTACGGCGATGTCTGGCCAAGACAGTCAGACTGTTTCAAAACACTGGGAGGTCGCACCATTTGGTAATCATTATTTACCACGCGCCGCCAGGAAAATTCGTGGGCGAAGGAAACACATGAGAGGCAGGAGGAAGGGCGACCACTCATGTTGCAGTCGCCAGGAGAAAACTCCCTGGCGTGACCCTCACGATCCAGGGCTTGCCAAGGTTCTCAAGGATATGGAGATGGGCCTGTATGACAATCCTAATTAAGACAGTGATTAGATCGGGATGTAGATCTAGATACGGGCCAGTATGAAACCCAGAGATTTCAGTGATTTAGCACGGTTCCCGTACTTGAAAGGGGGGACTTATGTGACGCTACACTGTAATTCTGACTTTTAACAGGCCCGATTCTGTGGTTCTATTTTGAATTTTCACCAGTTTTATTTTCTTCTGATCACGCGATTTTCCGTTGTTTACGGAAATCGCTATTTTCGGGCACGCTTTTTCACCATTTTATTTCTTCTCATTTGAATATATATCGTGTTTGGTATTTTTTTTTTGAGTAGATAAATTAAATGGGTTCGTTTATGATGGTAGGTTTATTTTATTCTAGCATCAGCTTTACCCTCTTCTGAATTTTTCGCGATTCCCGTAGATTCCATTGTTTAAGAAAATCGATATTTTCGGGCACTCCTGTATGACGCGTCAGTAGCACGAGGTTATCACGTAATGTGACGCAATTTTGCGGACACGCGGTATTTTGATTTTCCTAGCGCTGCCATTGGTCCGCGATTTGCATAGGAAGGGAAATCCGCGTGGGCGGTTTCTCTTGTATATATTGAGACAAATTTCGTTTTACTTATTAGTGGGTTTTTCAGAAATTCGCCCTTAGGTAAAGATTAACTTTTCAGTTTTAAAATAAACGATAGTGCCATCCATTATCATATTTTTGAAGAACGACGTAATGCAACAGTGTGCTTATTCTTTCTATGATTTTGGCAATAGATAGGAGAGTGTGAAGTTATGAGAAACACGCGTGCCATATTTGTAGGATGTTATGTAAAACCACCATTTATTCCTGTATATTTACTAATGTAATTTTATGGGGAAATCCCTGGTGTGTTCGCTAATTTTTCTGAGCCTTTAATGTGAGAAATATTGTCGGAGGGTTCAGATTTACGTTGTAAATGAATTATACTGCTTAGGGGAGGAAACTATTCCTATAGCGAGATTTAATTTAAATAGGAGTAAGCCGGGGAAACTCCTGTGTTAATGAGTAAAAGGATTTCCCTATTTTTGTCAAGTTTGAACACGTGATCGGCCATGCATAACGGCCATGTAACGTGTCAGACGGTGTCTGGGATATTGGTTATTTTACCTGGCAGATTTTAGTAGAAGGAGGGGGGATGAAGAGGCCATGTGGGATAGTGGTATTTCATGTATTGTGTGAAGAACGAGAGAAGGAGTGTGATTTTAGTGCCACGTGGGATAGTATTATGTATTGTTGTGAAGAACGAGAGAAAGGGGAGAAGAAGTGAGAATGAAGAGACACGTGTATAGAATTATTTTATGTATCGTATATGTTAGAGATAAGCGATTTTAGAGTGGGTGTACATGAGTCGCTGTTTCTTTTAATTTCAGCGAGTCTCGGCGAAACAGTGGGGAGCATAATTTTGTCAAATAAAATTATCCACGGCAAAAGACATCTCAGGGTCAGAGTACTCGAGTATCGTCAGGAGCAAAAGAAAATTACCCTATGGTCTCTGGCAGTGAAGTCCCTATGCTTCAGCTGGACCATGGTTTATTTATCATACAGCCGAGAGCATCGCTATTATAGTCTCTAACAACGGCAGGTGGCCGGGAGACTGGTTTCATTTTTGTACAGCCTGAAATCAAGGCTGTGTTTTTTTTTCCTCTAACTCCGGAGCGGGTTAAAAGAGGGAAGCTATTCAGCAGCAGAGAAGTTTTGTCTACAGTTAATCGAGTCCCTCATGCTGGATATCCGAACATCGTCATCACCAAAATCAGGAACAGGTGACAGGGTTACCATACCTAGGTCCTGATAGAAATCAAGAGAAGAGCGTAACGGAGACGCCGCATCATCAGCCCTCGAGTGTTAGAGAGACACTGAGATCAAGAGAGAAAGGTAGAGAAGGAGGGAGAAAATAGACAGGACCAGTAGGGTCTGTTCAGTATCCATTTGACGGGTAGACACTGAGTCTGCGTTCGAAAAACCAAGTCTATTATTTTTAGCATTTCTTGTGGTGTAGTTATAGGCGCATATCGCCCAACAAGTAGAAAGCTGTGTAGCCGTTCGTTGAGGAAGAGTCACCAGGACTAAGACAGTAGAAATTTATTAGTGTTAGAGAGTGGAGGCTAAAAGTTGACAGCCCCACCAAATTAGAATTGGTTTAAATCACTAACCATTTTTATTGTTCCTCAGCAGGGTGACAGAAAGAGTGAATGTGATTTGGGGTTTTTCTGTCTCTCGTGTCTCTCAATTTAATTGTTACTTGTTTTCCAGGCCGTGCAACAGTGCACGCTATCAACTGACTTGATGACGTAATATGCCATTTTATGTTTTTCTTGTATGTAAATAAATATATACATATATTATTTACTGGATCAGCTTCTATTCTTTACTATACTTACTATATGTTGTCTGTATAGTGGTGTTTGTGGTCGTAATTATACACCTTATCTCCTTGTGTTTCAAGGCAGTCAGAGGTGGGGAGACTATAGCCATTTTTTTTAGTCACGAAGCGGCAGGGGGAGATTCAAATCCTGGGTCTATCTCTTGAGCCAATAGTCTCACCTGTCCACAGGCATGTCATTTTCCATCTAAATTCTATCTTCTCAGACTTTCTCATACTAGGGTCTTCCTTTCATTCAGGCACACTCCATAAAATTAAAACCACTTCGTGACAGTGATCATCAAGGACAATTTTAGACATTTTATCTAAAGAGAATGACTGATCAAGAGAATTAGTAGGAGATGGGAGAAAGACTGGCTTGACAATGCTATAGAAAGCTAAATATTTCATTAGGAGAACTCAGATGAGACATCAATTTTCATCTTTGGTAGTTAGTAGTACAACACGGATGGAATAGATGATAGAAGTTGAATTGTGGTTCAACTGTCTGACAAATACTCACCTTTTTGTGTAATGGCACAGTGGCTTTTCTGCCACTTGTGAAATCTTACAAGCTCTGACTAAATTCAGACTTAGAGCATATATTGTTTGTATTTACTCTGCAGGTTGTGTCCAGCTCTGAAGGCAATATTTGAGCATGGACTTAAAAAGTCAACCATTCTTGGTGGTCATTGCCATCCTTGGTTGTTCATAGAAGAGGTAAGATTAATTATTTTTTTAAAATAATTTGAGTACATTTCATTATTCAGATGTACAGTACTTTTGTTTTTCCCAAGTCTTTGACTGGAATGCATTCATTGATTGGCCCTGAAAAAGCTACAGATTTTGGCTTTTCTGTTCTGATCATGTCATCAGATGTAACATTAGGTGATAAAGATATTAAATCTATCTTCTGTATAACTATCTGGTCTTTTTTTCTTTTTTTTTGCCATGCCTAGTCCCCTAAGACTGTGAAAATAAAGGTGTTCTTAACATTTAATCAGCAGTAAAACATTTTATTGGTCTTTGAGTGTTCTGTGGCATGGGCAGGAAGAGGGGAAAAAAGTACAATACTTTACTGGACAGTGTGACATTAATATGTGTGACGAATTTCATTTGTAACTCCGATTTTAAAAGTGTAATTTTTTTCTTTTTACTACAAATGTCTTGAAAGAGCAAACGTAACAAATTGTGAAGCAACATACAGGTTGAGCCATAAGTCTTGAGACATTTTAATTCCAACATGTGACACACATCAGGGAGTGTTTTCTCTTATTTTTATAGTTTTGTGTTTTCCACTTAATTCTCACTTTCTTTCTCTTCTGTTTTTTGTTAGTCCTTGGCGAAGGCCTTGTGGCTGCAATGTAGGTTTTTTCTTGTCCTTTCTCCTAGTAAGACGTATTACCATTTGTTTGTTTTTTTTTTGTTTTTTTTTAATTCTGCCATTTTACCCCTGTCTTACTGCAGTCCTCCTCATATCATAACAGTGACAGGGACCCAAAGATGCAGCAATAGAGAATGCAGTCAGCGACCCATAGCTTGACTGCTTGCATCAGGGTCAGCGAACCAGAGCTGACCAAGACCCTACTCCACCTCCAAGTGGTGGTCCTGGAAACAGGCTGCATCACTGCGGTCTGGCTGAGAGAGTAGCGATCGAAGTGGGAAGGCAAACCCGGTTCCAAAAAATGCCGTGCAGAAGTCGAATGTGTCGGCTGAAAGGTGCAGATATTGCAGCATTGCTGTAAACGGACACAACGCAACGGTTACGTGTATGTTTGCTGATGTGTACAAACATACGCGTAACAGCAACCAATGTCCTTTTCAGGGCGAACGAGGAAGAGGAAGAAGAAAGATAACAGTGACAGAGCAGTAAATGTATTTATTGAAAATTATAAAGTTATTTTTCGTTCTAAATGGTGTCCTTGAGCAAGGACATAAAGTCAGGCTTTTTCAAAGATGTCCACAAACTCTGTGTTGACATAGATCTTGGTCAGTTTGACAATCCTCTATTAAAACTGTGTTGAGATCCTCTAGGGTTTTAGGTTTCAGACCTTATACTTACTTACTTAGTCGTTCCCCTTCTACCGTGAGGTGTAGAGGTTTGGAAGAGAGAGCGCCAGACTATCTTCCTCCTAGCCTGGTTCCATTCTAGTCCTCGGTCCTTCAAAGATTGTCAAATGTTGTCCTCCCAGCGGACTCTGGGTCGTCCTGGGGGTCTGGATCCCTGGCTCTTTGTTTCCCATGCTTGTCTTGGTAGCCGATCTTCTCCCATTCTGCAGACATCGGCAAACCATCTTAGTTGGGACTGTTCTACTTGGGTCTGCAGGGGGTGGGATTTTAGGCCTTGATGTATCGTCTGGTTGCGGACCATGTCTCTTCTTGTTACTTCAACCACCTTCCTCAGATACCTCATTTCTGAGGTTTGGATCTGGCTTTTGTGGGTTGTAGTCATTGCCCATGACTCGCATCCGTATGAAGACTGGGACATAGGTGGAGCGGTATACAGCCATCTTCGTTTTCTTACCAACCTCTCTCTTGCTGAGGAATCCTCGATTTATGGCCTGAAAAAGTCTCCCAGCTGCTGCGTTTCGAGTGGCCAACTCTTCTTTGATGCCTCCCTTTCGGTCTATAATAGCTCCGAGGTATTTAAAGTGGTCGACCTGCTCCAGGACCTGTTCTCCCAGCTTAATCTGATGTCTTCTTTCTTCTCGTGATATCACCATGGATTGTTTTAGAGCTGCTTATGACCATCCCTCTCTTCTCCAGCTCTTCCTTCCAGACTTGCAGGTTGGATTGGAGATGTGCCTCTGATTTAGCAATCAGGGCAACATCATCAGCAAATGCCAGCTCTGAAATACAGACCTGTCTCATCTTCCAGTACCCCACTGAATACTTTCTTGTTCTCTCCTTACATGCCTTGATGACATCATCCATGAGGAGTATGAAAAGATAAGGTGACAGGATATCACCTTGTCTTACATCAGTGGTGGTCCTGAACTCTTCTGACTTATGGTTTGCTGTCCTCACATAATTTCTGCAAGACTTGTAAAAGCTCTGTATAGCATGAATCAGAGGTGCTGGAATGTTCTTCCTTGCCAAACAGTCCCAAACTTTGCTCCAGGGGACCCTGTCAAACGCCTTTTCCAGATCTATGAAACAAAGGTGGATCTCACTCTTATACTCAAGGGCCTTTTCACTCAGCTGTCTGAGTGTGAAGATTAGGTCTTGAGTACTTCGGTTTGCTCGGAATCCGCACTGGACCTCATCCAATTGTGGCTCAGCTAGGCGTCGGAGTCTCTGCTCTAGGATTCTAGAGTAGATTTTACCAGGGACACTGAGAAGGGATATGCCTGTATGGTTTCCACATAGTCAATTGTCACCCTTTTTGAAAATTGGTGTTATGATGGCAATCTCCCAATCCTTTGCTATGGTCTTGTTGCACCACGCTGCCTGTAAGACCCTTAAGAGTAATAGGTCGCCTGATGCTCCCATGTACTTAACCTTCTTCTTCTTCTTCTTCCTCGTTCGCCTTCAGACTTCCACATTTATGACTCTAATAAAGGCAGTAGTCAACTCAAGGTTCCCGACATCTCCAAACAGTGTTTCGTTGACAGAAGTGGGTTGTTGCCATATGCTACTCCGTTCATTACTGTAGGTTGGGCAATACTGCAGGAGGTGTTCGACCGTCATCGGGCTGGTACCACAGGTGCAGAGATCTATTGCACCAATCTTGTATTTGTGATGTACTTAACAATTTCTGGTGTTATACCATCATGCTCTGCTGCTTTGCCCATCTTGATGTTCTCCAGTGCTGCCTTCAGTTCTTCCATCTTTATGTCATCTTCCACCATCATTGGTTTTCTCTTCTGTGCTAGTGGTTATCATTTCTGATGCCTCACCATGCTCACTGTCCAGGAGTTCTGAGAAATATTCTTTCCATCTTTCCATTACTTCCATCGGGGCAGTAAGCAATTTGCTCTGCTTGTCCTTTATAAATTTGAGAGGGCATTGTTTTTCCTTCCTCATGTTCTTTAGGGTCTTATAGAACTATTTCTGGTTTTCTTGCGCATCTTTTTCAGACCTTATTTGTCCTTTAAATAACCCCATAAAAAATGATTAGTATAATCTACTATGCATATCTTCATGCAAATAAATAAATATTTCACGCATAAAGGTATGTTTCAGTCACTCATGTGAAATAAAGAAGTAGAAAACTTGACAACAGAAAAACAACAGAAGTGAGTGGCTTACCGGAGAATTGATCCCAGGATTTTCCGAACAGCACCACCGCCTAGCTATGGAAACGAAAGACACTATCCTCCCTGCCAACTATATCTTCATGCACAATATTTTGAAAGGGTAACTGACTCATGGCTCACCCTGTACATGAAATGAGTGGGAATATTATATTAGCTGACATATTTTGTCATGTTATTTTAAATAACAAATGATCATTAGTATTGTGCTGTCTATGTTACAGGCTGCAACAAGGGAAGTTGAGAAAGACTTTCAGAGTGTTTACTCCAGGCTGGTTCTGTGTAAAACATACAGACTGGATGAAGATGGGAAGGTGCTTACCCCAGAGGAGGTTCTGTACAGGGTAAATTTGTGTGTTCTCTGTAGTAATCGTTTTGATTTGTAACCCACAGATACAGCATTTCTGTTTACTGAAGACCTTGGTCATCCTGTAACATGCCAATTAACATTGACAACCATTTCATTTCAAAACTGTCTTGAGTAATCTGGCTGATATTGAATTCCTTAAACCACTTCTGCAGGAGCATGTGCTCTGATGTAGGCTTTCTTCGAGCTGACCAGCTGCAATGGTGGCTGCATGCTCCTTAAGGAGCTAAAAAGGAGATGATGATATACTGACATTCTCTCTCCGTCTTACTGTGCTTCTTTAGCTCTTTATCACTGAATTTGTCAGGTCCTCCTTTCTGAGCATATTAGCAGTTAGTTTTGTCTGTCTATGTATATTTTTTCTTTTGTCACAGTGATCATTTAAAACTATTTTAAAGAAGATTGCAGCCTTGTTATCCAGTTTTAATGAAGAACATTACATTTTTATCCAATTTTAATGAATATCATTACATTTTTTATTAAGTTTTAATGAATACTATTACATTTTTATCCAATTCTAATGAAGAACATTAATGTTTTATCCTGTTTTAATCAAGACCATTGTCTTTTGTATCCTTCGTCTTCTGTCCTGGGATGTATTGATGTATTCCTTAACTGGTGTTGAGTAAAGTGACATGCACATTGGAAAAACTCGTGACTGAATGTGAAAGTGGTTCAATATGGCAGAGTTGTTTGAGGAAGGTTTTAAAATATTTCCATCATGTGGGAAAAAGCAAGTGTTGGTGAGAAGAAGCATATCTACTGGTGGTCAAAGCAGAGTTTTGTGAGAAGGAGGCTTTAATGAGTCTACATGTGAAGCATTACAAGGCAGTCCTTGTTCTGGAATCCCCACAAAAAGAGAGGCAGAGGTAGATAAAAAAACACATGGAGAAGAGAACTGGATAAGTGAAAATGATGAGGAAGACATGGAAAGACCTTAAGCTGATGGCACTGACAGGAGAACTTGAGCTGATGTCACTGACAGGAGAACTTGAGCTGATGGCACTGACAGGAGAACTTGAGCTGATGGCACTGACAAGAGGACTTGAGCTGATGGCACTGACAGGAGAACTTGAGCTGATGGCACTGACAGGAGAACTTGAGCTGATGGCACTGACAGGAAGACTTGGCATGTGTTTGTTGAAGCCTATGCTCCTTGAGGAGCTAAAGGGTGTTGATGTGAAGAACTAGAGCATAAGTAAAGTATCTTCCACATTTTCTTTTTACACTGTAGTGGAGAGATATCTCCATTTTCAGTGCTATATAGAGCCAATCCTGACTTGTGGAAATGAGTCATGGGCAATTAGTGGACAAGCAGGAAAATCCCTAGAGGACACAGAGATGTGGTTTTACTCAAGAATTTAAAACCATGGACAGCTAAAAAGAGCAATGATGATGTCTGAAAGAGCCAGTATGCGAAGGAAGCGGTTAACTTTCTTTGGACATTTTATGAGAAGACGAAAGCTGGAATATATTGTATCAAAAGGAAGGACTGAATGATTTAAAAGTGATAAAGGAAGACAAAGTGAGAAGTTACTGAACAGTTTGACACTGTGGCTTGAAAAGGAGTCAGCAGTAGTACTTATAAACACATATTTACATGCAGAATAAGGATTGTCATCGTTTATGGTGTCTGCATGTTGCCTAACTGAGCATCTGAGTGGCAGAGTGGTTAGAGTGCTTCTCGAGGCAAAGGGACTGAGTTTTAAACTAGGTCACATCATACAGCTGTTTACCCAGCTGTTAATATTGGTATGTGAATCTGCGTGAATCAGGACCACCACTGGTGTAAGACAAGGTGATATCCTGTCACCTTGTCTTTTCATTCTCCTCATGGACGATGTCCTCAAGGCATGTAAGAAGAGGACAGGAAAGTATTCAGTGGGGTACTGGAAGATGAGACAGGTCTGTATTTCAGAGCTAGCATTTGCTGATGATGTTGCCCTGATTGCTAAATCAGAGGCACATCTTCAATCCAACCTGCCAGTCTGAAAGGAAGAGCTGGAGAAGAGAGGGATGATCATAAGCAGCTCAAAAACAAAAACCATGGTGATATCACGAGAGGAAAGAAGACATCAGATTAAGCTGGGAGAACTGGTCCTGGAGCAGGTCGACCACTTTAACTACCTTGGAGCTGTCATAGACTGGAAGGGAGGCATCAAAGAAGAGTTGGCTACCCGAGGAGTAGCAGCTGGGAGACTTTTTGAAGCCATAAATTGAGGATTCCTCAGCAAAAGAGAAGTTGTTAAGAAGACGAAGATGGCTGTATACAGCTCCACCTATGTCCCAGTCTTGACGTATGGATGTGAGCCATGGGCAGTGACTACAACCCACAAAAGCCAGATCCAAACCTCAGAAATGAGGTATCTGAGGAAGGTGGTTGAAGTAACAAGAAGAGACATGGTCTGCAACCAGACGATACGTCAAGGCCTAAAAACCCAACCCCTGCAGACCCAAATAGAACAGTCCCAACTAAGATGGTTTGGCCATGTCTGCAGAATGGGAGAAGATCAGCTACCACGGCAAGCATGGGAAACTAAGAGCCAGGGATCCAGACCTCCAGGATGACCCAGAGTCCGCTGGGAGGATAACATTAGACAGTCTTTGAAGGACCGAGGACTAGAATGGAACCAGGCCAGGAGAAAGACAGCTGATAGAATAGGATGGCGCTCTCTCTTACAAACCTCTACACTGTAGAAGAGGAACGACTAAGTAAGTAAGTAAGAATCTGCTCTTGAGCTAGTGAAGGCCACAGAAGCAAAGAAGTGAACTGGTGACCCCATCTCATAATGCTGAGAAGTGGTATGGCTGACCCATCTCATAATGCTGAGAAGTGGTATGGCTGACCCATCTCATAATGCTGAGAAGTGGTATGGCTGACCCATCTCATAATGCTGAGAAGTGGTATGGCTGAAGTTTCTAACACTTCACTCTCCTTTGGCAGTATTTGCTATGGGGCTACATTAACTTTTGACCTTATGTAGTCTAACAGTCACTGCTGCATTGTATAGTAAATTTTGGTATCCTTTGTTGACAGGCTGTTCAGGCAGTCAACATCAGTCATGATGCCTGTCATGCTCAGATGGATGTTAAATTTAGATCACTTATCTGCTGTGGACTCAAGTAAGTCTTTCTTTGTGAACTAATGGATATTAAATTTAGATCACTTATCTACTGTTGACTCAAGTATTTCTTTGTGAACTAATAGATGTTAAATTTAGATCACTTATCTGCTGTGGACATAAATCGAGGATTCCTCAGCAAGTTGGTAAGAAAACGAAGATGGCTGTATACAGCTCCACCTACTTGACATATGGATGCGAGTCATGGGCAGTGACTACAACCCACAAAAGCAGATCCAAACCTCAGAAATGAGGTATCTGAGGAAGGTGGTTGAAGTAACAAGAAGAGACATGGTCCACAACCAGACGATACGTCAAGGCCTAAAATCCCACTCCCTTCAAACCCAAGTAGAACAGTCCCAACTAAGATGGTTTGGTATAAACATTAATAACACATAAGGAAGGGAAACCCGAGGCCTGTAAACAGTAAATAAATATTAGACAAACATAAAGGTATGTTTTCAGGCTTACTTATAGGTAACTAACCACTTAAATACCTTTAACTTGATAATGCTCTTTTTCACTCCTTTTTGGTACATCTTCAGACAGTACAGTTGTGTTATTACTGAAGACAACTTTTCTTTGCTTATCTATTTGGAAACATTCTACGATCTGTGTATCTGTAAAGAAACTGCTTTATTTTCTTACACACACAGTGAACAAGTCCTTCACCTATGGCTGGAGACTCTGTGCTCTTGCATGGACATCATAGAGAAATGGTACCATCCCTGGTCATTCATGAGGAGTCCAGGCTGGGTGCAAATCAAGTGTGACCTTCGGTAAGTGCATTAGTCCACATATTCTCATTTCACTTTTTAAATTTTGGACCAGAGATGAACTTTACCTTATCATTTGTACTGGAAGTTTAAGAGCTATGTAAATCACCGCAAGCTTGAATTATAATTTCATTGAAATTTTTCACAATATTATTTTAAAAGCACTTTATACTGGTATATAAATGCCTCTCCCATTCTTTGTCATTGTAGGATGGTCACATTAGTTTAATTGACACCAAGAACTATACCTTTCATATAACTAGCTACTAGCTATAAAATTTGTCTATCTCTTAACATTGATCAAAGAAAGACGGCAAAATTAAGAAAGATATTTTGGGCTTAAAGCTTGTGTGTCAAGAGTCCACTATTTGAAAAAAATAAACAGATATATGGAAACATTTTAAAAGGGATTATCAGAGAGCAGTTGAAGCCAGAGGCAGAAATGTCTTACTCACAGCACCCAGATTTTTGTCATGTAACCAGAATACTTTCATATAATGTTCATTAGAGAAGAATACAAAAATAATTGTAATCCAGGTCAGTGGCGGTGGTAAATACTTTGAAATGAAACGGGGAAAAAAAAATCACATTTTAAAAAAAATAGGAGAGATCATCAGCAACAAGATGCAAAGTAGTCAGAGAGCCATAAGTGAAAACCAAAGAACAGGAAACATATTAGAAATCATTTCACAGATAACTGGCAATGATTGTTAACATGTTCAACAAAATATACACAGAAGAAAAAACAGGCATTAATATCATAACTGTATTAAAAAAAAATAAGATGGCCTAGGACACATATTAAAAATGTAAGACATTCTGGCAGAATTCAGTAACTTGGCATATTTGATTCAGATAAAAAAAAGTTAAATGTTTGTAGTATATGACACTTTGGTTTTACTGCAGTCAAATGTTAACACATGTCAGAGTGATCTTAAACAAATTTGAAATGACTGATCTGTTTAGAAAAATCATTATATTCATCACCATATTCCTCTGCACTCCTTCTGGGGCATGATTTTGGTACCAGAGCAACTCTGGGAAAGTTAAGGGGGCCGGTGTGATGCTGAGCGCATCACCCCTAGCGTGCGGATGGTCAAGAAAATATGGGCCTACCACCATATTCCCAGTATGCCTCAATGGGCCTGTAACCGTATCCTTTACCCCTTACCTTTCTGGAGCGTGGAGCCATTACTGTAGCTGGTCCACCTTGCAGGAATCCTGCACCAAACATTCACATGCTGTTGTAGTGGTGGTTTCTGTGGCCATTTGTTATACATATTGAGTTTGCCAGCCTTAATGCACAACCTTACGTAATCTTTACCTTTAGTGCCGTCGAGAATGTATAATATGCGTAATGAATTAGGGTTAGGATTAGGGTTGACCCCAACCCTAAACCTAACCCCAACCCTAACTCTATATAGTACTAAAATACACATATTATACATACTCAATGGCACTAAAGGTAAAGATTACCCAACCTAATATTAGTCACCTTGTATGACATGCAAGAGGGAACAGTAGACCTATTTTTTCTTTGTATCTTTAACGCCCCACTCACCGTTTTTGCTGCTAATAAATCAAATCATTATATTCTTCTTCATCACCATCATATTCCTTTTCACTCCATGTGGAACGTGGAGAAACCACTATAGCTGGTCCACCTTGCAGGCAGCCTGTACCAAGCATTCATAAGTGGTTTTTTGGTGGTTTCTGCAGCATTTTGTTTAACATGATGAGGTTGCCAACCCTATGCACAACCTCATATTAATTGCCTTGTATGACATAAAAAAGTTATTTGCTTATCCTTTACAGGACGTGGCAATCAACCCCAGCTTTTATTGGCTGTTTGTGATTTTTCTAGGCAATATTTTCATTCAGTAGTTTGCCATTGCTTTCTGAACGGTACGGCGCTTATACCATTGTTAAAAATCCACAGTAGCGATCTGCTACCCAACCGCCTGCAGTAGGTTTTGAACCTGGTATATCTGGATTATGAAACTGCGTTCATTTCCATTAGACCACAGACGCCGACTGTATGACATACCAGATCATTATATTGCTTAATATTTAAGAACCATAAGGATTAAGCAAACAACAGAAGAAATGACCTAGAACATAGATTTAGATTAGGCTCATTCAAATATGGAACATTTGTCAGTGTGCTTTATGCTCCAAAATTGGCTTAAAAAAGAGGATAGTTGTTTTATGGTGGCTTTTTAATGAATGTATATTATGTACTTAATTTGTTAGATGTATTTGTATTTCATTTATTAGATACATTGATGTTGTAAGCATGTTGTATATTTGTTGTAGCTGAAATGTATAATTTAGTTAATGTATTTAACTTATCAAACAGTTTATGTTAATAATTCTACGCCTTTAATATTAATGCTTTTTAACCACTAACAAATGGGAGATAAAGAAGAAAATTATTTACTAACTTCATTGAGTCAGTAGCAGCATTAAGTTTTTATGTTTTTGTTTTTGTCCTTTATAAATTAACAGGAATTCTTGTTTCCTTCATAAAGTGATAACCATTCTTTGTCTTCTCTATGGAATTAATTGTTAATTGAATCTCTTATTAAGTGTAGATTCTGATTAATTTTAATAACCTTGCTTGCTTTGCTTATGATCCTTGCCATTTGTATAGTACTGCACTGTCCCATAATAACATTTGAATGCAGTTTCTGGGGGGGGGGGGTGGGGGGGGGGGGGTTGTTTCAGACTGACAGATTTCTGAGGTCATGAAAAAGACTGTCCTGGGGGTGTCTGAAGATAATGAGAAAAAAATGTAGACCACTGCTTCCTCAGACCAACTAATATGAGACTGTGCATGTGACCACTGCTTCCTCAGACCAACTAATATGAGACTGTGCGTGTGACTTCATCATGCAAAATAAATTGCAGCAGAAACCACTGCTGCAAAAGCACATGAATGCTTTGGTGCAGGCTGCTTGTAAAGAGACCATCTGCAGTTGTGGTTCTTTGCTCCGTAAGGAGCAAAAAAGGAGATGATGAAGAAGACTAGATCAGGGAGTTTTCAGGATTTATTTCCCCTACAGGGAAAAATATATGATTACATTTTCAAACTGGACGCTGTGTGTGGATGTGTTAACTTATTCAGTACGTAATTATTTTCAGCTCTGGACGGAATTATTTTTAAGCCCCAAAAATTTACACATACATAATTTACGTTTACTGACAATGTGTGTCTAATCATGAGTTAAGTATAACATATTATATATCAAATTAAAGTACATTGGATGAACAATATAAATCCATATGCCTTTCTAGCTAATTTTATGTTATGTTTATGTTATAACAGATAACATGTACACGGAAAAAAAGATAACTTGAAATTTTGAACAAAAATCTTCGACTTACGTAAGGCTTGTAACATAAATTGTTATCACAATACAGTTTCACTGCTCTCTTTGTGCAGGTAATCCATTTAGAAACACAGAAAAAGTAAGAAAGTTATGGTTGATCACACAGTTTGTTCACATATTAGTAACATATCCTGTGTGTTTTCGGCCATTATGGCGATACGACAAAACACGATTAAAGATGAAGATGAATGTGAAAAAATCCCTTCAAACGCAAATAAAAGACGTTGAAGCTTGTTGAAATTTGCCCAGTTTTGTGTTTACTTCCGTTCGAGATAAATTCTGGGCAGTATAAAATATCAGAATAGAAAGAAACAACGAAATAAATCACGTCTTTTAAAAGATCTTGCGAACACAGCGGTCGGCCATTGCGTCTTTTAAAAGATCTTGCGTACGGAATCAGTTAAGATACTATTTCAGTTAGCAGTAAAAGAGTTACTAGCAAATCTCTGAATTGAAAAAAAGGGTTATTAATCATTCTACTGTTACACGGATGCAACAAAATCTTTTACTGTGAACAGGGTTATAAATTGTAATTATAAGCAAACATTGATGATGAATGCAAAAGCATATTGGTAGATAATGTGACATTGTTGCACTTGTTTCTATCTTAATTAATCTTTAATGACTGAGCTGTATTTCTTGGCAGTAGCTTTGTTTTTAGACTGCAAATGGCTCCGAGGTCTACCCAGCCTCATAAATTGGGTACCAGAGCAACTCTGGGAAAGTTAAGGCAGCCGGAGTGATGCTGACCACATCACCCCTAGTGCGCCGATGGTCAAGAAAATATGGGCCTAATACCATATTCCTAATATGCTTCAATGGATCTCTTTTTTTAAAAATCTTTCTGCTTTCTCTGCAATGCCTGTGCATTTATTATGTCACTGCGTTTATGCTGTCATGTGAACGGATGGTGTTTTCATTGCTCACATTTTCTGTGGACATCACTTCTCATTGTCCACATTGACTCTAAACATGACTCACTTCACTTTACTCACAGTTACTCTAAGCATAACTCACTTCACATTGGTCACTTTGCTCACATTTTCTGTAAACATGATTCACTTCACATTGCTCACATTTTCTGTGAACATGATTCACTTCACATTGCTCACATTTTATGTGAACATACTCTCTTCTCATTTGTCACATTTTCTATGAACATAATCTCTTCACATTGCTCAAATTTTATATGAGCAAGACTCACTTCTCATTGTTAAGTTGTAGTCTGAGATAAGGAATTTAGTTGTGGTCTGAGATAAGGAATTAAGTCATGATCTGAGATAATATATTAAGTCATGGTCTGAGATAAGGAATTAAGTCGTGGCCTGAGATAAGGAATTAAGTCATGGTGAAAAACTGTGAAGAGTAATGAGGATGTCATGAAAGAGGCCACTGCACAAAGGAAGAGGGGAAACCAGATGCCTGAAACATACCTTTATGTGTGTAATATTTATTTATTTATATGCACAAAGGAAGTCTACTACTCACACTAGAATGAACGAAAACCACTTTTTGTGGCATATAATAAAAAGAGGAAAGCTGGAATACATTATGACAACAGGAAGAATTAATGGGAAGAGAGAGTATGACAACATGAAGAATTAATGGGAAGAGAGAGTATGACAACATGAAGAATTAATGGGAAGAGAGAGTATGACAACATGAAGAATTAATGGGAAGAGAGAGTATGACAAAGAGAGAAGACATTGGACAGATTTGTATTCATGGTATGGAAAGTTGACGTCAGCAGTGGAGACTGGATGAATTTTCGAGAAACATGATCGTCTATGACACCCAGCAAGACACTTATGCAGAAAGAAAGTAAGACATTACAGTAGTGCACATACATGTGAGAGTTTACTGATAACTTTTAATATTGCTTGTTTGTGTATAAACTCTAATATACTGTAATAAAATTCTTTCATTTCTTCAGCAACTTAAAATTACAAAATGTGCAACTTCTTTAACTCCATGTGTCTGTTGCAAGAAACTACTCAAGAACTACTGTGTGGATTTTAATAAATTTTAATATTTTAGACTCGAAAAAATGTGTCAACCGTTTTGAAATTGACCTTAATCGGATCAGAATTAGGCGACTTTACTTGAATACTCTGGCTTCAGTTTTTAGGCCACATTTTTTTTCAAAATCAAAGAAAGACTATGACCAAAGTCTGATGTACGTAGATGAAAACTAATTGCAAAAACATACATTAGCACTTAATTCAACTTGTGGAATACAACATGAAGATCAACACATCACAGACAAGACAGAAGCTAATGAAGATCAGGAGATCATCAAAACTGTGGAAGATACAACATGATGATCAGGAGATCATTAAAACTGTGGAAGATACAACATGAAGATCAGGAGATCATCAAAACTGTGGAAGATACAACATGAAGATCAGGAGATCATCAAAACTGTGGAAGATACAACATGAAGATCAGGAGATCATCAAAACTGTGGAAGATACAACATGAAGATCAGGAGATCATCAAAACTGTGGAAGATACAACATGAAGATCAGGAGATCATCAAAACTGTGGAAGATACAACATGAAGATCAGGAGATCATCAAAACTGTGGAAGACAACATGAAGATCAGGAGATCATCAAAACTGTGGAAGATACAACATGAAGATCAGGAGATCATCAAAACTGTGGAAGATACAACATGAAGATCAGGAGATCATCAAAACTGTGGAAGATACAACATGAAGATCAGGAGATCATCAAAACTGTGGAAGATACAACATGAAGATCAGTGGAAGATCATCAGGAATCAAAACTGTGGAAGATACAACATGAAGATCAGGAGATCATTAAAACTGTGGAAGATACAACATGAAGATCAGGAGATCATTAAAACTGTGGAAGATACAACATGAAGATCAGATCATTAAAACTGTGGAAGATACAACATGAAGATCAGGAGATCATTAAAACTGTGGAAGATACAACATGAAGATCAGATCATCAAAACTGTGGAAGATACAACATGAAGATCAGGAGATCATCAAAACTGTGGAAGATACAACATGAAGATCAGGAGATCATCAAAACTGTGGAAGATACAACATGAAGATCAGGAGATCATCAAAACTGTGGAAGATACAACATGAAGATCAGATCATCAAAACTGTGGAAGATACAACATGAAGATCAGGAGATCATCAAAACTGTGGAAGATACAACATGAAGATCAGGAGATCATCAAAACTGTGGAAGATACAACATGAAGATCAGGAGATCATCAAAAACTGAGGAATATACATGAAGATCATGAAGATCAGAAGATCAGATCATCAAAACTGTGGAAGATACAACATGAAGATCAGGAGATCATCAAAACTGTGGAAGATACAACATGAAGATCAGGAGATCATCAAAACTGTGGAAGATACAACATGAAGATCAGGAGATCATCAAAACTGTGGAAGATACAACATGAAGATCAGGAGATCATCAAAACTGTGGAAGATACAACATGAAGATCAGGAGATCATCAAAACTGTGGAAGATACAACATGAAGATCAGCACATCACAGACAAGACAGAAGCTAATGAAGATCAGGAGATCATCAAAACTGTGGAAGATACAACATGAAGATCAGGAGATCATTAAAACTGTGGAAGATACAACATGAAGATCAGGAGATCATCAAAACTGTGGAAGATACAACATGAAGATCAGATCATTAAAACTGTGGAAGATACAACATGAAGATCAGGAGATCATCAAAACTGTGGAAGATACAACATGAAGATCAGGAGATCATCAAAACTGTGGAAGATACAACATGAAGATCAGGAGATCATCAAAACTGTGGAAGATACAACATGAAGATCAGGAGATCATCAAAACTGTGGAAGATACAACATGAAGATCAGGAGATCATCAAAACTGTGGAAGATACAACATGAAGATCAGGAGATCATCAAAACTGTGGAAGATACAACATGAAGATCAGGAGATCATCAAAACTGTGGAGATACTGTGGATCATCAAAACAAAGATACAACATGAAGATCAGGAGATCATCAAAACTGTGGAAGATACAACATGAAGATCAGGAGATCATCAAAACTGTGGAAGATACAACATGAAGATCAGATCATTAAAACTGTGGAAGATACAACATGAAGATCAGGAGATCATCAAAACTGTGGAAGATACAACATGAAGATCAGGAGATCATTAAAACAAAGATACAACATGAAGATCAGGAGATCAAAAAACTGTGGAAAACATGTGGAAGATACAACATGAAGATCAGGAGATCATCAAAACTGTGGAAGATACAACATGAAGATCAGGAGATCATCAAAACTGTGGAAGATACAACATGACGATCAGGAGATCATCATCAAAACTGTGGAAGATACAACATGAAGATCAGGAGATCATTAAAACTGTGGAAGATCAACATCAAAACTGTGGAAGATACAACATGAAGATCAGAGATCAGGATCATCAAAACTGTGGAAGATACAACATGAAGATCAGGAGATCATCAAAACTGTGGAAGATACAACATGAAGATCACAACATGATGATCAGGAGATCATCAAAACTGTGGAAGATACAACATGAAGATCAGGAGATCATCAAAACTGTGGAAGATACAACATGAAGATCAGGAGATCATGAAAGCTGTGGAAGATACAACATGAAGATCAGGAGATCATCAAAACTGTGGAAGATACAACATGAAGATCAGGAGATCATCAAAACTGTGGAAGATACAACATGAAGATCAGGAGATCATCAAAACTGTGGAAAACACAACATGAAGATGAGGAGATCATCAAAACTGTGGAAGATACAATCATGAAGATACAACATGAGATCAGAGATCAAAAACTGTGGAAGATACAATATAAAGATCAGGAGATCATCAAAACTGTGGATCAGGATCATCAAAACTGTGGAAGATACAACATGAAGATCAGATCATCAAAACTGTGGAAGATACAACATGAAGATCAGGAGATCATCAAAACTGTGGAAGATACAACATGAAGATCAGGAGATCATCAAAACTGTGGAAGATACAACATGAAGATCAGGAGATCATCAAAACTGTGGAAGATACAACATGAGGATCAGATCATTAAAACTGTGGAAGATACAACATGGATACAACATGATGATCAGGAGATCATTAAAACTGTGGAAGATAAGATACAAAACTGTGGAAGATGAAGAGATCATCAAAACTGTGGAAGATACAACATGAAGATCAGGAGATCATCAAAACTGTGGAAGATACAACATGAAGATCAGGAGATCATCAAAACTGTGGAAGATACAACATGAAGATCAGGAGATCATCAAAACTGTGGAAGATACAACATGAAGATCAGGAGATCATCAAAAACTGTGGAAGATACAACATGAAGATCAGGAGATCATCAAAACTGTGGAAGATACAACATGAAGATCAGGAGATCATCAAAACTGTGGAAGATACAACATGAAGATCAGGAGATCATCAAAACTGTGGAAGATACAACATGAAGATCATCAAACTGTGGAAGATACAACATGAAGATCGATCCATGAAGATCAGATCATCAAACTGTGGAAGATACAACATGAAGATCAGGAGATCATCAAAACTGTGGAAGATACAACATGAAGATCAGGAGATCATCAAAACTGTGGAAGATACAACATGAAGATCAGGAGATCATCAAAACTGTGGAAGATACAACATGAAGATCAGGAGATCATCAAAACTGTGGAAGATACAACATGAAGATCAGGAGATCATCAAAACTGTGGAAGATACAACATGAAGATCAGGAGATCAAAACTGTGGAAGATAAATCAGGAGATCTGTGGAAGATACAACATGAAGATCAGTGAAGATCATCAAAAGGATCATGTGGAAGATACAACATGAAGATCAGATCATCAAAACTGTGGAAGATACAACATGGTGGAAGATACAACATGAAGATCAGGAGATCATCAAAACTGTGGAAGAAACAACATGAAGATCAGGAGTGGAAGATCATCAAAAAAACTGTGGAAGATACAACATGAAGATCAGAGATCATCAAAAACTGTGGAAGATACAACATGAAGATCAGATCATCAAAACTGTGGAAGATACAACATGAAGATCAGGAGATCATCAAAACTGTGGAAGATACAACATGAAGATCAGGAGATCATCAAAACTGTGGAAGATACAACATGAAGATCAGCACATCAAAAAAGTGGAAGATGCAACATGAAGATCAGGAGATCATCAAAACTGTGGAAGATACAACATGAAGATCAGGAGATCATCAAAACTGTGGAAGATACAACATGAAGATCAGATCATCAAAACTGTGGAAGATGTGGAAGATACAACATGAAGATCAGGAGATCATTAAAACTGTGGAAGATACAACATGAAGATACAGAAGATCATCATCAAAACTGTGGAAGATACAACATGAAGATCAGGAGATCATCAAAACTGTGGAAGATACAACATGAAGATCAGGAGATCATCAAAACTGTGGAAGATACAACATGAAGATCAGGAGATCATCAAAACTGTGGAAGATACAACATGAAGATCAGGAGATCATTAAAACTGTGGAAGATACAACATGAAGATCAGATCATCAAAACTGTGGAAGATACAACATGAAGATCAGATCATTAAAACTGTGGAAGATACAACATGAAGATCAGGAGATCATTAAAACTGTGGAAGATACAACATGAAGATCAGGAGATCATCAAAACTGTGGAAGATACAACATGAAGATCAGATCATCAAAACTGTGGAAGATACAACATGAAGATCAGATCATCAAAACTGTGGAAGATACAACATGAAGATCAGTGGAAGATCATCAAAAACGGTGGAAGATACAACATGAAGATCAGGAGATCATCAAAACTGTGGAAGATACAACATGAAGATCAGGAGATCATCAAAACTGTGGAAGATACAACATGAAGATCAGGAGATCATCAAAACTGTGGAAGATACAACATGAAGATCAGGAGATCATCAAAACTGTGGAAGATACAACATGAAGATCAGATCATCAAAACTGTGGAAGATACAACATGAAGATCAGGAGATCATCAAAACTGTGGAAGATACAACATGAAGATCAGATCATTAAAACTGTGGAAGATACAACATGAAGATCAGATCATTAAAACTGTGGAAGATACAACATGAAGATCAGATCATTAAAACTGTGGAAGATACAACATGAAGATCAGGAGATCATCAAAACTGTGGAAGATACAACATGAAGATCAGGAGATCATCAAAACTGTGGAAGATACAACATGAAGATCAACACATCACAGACAAGACAGAAGCTAATGAACATCAGGAGATCATCAAAACTGTGGAAGATACAACATGAGGATCAGATCATTAAAACTGTGGAAGATACAACATGAAGATCAGATCATCAAAACTGTGGAAGATACAACATGAAGATCAGGAGATCATTAAAACTGTGGAAGATGTGAAGATCAACATGAAGATCAGAGATCATCATGAAACTGTGGAAGATACAACATGAAGATCAGGAGATCATCAAAACTGTGGAAGATACAACATGAAGATCAGGAGATCATCAAAACTGTGGAAGATACAACATGAAGATCAGGAGATCATCAAAACTGTGGAAGATACAACATGAAGATCAGGAGATCATCAAAACTGTGGAAGATACAACATGAAGATCAGGAGATCATCAAAACTGTGGAAGATACAACACATCAAAACTGTGGAAGATACAACATGAAGATCAGGAGATCATCAAAACTGTGGAAGATACAACATGAAGATCAGATCATTAAAACTGTGGAAGATACAACATGAAGATCAGGAGATCATTAAAACTGTGGAAGATACAACATGAAGATCAGGAGATCATTAAAACTGTGGAAGATACAACATGAAGATCAGGAGATCATTAAAACTGTGGAAGATACAACATGAAGATCAGGAGATCATTAAAACTGTGGAAGATACAACATGAAGATCAGATCATTAAAACTGTGGAAGATACAACATGAAGATCAGGAGATCATTAAAACTGTGGAAGATACAACATGAAGATCAGGAGATCATCAAAACTGTGGAAGATACAACATGAAGATCAGATCATTAAAACTGTGGAAGATACAACATGAAGATCAGATCATTAAAACTGTGGAAGATACAACATGAAGATCAGATCATTAAAACTGTGGAAGATACAACATGATGATAAACACATTAAAGACAGAGTCTATGAAGATCAAGGATCATCAAAACTGTGGAAGATACAACATGAAGATCAGGAGATCATCAAAACTGTGGAAGATACAACATGAAGATCAGGAGATCATCAAAACTGTGGAAG
Organism: Oreohelix idahoensis; assembly: GCA_024509875.1. Classification (NCBI taxonomy): domain Eukaryota; kingdom Metazoa; phylum Mollusca; class Gastropoda; order Stylommatophora; family Oreohelicidae; genus Oreohelix; species Oreohelix idahoensis. The sequence goes on along the minus strand of JAMPIV010000673.1, from coordinate 83,734 downwards.
ATACAACATGAAGATCAGGAGATCATCAAAACTGTGGAAGATACAACATGAAGATCAGGAGATCATTAAAACTGTGGAAGATACAACATGATGATCAGGAGATCATCAAAACTGTGGAAGATACAACATGAAGATCAGGAGATCATCAAAACTGTGGAAGATACAACATGAAGATCAGGAGATCATCAAAACTGTGGAAGATACAACATGAAGATCAGATCATCAAAACTGTGGAAGATACAACATGAAGATCAGATCATTAAAACTGTGGAAGATACAACATGAAGATCAGGAGATCATCAAAACTGTGGAAGATACAACATGAAGATCAGATCATCAAAACTGTGGAAGATACAACATGAAGATCAGATCATTAAAACTGTGGAAGATACAACATGAAGATCAGGAGATCATCAAAACTGTGGAAGATACAACATGAAGATCAGGAGATCATCAAAACTGTGGAAGATACAACATGAAGATCAGGAGATCATCAAAACTGTGGAAGATACAACATGAAGATCAGGAGATCATCAAAACTGTGGAAGATACAACATGAAGATCAGATCATCAAAACTGTGGAAGATACAACATGAAGATCAGGAGATCATCAAAACTGTGGAAGATACAACATGAAGATCAGGAGATCATCAAAACTGTGGAAGATACAACATGAAGATCAGGAGATCATCAAAAACTGGGGAAGATACAACATGAAGATACCCTATCAGGAGATCATCAAAACTGTGGAAGATACAACATGAAGATCAGGAGATCATCAAAACTGTGGAAGATACAACATGAAGATCAGGAGATCATCAAAACTGTGGAAGATACAACATGAAGATCAGGAGATCATCAAAACTGTGGAAGATACAACATGAAGATCAGGAGATCATCAAAACTGTGGAAGATACAACATGAGGATCAGATCATCAAAACTGTGGAAGATACAACATGAAGATCAGGAGATCATCAAAACTGTGGAAGATACAACATGAAGATCAGATCATCAAAAAATTGTAAATGAAGATACAATAGAGAAATTTTATGACTCCGACTACATTTTATTGCTAGTCAATATGGCATAAAATTCAGAGTCGGAATCCAGACATTTGTTACCGATTCCGACTCCACTAAACAATGACCGACTCCACGACTCCGACTCCACAGCCCTGTAAGAAATGATGATATCAGAAAAATTGTAGAAACTACTTCCTGCATCAAGTGTATAGAGAGACAGAAAATAAAGTGGTTTGGCCATCTCAAGAGAATGGAGACTGGTAAATCACCACTACACGCCTACAACACTAGTGTGACAAAACGGGGTGGCCCCTATCGATCTTTGTTTCTCTCCGGCAGTATCGGTACATTTGTGGTACTGATTTTTATTATGTGCTGTCAATTATCGCACTTTTCTTTCTTTCATTCTTTTTCTACTTTTGTAGCAAATAGTTTGTATGTTCAAACATTTGTGACACTCCTTGCAGATAATGTTTATCCCAGTTTGCGGTGAGCAACTGAGATAAGATAGTCGTCGGCATGTTTATATTGAACCACTGATAAGATGACCTGTTTGGTAACCCAGCTGGGCAGACACGGAGTTATGCATACTCATACGACAGATAACGAGATTACTGTCTGTGTGACATAATCGCTTCTGGGCCGACTTGTTATAACAACATTTCTTTGTAATAAAGTAATAAGTATTACAGCTTACACATGTTGTCATGTGAGTTCCCCGATCTATCTGTAAGTTTGTACACAAGGGCATCGGACATCATATTACCATATATGGGAGACGTGACCTTTGCAAAATGTTTCCATGTCAGAAATATTTTGAAAGTACCACACCCGACCTGTTTGAATATGATTGGAGCGTTTATTTAACTCCATAACGAACGAAGGCGTGGGAAGATAGGAATATAGTCTGACCATTTTGCAGTTTTATTTCACTGTGAATTTCATGCTCGCCAAGACAACATCAGACCTCGCCAGAGTGAAGACTATATTCATAATTCCTTTTGTTAACCGGAACTTTTATTGGAGAACCAAATAAGACTTACAAAGCACAGGAAATCTCTACATTTTAATAAGGAACACCGGGACTAGGAAACTGAAGAAACACACGGAGTCAAAGAGGGAATCTATTGTCAAATTAAAGACATCCCAGACACGTGTAAGAGATCGACTCGTCTCTTTTATTCATCTGAGCAACAAGTCTGTAGCCAAGATTGGCTTATTGGTGGTGCCAGCAAAAAGTACCATTTCTGGGACAAGAAGGGATGAGTGGTTACGCTTTAAGATGGAAGACCAGCTTCGAAGATTCTCCTTGACTTTCCTGGGAAACGAGCTTCACCCTATGAACCTTGACCAGAGACGAGTGAATGCAGTGTACAGAAAACCAACTCATCAAGAGGAGGAGGATCAGAACTGTCACTGGCAGCTAAGTTAACCCATATGCTGCCACTTGAACCTCTTAACAAAAACCATCACCCGAGTGATGAAAACTTTATTTTGTAATTAACTATTTTTCCTTTCTTTTAAACTGTTAAACTTAAAGTGATTATTAAATTTTGTTATTTGTAATTATACCAATTTAACTTCGATTCAATCATTTTAAATGTACTACGTGTTTGTCTCAGTCAAAGTTACTACACACACACTCTAAACAGAGCTATATTCTAATAATAATTCCACTGATTAACTCAGGGGTGGGGGCTTAACGAGCTAGAATAAACCATTGCTTAAATTCTTCACAAAAGTTGTCAGCAGATTACAGAATTAACGTGCAGCTATATTCTAATAATAATTCCACTGATTAACTCAGGGGTGGGGGCTTAACGAGCTAGAATAAACCATTGCTTAAATTCTTCACAAAAGTTGTCAGCAGATTACAGAATTAACGTGCTCAGCAACAGCCAGCATTGTTTTCGCTTATCTGAATATCTTGTGAAGACTCCCATGTGATAGAAGATTTACTACTCTTCTATCTACATTTCTTCCAAGAGTAATCTTGTGTAAAGATAGACTCCATTGAAGCCTATAATAGATACTCTTGAGTTTTGGCCACTGTTGGACCACTGCTGCAAAGCAGGGGAGGCAATACCGTCACAACTAGAAGATCTGGGTTCAGAGCATGGGGAAGACCAAGAGCCAGATGGATAGACAACATCACAGACATCCTACAACAGCACGGGCCCCAGTGGCCAGTGTGACACAATTGGCTTAAGAATGCATACTTCAGCTCCCCACAACGCTTCACGGCAACAGTGGACTGAAAAAAGCAAAATAAAACTAAGTAAAATTGTGTGGATCCGTTTTAAATTTGAAAATGGCACTTTTCTTCAGTCCTGTAGCATCACTTCTGAGACCATATTTTTTTTCCTAGTTCATACGCTTGTCTGTACAAATGGGTTTTGTTTTCTTGTTTTGAATACTGCCGTGTGCGAACTACGGTAGGGCTTCGATTATCTGAACCGTCAATGAATTATCCGACCACACACACACACGCACAATTAATTAATTACAATATCTACTTTTAGTGCACTAATTCTTATAATTGAAGTATTACTCCTGTCGCTTAATGTATTCTTTTCTCGATTATTTATTCGAAGATATGTGTTGTATTGCACAGAAGTAGACTTAATTTGTCATTACGGGAGTTAAAAAATCCAATGTTGGCTTCAGCTACTTTGCGAAACTCAAGACAGTACCTTCAATGTAGGCCTAATTACACTTTGTTTGGCATAAACTGGGAATTCTCATGTACTCGTATGTTTGATTATCCGAACCATTTGATTAACCGAACCAACCTCGGTCCCTATTAGTTCGTACTATCGACGCTCTAATGTATTTTAAAAAGATTTCACGCTACATGGTGACTACATCTTCTTCTTCTTCTTCAATCCTTAACCACCGACCGTCAAAGCAGTCAGTGGCCATCACGCCTAGTGGCGTCTTGTAGGGCAACAACAAATTGATTCCACTTTGCACGGTCGGTGGCCATCCTTCGTACAGTGCCCCAACTCTGGTTCACTCTTTGCATCTCAGCCTCCACAGTCCTCCGCCAAGTTGTTTTTGGTCGGGGAATTTTTTCCTCTCTTTCGCTTTCCTTCAGGGTCCAAAGCATAGCTGTTCTTGTGATGGCATCGGGGTCTCTTCTGAGGACATGACCAACCCAGCTCCAGCGTCTGCCAGCTATGATGGTGTGCATGTCCTCTTGCTTGCTACGAGTAAGCAGATCTTGGTTGGTGATGGTATTCGGCCAAAAGATGCGGTGAATTTTTCTTAGGCATGTTGTGTGAAAAGAGGACAATTTTGACATTTCCTTCTCTGTGACTCTCCAGCATTCCGCACCATAGAGAAGCACAGAAAGCACGCAACTCTGGTATAATCTTAATTTTGTGCTTGTGCTGTATTGGGAGGACTTCCAGATGTTATTTAGGCTAAAGAAGGCTGTTCTTGCCTTATTCATTCTGATGTTGATGTCTTTGCCTGCCCCAGAGGCTTTTTATGATTGTCACTATGCAGCTTGGAATTCCATAAGCCCTCAGTATTTTCCATAAACTGTCCCTATGTATGCTGTCAAAAGCCTTTTCAAAATCAACAAAATTTATGTAAAGCTGTCTTTGCTATTCTGAGCACTGCTCTATAATGTTCCTGAGAGTGAATATATGGTCTACACATCTTCTGTTCTTTCTAAATCCTGCTTGTTCTTTCCTCAGTTTGTAGTCTACTGCCTTTGAAATTCTCTGTATAATTATCCTGCCTAGTATTTTGCTGGGAACTGAGAGAAGAGTGATTCCTCTCCAATTATTGCAGTCTGCAAGATCTCCCTTTTGACTACATGGCCGCCTTATTTCTGTTTGTGACAGGAATCTGAATATTCAATTACAATTAAGAAACATGTTTTACAATAACATAACAGTTTAAGCTGTAGGTGCCAGCGTCTGTTACGTGCCAGATGTTGCTGCCAGTTGAGTAGGATTTATATAATTATATATTTAGAATTAAATGTCTTAATTACTAATAATCATCAAAGCATGCACGCTTCTATTAATTATCTTATGCAAGCATACATCTCCCTTCTTGTTTAAGCTCCATCTATACGTTTCTGAAACCTCTGTTGCTCTCTTCCCCCCAGCATGCTACTTTCTCCAATTACTAGCCTCTTTCTCAAAGTATGAGGTTATTATAGCACAGTGTAAATTGATCCTGCAGGAGAACACAGTCTAAGAGTACACAAAGAAAGTGGGAGAGAAAAGGGGAGAAAAAAACGTGTTAATGAGTTCTTTCCAGTGACAGTATAGCACAAAGTGTTAACCTGAATATTTGACGGAAAATGTGGTCTTTATCACAAGGTTTCCTGGCGTTGTCAGGTGTTATCGACTGACGGTTGAAAGTTACGTCATACTCCTGAACGGAAGAAAAAACAATTTAATGGAAAAATGGAATTGAAACCAGTTTTTTTTTTAAATGAACAGTGTGCTAGAAACATCACCATCTTCGTTTTCACTCCATATGGATCATGGAGCCACTAGGGCACTGGGAGCCACCACTTCTGATGGCCCCATGGCGTGGACGTCTGCACCAAAGCACAAACTCTTGCAGCGATAGTTTCTGTTGCAGTGTGTTTTACATAAGGAAGTTACCAGCCCCATGCACAAAAGGAAGCCTTAGTCTTGTATTTCCCCCCCCCCCCCCCCCCCCCCCCAAATATATAGCCGTGGGGCTGTCTTACTGTAATTGTGCCACTTTGAACTCTGGAGTTCAAGACATCGGCATCCAGCTACTTCCATTTATGGGTCGTATAATTTTCATTTATTTATCATTTTAAAATGTATTTTACTTTGATCAGGATTTCTTTCTTTTCTGTGTTTGTTAGTTTATCTCTGACGAAGGCCTTGTGGTCGTAACGTTGGCAGTTCTCTTTATCTTTATCCTAGTAAGACTCGTTGCCTATTTTCGTTTACCCCGGCCCCATTTGTTTTGGCAACTTGAATACTGCATAACTTGTCTGGATATTCTAATACACTAGACCAGAATTCCTAGTTGTTTCTTCATTGTATACCATGTTTGCTGCCTTCCGTGAGTTGTGGCGATCACTTTATTGTATTTCGTTAATAAGATATCTACGTTGTGGTAAGGAAGAAACTCATAATCTGTGTTCTTTGCGTACCGTCAGTTACTGGTTCGAACACAGAATAATTATACCGAGTGTGACTGCGGCTCGCAACATCCACACATTTCTCAGCATTCAACACCTCCAAGCGCGCGTGCTGTCAGAGAGTGTGAGTAAAAGTACATTTCAGTAGGCTGGAGTCGCACGTGGGCACGCAGGCACATGTGTGACATTGCCAGGGGAAGAGACGGGGAGAAGAGTTAAGTGGCAGAAGTGGTAGAATCAGGTTAATGATGAGCTTTGCGAAGGAGTAATCGAACGTAGAACAAGACAAATACAAGTGGTACAAGAGATTAGGGGAATCTCTCTCTCTCCCTCCCTGCCTCCCTCTCTCCATGGATTCCGGAATCTGTGAGGAGACAGAGAAAGAATGGGACCACGACTGCTTCCTGAAGCGCACCATTGGCTAATCGGTTAGAGCGCTTGTCTCGCGGCAAAGTTATCGGGTCCCGCGATAAAAACCATGTAGGGTCCCGCTCCGGTCTCCCCAGCTGCAAATGGGTACCTGACTCTGCTTATGAGTTAGCCGAGGCAAAGGCAGTGAGGAAGGGAACTGGTCACTCTGCCTCATAAAACTGGACTTTGTATAATGAAGTCTCTAACACTTCACTCCCTTACGGCAGTATCTGCTATAGGACTACCTTACTTCCTCCAGGCATGTCATAAGTGGTACGTCAGGTCAGTCTACAGATGGCGCTGGCAACATTATAAAGCAGATTGCTACGTAAACAACCTCTGCAAAACATGTGTTTTGGCGGTCGAGATTTTCAGGGGGGGGGGGGGGGGGGGGGGGGGGGGTGTGCACATTAGGGGCCTTTTCCTTGTTTAAGTAGCAATAAAGGAAAATGATGAAAAAATATTGTAGTAATAAATGTAACGGTAGTCCCATAACTACATACTACCGTAAGGGAGTGAAGTGTTACAGACATCACTATACTAGGTCCAGCGTCGAGTGGTGGTGTGATCAGTTTCCTTCATCGCTGCTGTTTCCTTCTGTAACTCAGGAGCAAAATCAAGTACCCATTTACAGCTGGGTAGACTGGAGCTTGTTGATACCGTAAATCGAATCGCCATCTTTACCATGAGAGACCAGCGCTTAAACCACTCTGTCAATCGAACTGATTGTAAAAAAAAAGGTAAAGGAACCCGTTACACGCCCATTGAGGCATATTGGGAATATGGTGTTAGGCCCATATTATCTTGACCGTCTGCACACTAGGGGTGATGTGGTCGGCATCACGCCGGCCGCCTTAACCTTCCCAGAGTTGCTCTGGTACCCATTTGGGGCTGGGTCGACCCAGGAGCCGTTTATGGCCTAAAAAATTCCCACCTCATCTGGGGATCGAACCATAGACCACTGCGCTAGGAAGCCAGTGCACTAACCACTATGCTACCGCGGCTCCCGAACTGATTGTAGTATTTAAAAAAAGTTAAAGGTAGTCCAATAGCAGATACTGCTGTAGGGGAATGAAGTGTTAGAGACTTCACTATACTAGGTCCAGCATAGAGATGTGGGGTGACTAGTTCCCTTCCTAGCTGCCTTTTCCTTCCCTAACTCATTCAGGTACCCATTTACAGCTCGGTAGGCTGGAGCGTGTCGGTACCGTGTTTCTAACCCGGCACCTTTGCCGTGAGAGAACATCGCTCTAACAACTCTGTCAATCGGACGCTCCGTTGTAGTATAGAGAACTTAAATTTTTAAAAAGAACTTAATAAACATGACATGGCAGAAAACGTTGATGGAAAAACCAGCTACATTTAGCTTTGTCAATCTTTTCGCCAATTTCCGCTCATTCGTGCCTACTACATTCATTGGGTAGGTAAAAGCGTTTGTTCAGTTTGCCTTACAAGACAGTCCTTGTTATAGAACCCCCATCGTAGAAGAAATAATGCGAGACTCAAACACATTTGGAGATAGATATAAGAAATGTAGAGAAGACACGGAATGGACAGAACTTCAGCGGATATCCCAAGAGCTGCGGTTCTTGGCGTGAACTCACTGAAGTCATGTACTCTTTGGCACTTGATGGGTAAAGAAAACATTAGTTTTCAGATGTCAAATTTGTGTGTGTGTGTGTGTGTGCAAGCAGGCAGTTTGAGACCGACAGAAGGATTTTCAAACAGCAAGAAGCTTTAGAAAGAAGGAGGCTGTGTACAAATTTAGAACATAAAGTACACGGTAGTAGTAACGATTCGCTCCCTTAGCTAGGCGGTGGTGTCGTTCGGAAGGTCGTGGGCTCGATTCTCGATAAGCCTATCACTTCTGTTGTCTAGTCGTCTGCTTTTTAATTTCTCACGACTGCCTGAAACATACCTTTGTGTGTTATTTATTTATTTATCAAAAGCTTGACGGTGAGATGTGAACAGTACAGCAGCGAAAAATGTCGACAATGAAACCATTATTCTTATCATCATGATCATAACCATTCAACTCCCCAAGGAACATAGGCATTCAACAAACTTATACCAAGTCTTCCTGTCACGTGACATAGGCATTCAACAAACTTATACCAAGTCTTCCTGTCACGCGACATAGGCATTCAACAAACTTATACCAAGTCTTCCTGTCACGTGACATAGGCATTCAACAAACTTATACCAAGTCTTCCTGTCACGTGACATAGGCATTCAACAAACTTATACCAAGTCTTCCTGTCACGTGACATAGGCATTCAACAAACTTATACCAAGTCTTCCTGTCACGTGACATAGGCATTCAACAAACTTATACCAAGTCTTCCTGTCACGTGACATAGGCATTCAACAAACTTAACTTATACCAAGTCTTCCTGTCACGTGACATAGGCATTCAACAAACTTATACCAAGTCTTCCTGTCACGTGACATAGGCATTCAACAAACTTATACCAAGTCTTCCTGTCACGTGACATAGGCATTCAACAAACTTATACCAAGTCTTCCTGTCACGTGACATAGGCATTCAACAAACTTAACTTATACCAAGTCTTCCTGTCACGTGACATAGACATTCAACAAACTTATACCAAGTCTTCCTGTCACGTGACATAGGCATTCAACAAACTTATACCAAGTCTTATGTCACGTGACATAGGCATTCAACAAACTTATACCAAGTCTTCCTGTCACGTGACATAGGCATTCAACAAACTTATACCAAGTCTTCCTGTCACGCGACATAGGCATTCAACAAACTTATACCAAGTCTTCCTGTCACGTGACATAGGCATTCAACAAACTTATACCAAGTCTTCCTGTCACGCGACATAGGCATTCAACAAACTTATACCAAGTCTTCCTGTCACGTGACATAGGCATTCAACAAACTTATACCAAGTCTTCCTGTCACGTGACATAGGCATTCAACAAACTTATACCAAGTCTTCCTGTCCCGTGACATAGGCATTCAACAAACTTATACCAAGTCTTCATGTCACGTGACATAGGCATTCAACAAACTTATACCAAGTCTTCCTGTCACGTGACATAGGCATTCAACAAACTTATACCAAGTCTTCTGTCACGTGACATAGGCATTCAACAAACTTATACCAAGTCTTCCTGTCCCGTGACATAGGCATTCAACAAACTTATACCAAGTCTTCCTGTCACGTGACATAGGCATTCAACAAACTTATACCAAGTCTTCCTGTCCCGTGACATAGGCATTCAACAAACTTATACCAAGTCTTCCTGTCACGTGACATAGGCATTCAACAAACTTATACCAAGTCTTCCTGTCTCGTGCTATCAGCTCAAGGTCTTTCTGTGCCTTCTTCCTCCCCTTAATGTCTGTTTCCAGTTCCCTTCTCCGCGTGTTTCCTTAGGTTTCCTCAGTGTGGGACCTATCCATCGCCAGCGCCTTCTTCTCATCGCTTATTCCACTGGCACTTATCTGGCTCTTGTTACACTAGTCAACAACCAAAATGTACCAGAAATGAAAATAGCTGATCTTAACTAATTTTGGTGTGCTGAAAACGAAAATGACATTAAAAAATGTTGATTGGCTCTAGTTTTCAAGATATATGCTACTAGTTTATTTAATTACGATCAATTTATATATATGACGCAACTGTTGTGGGCGATTGCATAATTTTTTCTAATGACCAATAAAAATGTAACTAGAAGTTGATGATGCAATCCTACCTATGATTACATTACCTTTGTGTATAAATATCTTATCTCTGATAAAATTTTTCCATTAGTTAGTGCATTTGTCCTTATCAAAAGTATCGTAGTTAGAAATGCCTAGGACATGTGTGAACAGTGCTAATAATTTCTGTTATATATGTGGTGAGGTGACATTTGTATCACAAAAACGAAATATAACTAAAGTGATTAAAAAGGCGTACAGTTTGTATTTTAGCTGCAGAATAGGAGATCAAGATAAGAGCTGGGCGCCACACATATGCTGCAATACATGTGCAGCACGTCTTAAACTGTGGTTGACTGGTAAAAGGCAAGCTATGCCTTTTGCAGTCCCAATGATTTGGAGAGAGTCCACTGATCATCTCAACAACTGTTACTTTTGCACGGTCCCTCCAATTGGGAAAAACATATCAAAGAAGAAAAATTGGACTCTGGAATATCCAAACATCCCCTCTGCAATACGTCCGGTACCACACGGCGATGACCTACCAGTTCCCAAAGTGCCAGAATCATTTTCAGCTGCTTCCACTGATGAAGAAGAGGACATTGGTGGTCCTAAACCATCAACCTCAAGCGACCCAGATTTTGAGCAAACTACATCCACTAAACCACACTTAATAACCCAAGGTGAACTGAATGATCTTATAAGAGATCTGAATTTACCGAAGAACAAGGCGGAGCTTTTGGGTTCCAGATTGCAACAGTGGAATCTCCTGGCAGAAGATGTTACAATTTCTGTGTATATGAACCGCCAGAAGCCGCTTATTACATTCTTTTTCAAAGAGGGTGACCTTTCTGCGTGCCACAACATTTCTGGTTTAATGGCAGCCCTCAAAATCAATTACATACCGGAAGAGTGGAGGCTTTTCATTGATTCATCCAAGACGAGTCTTAAAGCTGTTTTGTTGAATAATGGTAATGTGTTACCGTCAATTCCAGTTGGTCACGCAGTTCATATGAAAGAAACTTATGAAAACATTAAGCAGCTTTTGAAGTGTATAAACTACGATCATCATCATTGGTCACTTTGCGGTGACTTAAAAGTGGTCGCTCTTTTGCTTGGACTACAGGGTGGACACACCAAGTACTGTTGCTTTCTCTGTGAGTGGGATAGCCGTGCACGAAGTGACCATTACATCAGAAGACATTGGCCAATCAGGCAGTCATTGCAGCCTGGCAGTAAGAACGTTGAGAACCCAGCACTTGTCGACACCAGCAAGATTTTGTTGCCACCCTTGCACATTAAGCTGGGTCTCATGAAAAACTTTGTCAAGGCAATGGAGAAAACAGATAGGCTTTCAAATACCTCATCAGAAAATTTCCAAGACTGAGTGAAGCTAAAACAAGAGAGGGAGTATTTGTTGGTCCGCAAATTCGAAAACTTCTTCATGATGACGAGTTTCTTTGCGTGTTGCATGGCAAGGGAAAATCAGCATGGCTAGCATTTAAGTCAGTGGTGGACAATTTTCTTGGAAACAACAGATCTGATAATTACAATGAAATTGTAGAAAATCTCCTTCTGAAGTATAAGAGTCTTGGCTGCAACATGTCTTTGAAAATTCATTTTCTGGATTCTCATCTGGATTTCTTTACGTCAAACTGTGGAGCGGTCAGTGATGAGCATGGTGAACGATTTCACCAGGACATTGCTGCTATGGAGACTAGGTATCAAGGCAATTGGAGCCCTTCAATGCTTGCTGATTACTGTTGGACTGTGACAAGAGACACCTCATCGATTGACTACAAGAAGCAAGCAAAGAGAGCTCGAACAGCGACTGAATAATGACGGAATGGGTTCAAATGTGCCTTTTTAAAACATGATATGTGAACTTTAAATAATGTTTTTATTTATTCTATCATTTTATGTTGAAATATCAATTAATTGAGTATGTAACCACAATTTTTATAATGCTAAAGTAGAAAGACTAGCTGTTCACCCCAGAGAATTAAACAAGCATACATTATTTGTAATACTGTAATGTAAATTCATCATTAAAAAAAAAACCAGAGCCAATTGGTGAATTTCATTATGATATTTGAAATCAGCATGTCAAAATCAATAAGAAATGGTATATTTAATTTCTGGTACAAATATCTTTTGAAAATTTGTTGACTAGTGTTATCAGTTCTACATTATTATTTTGTTGAAGTTTTTCGTGGCTTTACATTTCTACGGGATGGAGTTGTCGGCGTCTTGCACAACCCTGCCAAGTCGTCTCTTACGACATGCGTGGTACGTTACAGGGGTACTATTCTCCCCCCCCCCCCCCCCCCCCCAGACCCTATAACACACCGATCGTTATCTCTGTATCATTATTATCGTAAAATGCCACACTGGTAGGATTTGCTGATTACATTTCTCTGTTTAATTGATGAATATTTTATTTTATTTACTTTTTTTTTTTTTTGGTTCTTTTTCCTGACATAATTAATTGTCTCTCCATCTTTCTTTTTTTTTTTTTTTGCATGTAATTTTAACGGCAGAAATTCCTCTTTTTATATTTTCTTGATGTCTGTAGAATATACATTTGATGTTGCTCGTACTTCTACTGCTGATGTTGCTGCTACTGTTGGTGTTACCGGTACTTCTACTGCTGATGTTCCTGGTACTTCTACAACTGATGTTGCTACTACTATTGGGGCTGCTGGTACTTCTACTACTGATGTTGTTACACCTGTTGCTGCTGCTACTACTACTGCTACAGCCGCTACTGCAGTTACTTCGACTATTAATGCTGCTTCCGCCGCTCCTGCTCCTGTTGCTGACAGAAATTCAAACAGATTATGAACTTGATAATTGCGATTGTCATTACGCGAATAAGCTGTGCTATAAAAACGATCATCACCGACTTAGTAATCGAGCGAAACCAGATTAAGAAGAACCACTAGCGTCCCTGTTATGAATTCCTCGTTCCGTGACCTTTCGAATATGATTTACCTGGCTGCCGATACTGGAGAGGCAGCTGCGAGACCTAGCTAGTCATGTAGCAACAAACAAATATTTACCGTCCGATGCTTCTTTAAGTAATGTTTTTCTTGTTCGACTTCTCGCAGGTAATGTTTCTATATGCGCCATTCTTTGACTGCCGTCTCTATCATTCGTTACGTAGTTTTTTCCCCACCTCTTCATTCTTCGCATGACAAGCATTCCTATGTGCGGATCTCCATCTGTCAGTGTATACTCTTCTCCTACCGATCTCCATTAATGTGTACCACTTTCAGACTGTATCAGAGTATGATTTCCGTCATCGTTCAAATCGGCATCACATCAGAAATAAAAAATGGACAGGAAGATTCAGGGGTAAAATGTCACACGCATTAAACCGTCTGCCAGAATCTTGCCTTCGTTCTGTCCTTCTCTTTGTCCTTCGTCTTTGTTATCTCTTTTTATTCATTTTTTTGACCGAAGTTTTTTTTTTTAAAGTTATTCTTCTTTATCGTCATAGTTTTCTTCTTTGTCTGATTGTCTTCTTCCATTGCATCTTCATCGTCGTCTTCTTCCTCTTTGCCAGTAGTAGTAGCGCAGCATCAGTAGAGGGAACAGTAGCAGTAGTAGTAGCAGTAATAATAGCAGTAGAACAAGATATATAGCAGAAAACAGCTGGGACTTTAAGTCGGATTACCAAAAGACAAACCCGTTGTACTTGTCTATAGTCGTAAACGCGAATTTAAAAACCGGTTCTTTTTCTTCCTCATATTCGTCGTCACTTCTTCCTCTTTATCTGTGTCGTCTTCCTCGTTATATTCTTCATCAACTTCCCAAACTGGTACGGTTGTTTGCCTTAAAATCGTTAGCATTTCCACTGTTCTATCGTCCTGATGATCTGTCTACAGTGTACACTTTCTAATTCTGTCACGCCCATGCTTGTGTTTGTCGTCCATCTTGTAATCCAGTGTTTCCCAAAATATGGAATGCGCACCACCAATAGTACCCGAAAAGGGGCTCAATCGGTACACAGCAGAATGTTTTACTTTACTTTGTCGTACATTTTACGTTTAAGCTTCATTAAAATGTCATATATGAGAGGGGTACGCCGGGAAAACTAAACTTTCATTAGGGGTACGCGATAATTGGAAGTTTTGGAAACACTGACTTGTCGTCTCGCTTTTGTCTCCCGTGCTCTCACCGTGTGCCTCTTTCTATCTCTGTCTGTTTCATCTTAAGCTGTTGGTTATCAGCAAGGATGTGCGTGGTTGGTTTATTTCCTTCTTTGTTCTTATTTTCCTTTCATTGGTATTAATACCTTTTATTGACTTATCAGATCTGGTCAAGTGCTGTAAAGATGCCCATATTTGTCTGTCTCTGGCCGTGATGGTACAGTGTTATACTATTTCCTGTCCGTCTCTTAAAGTTACGTTCTCATTATAAGGATGTCTTCCTCTTGCTTGTCCACCTTCAAAGTTTCCTTCTGTTGTGGTTTTTAACAAAATTGTTGTTTCAGTACGTGTCCACAATATTTATTATTGTTTTAAGAAGGTGAGTCTACCCTGTTCAGTGTAATTTTCTGTTATAAATAGGGTATCACATTTTTTTTTTTTGGGGGGGGGGGGGGGGGGGGGGGGGGTTGAGGGGGTGGGGGGTGTGGGGGGGGGGGGGGGGGGGGGGGGGGGGGGGGGGGGCGGGGGGGGGTTTGTTTAGGAGTTTTACCTTGTTTCGGCTAGTTGCATCCCGTTCAACCTCGACACAAGGTGTATCGGTTATATTAGGGCGCATATGCAAATGTACAAGATCTTAGTCTGGTGTTTAATGTATTCAGTGTAATTTTTACTTTTCCATTTGTAATATTTACATCATAATGTTATTGACAGCTGATAGCATTCCGTGTGATCTTTTTACATCAGAATTAGCTGGGGGTTTTTTTTTTTAATAAATTTAGTCTTTGCAATAATATAATTCATATCAGGCACTAAAACTCGCTATAATAGACAACTTAAATGTTGTATTATGAATGTTGTGCGTGTTTTTCACAATTTCTCACAAAAAACTGTATGTATAAATTTTGTACAAAATTTGTAATGCTGAAATCAAACATTCTTCTTTCTTTCTTTTTCCTCCTTTCGCTTCTTATAGAACAAAGGACCACTACTACAGCTGGTCCCTTTGCAGGAGGCCTGCATCAAAGCAGTTATGTGCCCTTGTGGCGCTAGTTTTAGTAGCAGTTTATTTGAAAGGATGAGGTTGCCACCCCCATACACAACCTCATGCACGTCGCCTCTTATGATATGCCAGAGGGGCTTTGGGCCTGTTCGTTCTTTGTCTCATCAGAGACACCCGGGAACTACGACGGGAAAATCTATCATTACTTACTTACTTGGTCGTTCCTCTTCTACCCTGGCATGTAGAGGTTTGACATAGAGAGCGCCACACTATCCTATTGACTCAGTCATTACATTAACTTAAATCCGGTGAGAATGTATTACTGTCAGGTAATAAACGCGATGTGGGAGCGCGCGAATACAGCAAACGTTCTGTTTTGTGGGTTATGACACGTGTTTATGTTTAATATACATTTAAAAAAACAGCTGCATGCTAGATTTATTTATAAACTGGGAATATTAAAATTGAACACGGCGGCAGCAGCACTTCTAATGTGACATTTTGTATTAGTGAGCTAATAAACTCCTGATATGAATAGCTGAAGTTGTTAAAAAACTGTGCATATTTCTGAATTTTGACAGTGTAATGTGCAGACAAATTTATCTGTCACAGTTAAATGTTAAAAACTAATATAACTCGTTGTTGTTGTTTTCTTCTACTATGTTGCTGTGATACCCTGTTCAACCTGAAATTTGGTTATAATTGGGGTATATAGGGTGTTATCGTCTTCACTGGTATCTCGTTCGTAGTCCTGGAGGTGACTGGTCCTGAAAAGGACCACTTGCTGGCTGTCTGGATTCCTCTTTGTCCGTTTGTGGTGCCGTGTCGCTCTCATGGTGTTTTTTATGTCCTGCCTCAACTATCTGGCTCGTTTAGTTTTGTGTGTTTCTACGCTACTAGTTTCTGTTGCTTTTGTCTTCTTGCTCTCCTGTATCTGTGACAGTGCTTTTTCAATTATCGTTGGTAGTAGCTGTTCTAGCGTTTCTGGCTGCTAATGCTCTGTCTTGATTGAGTAACATTTGCTGTACGATGTCGATTTTCATTTTGTCTTTCGTTTCTTTGTTTTGTTCTCTAGTTTTTTGTAAGGATATCCTCAACGATCCTTCTCTCTGATTCAATTCTTTTGAGTATTTGTTCGTTCTCTGCCTTTAGCTCTGTGAGTTTGGCGATGTCAACTTCTATCTCGTGTTTGATGGTTGTTTCAATTCTTTTGAGTATTTGTTCGTTCTCTGCCTTTAGCTCTGTGAGTTTGGCGATGTCAACTTCTATCTCGTGTTTGATGGATTTTGTTTCCTGTAGCATTGCCTGGGCGCTCTGTAACATTTCTCTGGCGCTCTGCATATCTATTATGTCTTCACCGCTGTCCTTGTCGTCTACGGGATCCTGCTTGTTTCTGCTTTCGTTCTGCTGTTTCCTTTTCATTTCGTTGATTTCAGCGGTCAGCTTGTGTAGCTGTCTTCTGTCAATCGTGCGCTGTTTTTCTGTAGCATCCGCATTCACTCTGTGTTTGGCCTCTTTGAAGGGTATGTTTTTAGACACGGCCTCCTTCAAGATGCTCTTAGTTTCCTGGAACACAGGGCATCCTCTGTACCTTGCCCCGTGGTTTCCGTGGCAGTTTGCACAGATACGGTTTTCGTTATAACTCGCACGTCGCAGATATCAGATAAAGACCATTAGGCAAGTGTTTATACCCTTTAACTTCCTAGCAGTATTTGGACTGACTCACCCTGTGTCACAACGCTCCAGGTGTCTGCGTGTTGTGCATGTTGAGTGAGTAGTTTGAGAGGGGTAGCGTCCGATTGGCAGCGTGTGTTAGGACGCTGGCCTCTCGCGGCAAAGTTACTGGGTTCCAGGATCGAAAGCTGGTAGTCACGCTCCAGTCTACCCAACTGTAAATGGGTAACTGGCGCTACGCTTGAGTTAAGGAAGTCAGAAGCAGCGAAGAAGAGGATGGTCACCGCACTTCATGAAACTTTTTTTGCCTTATCAACCAATCAAGTTGGTTAACGCTAGTTTGTGTCTTGAAGCCGGGTTTATTTATCAACCAATCAGAAGATCCGAATTAGTTGAGAGACAGATATATCTTTATAGCCGGACGTTAGTCCATAATCTTAAACCCATGTTGGTGTCATTGTCGTGGAGGAAAATGTGTCACCACCTTTCAATCAGTCGCAAAGTTCAGAAGTATGTCAGTGTAGTATTAACCAATCATTCTGAAATGTCAGAAAGAGGGGAGTTTGGTAGTAACCAGTCAGTCGCAAAAGTCAGAAGAATAGCGTGTGGTATTAACCAATCAGTTGTGACCGGATGGCCTACGTTAACGCAAGCTATCACGTTAACATTAGAAATAAGAATAGTAAAAGTACTTGAGCAAGTCTAAAAGACCAAAGTACTTGAGCAAACTAGCAAGTAACAAAAACAACACTAGTCGAACAGAAGAACCAATGAAATCGTCTATGGTTCTTGGTCGAATACTATAAAAAGGGAGTTCAGTAATACAGTTCAGTAGAAGTTACTACGTGTCAGTCTTCGACCTTAGTGAGTCCCCCTTTAGAAGGTGGTGTGATTAACCTTTGGTCGAAGTAAAACTGAAAGCTTCAAAGATTTTCAAGATATAAGATTGTAGGCAATGGTATCCAGTTTTGCAAGTATTCATACGGTTTGTATGTTCTCGATTTATAGTAGAATGATTACTCAGCTATGTCGTATATAATTGAGATTCTAGTCGAAGCCTATCCATATCTACAGAAGAGTTCGAGCAAACGTTATATTTATGCTGATGTCCTTTACAAAGGCATCCAGATTTATTTAACCAACAAGCGATCTGGCCGCTGGTAGCCAGGATATTGAGTCGTGTATTTGAACCTTGCTGTTAGTCTTGTTGGACTCCATTAATAAACAGTTCTTTATGACTTATGGCTATTGCTTACTCATGTGTGTTGGATATGGAAGCATTAATAGGATACGAATGATCACTGACAACCTGCTTTGAGTATAAAAGGATCTGGTATGGTATTAACCAATCATTCTTGAAGGTCAGAAGAATGGGAGTGCAGTCCTAATAGTGTATTGACCGGATTGGCCAGACCTAATGGTAACTGTGATGAAGGTAACTCGCTAGTGCAACTTCACCTGTTCCGCAGCTTTGTACCTGACATCTACCATTTCTTGCAGCACCATCTTATGTCGGCATGTAAAATACCATCGTTGTCATCAAACACGTCACGCAGAGGCGACAGATAAATAGGATCTGGTGCATCTCCGCATGAGACATAGACATACTTCAGATTGTCGACACGACGATAACAGTGCACAAGCGACCTCCTTGGAAAAACCATCGTAAGTTACCCAAAGAAGAAAACTTAAACCTGCAGAGCTGGAATCCATGTATCGTCTTGACAGATTAAAAAAAAAATACGGAGGGCGGTTTCCAGGTATAACATCCTTTAGAAAGTTCATCAGCCATCATCATCATTACCAGACAGGTCCCCAAGGAGCATAGGCCTTGAACAAACACGTGCCAGGTCCTCCTGTCTCGTGCCATCAACTCGAGGTTTTTTCGTGCCTTTCTCATCCATATAATGTCTTTCTCTAATTCTCTTTTCCGTGTTTATGTTTTTATCTCCTACCTTTCTTACCCTGGGGCTTCCAGAGCAAGCACTGTCATGTAACGCTATCAACAGGTTTCTTCAGTGTGTCCTATCCATCCCCGGCGTCTACTCAGTTTCTTATTCTACTGACACTTACCTGATTCTGGTCATCAGTTCAACATTGGTGAAATTGTCGTACCGTTTCAGTCCTCCTATTCAACACTAGCAGCTTCTAGGTTGTTGCTTTTGCTGTTCTTCATATTTTAGAGCTATATAGTAGGACGGATGGCTCTCTACCTCATGACAAACACGGGGAAAATCCATTCCCACACTTTTTTTTCCAGCTTCTCGGCATCAGTATACATAAACGTGGTGCGTTTTTAATGTGCTTCTATATATATATATATATATATATATATATATATATATATATATATATATATATATATACACACACACAACTTTTGTCTCTGCCGGACGATTTACTTCCCTTAATTCCATAAGCAGAGTGATGGTTCAAACTAAATGGTATGTAATCGAATGTTAACTTTATTTCAAAGAAAAGATCGTGTCCGTATCTCATGCAATTTGCAATTAAAGTGAATGTTTCTAAGATAGCGCGTGAGTTTTCAGTGGAAACGCAGAAAAAGTACCTTTAGCCCCGGGGATATCGCGGTTTTAAATGCCGGCTGGAAAGAGCTAGTCAGAATTTTCTATAAGTTAAAAATTCTCTGTTTTTCCCCTTCCGTCACATAGATACCTACCTAATAATCCACTGTGATTTGCCAGTAGAACGCGATCCCTGAACTAAAGTATTGCTGAGTTCTTCCACACTTTTATGTGCCTTAGTCTTTCATTCATTCACTCATTCATTCACTCATTCATTAACTCACTCATTCATTAACTCATTCATTAACTCATTCATTTACTCATTCATTCACTCATTCACTCACTCATTCATTCACTCATTCATTCACTCATTCATTCACTCACTCGTTCATTCACTCATTCATTCACTCATTCATTCACTCATTCATTCACTCAGTCATTCACTCATTCATTCACTCATTCACTCATTCATTCACTCATTCACTCACTCATTCACTCATTCACTCACTCATTCATTCACTCATTCACTCATTCATTCACTCATTCATTCACTCATTCATTTACTCATTCATTCACTCATTCATTAATTCCCCTATTTTGCTTCTCATGGGGAATTGGATCTTGGAAATTTTCTGATGAGGTATTTGAAAGCTTCATCTGTTTTCTCCATTGCCTTGACAAAGTTTTTCATGAGACCCAGCTTAATGTGCAAGAGTGGCAACAAAATCTTGCTGATGTCGACAAGTGCTAGGTTCTCTGTGGTGAAGTGGGATGTTATAAATACTTATAGGGAACTTAGTGTACTGACTGAGATCAGCTGTGAAGGTATCTATATCTATTAAGAGTAGTGTATTATAGATAACCTTACTTGCTACCACATATCTATATATCACAGTCAGAATTATTCTGGAATAGTGTGATGCTACGTTATGTGTCTAGGGTATGTGTATGATGAAGTGTAAGTCACAACAACAGACAGATAAACAATTTAATTTAATCCACTACTCTTGACAACACTGTGACACTCACATACATAAACACTCTACAAAGATATCTTAAAAGAGTCACTGATAAACTTTCAAATAACAATATGTATTCATTACTGGCATGAATGAATATGTG
The DNA here is from genome assembly GCA_024509875.1 of Oreohelix idahoensis. Lineage (NCBI taxonomy): Eukaryota > Metazoa > Mollusca > Gastropoda > Stylommatophora > Oreohelicidae > Oreohelix > Oreohelix idahoensis. The sequence continues at coordinate 63,003 of JAMPIV010000673.1, read as the reverse complement.
TCCTGATTCAACTACAAGGGAACCAGGAATCACAATCAATTTAAATTACAAGTTATGTACAGAATGTATTTAATATGAATATTGTAGTGACATATATTATTACAAATGTTCTATGTGTGTCAGTTGTGTAGTAGTAAAATGAGGTAATACTGGTTTTGTTTTGTTCAAGCTCTGTTGGTATTTGTCATCATGACTTCAATAGTTTGTCTTTTGGGACTAGTATTGGAGATGTTCTCAGTTCCTGATATTAAGACAATTAAATTCCCCTCTTAATGTTAATTTTATAAAGTCATTTCATGATGAGGGGACATAATGTTGAGCTCAGCTGGCCAAGTTAGCTTATCTGGCGTGATGGCGGCAGGAAAGGACTCCTCTGCTCGAATTCTCCTCTGGGCTCTGGAGACACCTCACTGATAGCTAAAAGGACCAAGGAGTATGCTGTCCGACACTGGATTCAGCAAAGCTCTGACTAGGTGCTGCTCAGTACCATCAAGACCACTGTCCCACAATTCATACGAATAAACACAGATACGTTGATTAGCAATGAATTCTGGCACAAACTGGCACAAATTTCCATCTGCCTATGTTCCAGGCTTTTATTTAACACAATTATGAGCTGGCTTCAACGCACTGTTGCTTTATCAAGATCATTAAACAAGTGGTCTCGAACTAACGCTCCCAAGTGTGTATATCAGCGAGACTGGCCAATGAGCCACGTTTCGACAAGTGTTTGAAAAAATGTTACCTTTTCCCGTTTCCCCTAACAACGAAAGATAGTATTTATAGTTCGACCAATCGTGGTTAGGCTTTCATTTGTTGCGCTCCAATCAATTTGGAGTTTACATGGTAGGCTATTTATGTAACGTAAGGTTTTTTTTTCAAACACGTTATAAAAAATTTTATGAGCAGAAATGATTTCATGCTGTCAGGCAGCCTCACTATTTTATTTTGGGTATAATTTATTAATTCCTGGACTATTGGCGTAACGTTTTACATATTATTTGTCAGCAAGCCCTAAGGAACCCAAAAATACAAATTTAAAGGAGCTACGTGGCTGCATTCAAAATATGCATTTTCTACCTCCTGTTTCGAAGATATGCTGTCTGGGTACTGTTATGTTTTCAACCGTAAACCCATCTATTGTTATCTTTCCTAATAAGCGTTTTTTATGATTTTAAAACCTAACTCTGGGAAAGGGTAGTGTATTTTATCACTGTCCGTCTGAAAAAAAAAGTTAGTGCTTGTAGCCTAACACGCGTGATAGTAGTAATTGTGTATCGCGCGACGCGTGTTTAATGTTCGGCTTTCTGCCTCTCCCTTCTCGGGGAGTATGTGACGAGACAAAGACAAGGACCACTACGCCCTCAGGCGTGTCGTACAAGGGCGGCCAATATGAGGTTGTGCGTTGGGCTGGCAACCTCTTAATGTAAAACAAATTGCCACAAAAACCACTATTGTGAGAGCATGTGAACGCTTGATATCGGCTTCCGTCAAAGGGACCATCTATAGTGTGGTTGCCCCATGCTCCATATGGAACGCAAAGAAAAAATAATATGATGAGACAGCAGTATATTGACTTGACATTTAAAATTGGAAATTTCCTTTCCAGAATATTCTCTGAGTTTCCCCACCCACCTAATATTTCCGCTTATTAAACCTTTTGATTAACAGCAGGATAGCAGTGAAAACACAGACACGTGTTTTTGGTGAGAGAGAGAGAGAGGGAGGGAGGTGACACTAGATCAGACTTTCTCAACTTCTTTATCCTGGAAGGAACCCTTGAAATAATTGTCGGGTCTCTCGGAACCCCCTGCATAAAAAATTATGATATCTACAGCTCATGGTACTTTAGCGTGATCAGTAAATTGCAAATATAATAATCCAATAAAAATTGTCAGTGTTCTTTTGAGTAAAAAAGAAAAAGGTAAAGGATCCCTTTACACGCCCGTTCAGGCAGGCATATTGGGAATATGGTGTTAGGCCCCTATTTTCTCGACCATCGGAACCCTAGGGGTGATGTGGTCAGCATCACGCCGACCGCCTTAACATTCCCAGAGTTGCTCTGGTACCCAAGTCATGAAGCTGGGTCGACCCCGGAGCCGTTTGCGGTCTAAAATGTCCCACCTCAACTGGGGATCGAACCATGGACCACCAGGCTAGGAAGCCATTTCACTAACCACTGTGCGTGCTACCGCGGCTCTTTTGAGTAGAGAATGATTTTTTTTCTGTGCATCTGTTGTTGTTTTTTTTTTTTTTTTTTTTTTGTCCAACTTATTAGCCTCCTCTTTTTGTGTGTTCTCCCTCCCTACAAAACATACCAAATCCATTGCAAGTCAGTAGTGTAGGTAGAGGAAACTTCAGTATTTCATTTTTTAAAATTTCCAACTTGACTTTCCTCCCCCTCCTCCCCTCCCCCCCCCCCCTCCCCATGTCCAAGTTGGCCAAAGAAATCGTATCACAAATTTCTACTGTACAAGATGCTAATAAAATCTGGTATGCACAAGAGTGGACAGGTCCTATTGCACATTGCCATACGGGGCTACTCGGTCACTGCCCACCACTGCGAGCGCTAACATCCGCTTGACGCAGATTAAAAAGACACTACCTTTAATTTTTTCAATCATGATCTCTCGCGGAACCCATAGCTACCTCTCGCGTAACCCATAGCTACCTCTCGCGGAACCCGTAGCTACCTCTCGCGTAACCCATAGCTACCTCTCGCGTAACCCTAGAGTTCCGTGGAACCCCAGTTGAGAAACCCTGCTCTAGAAACTCACGTAAGTTCAGCATAATGAGTGTTATTTATTATCTGCCCCAAATACATTTCACGTCTATTTGTTTGAGTAAGGTTAATGTTTTTTTTTGGAATCCAACTTAAAAATATGTACAAGAAACATAGCAAGCGCACATAGTAACAGAGATAAAATACATTCTAGATGTCGCATACGTTTTGTGAGAACAGAAGTAACAGGAAAAAGAGGTAATTATGTAAGATTTCTGGAGTATTGACTTGTATATTTTTGGCTTCTACGCCATTACGAGCACCTCTTTCTCCGTCTCTCATTCTCTCTTGTTAGATGAGCCTGCACGCCCAATCCTTAACCCTTTGAAAATGGTTCGTTCTCTATCTATCTATCTATCTCTGTGCGTGTGTGCTGATTATATGCCCGTCACTGGCCTTTCGGCGGCAAAATTTCCCGGTTTCCGGAATTGAAACATGGTAGTGTCATGGTCCAGTCTAACCAGCTGTAATTGGGTACTTGACCCTGCTCTTGATTTAGAGAAGGCAAAGGCAGTGAGGAGAGGTACTGATCACCCCACCCCAGTAAATAAGCTGGTCCTAGTATACTGAAGTCTCTAACCCTTCAACCCCCTGCAGCAGTGTCTGATATGGGACTACCTTTAATTATATTTCAAATCATTTTCTAATAAACCAAGATTTGTGTTGTTTTTTTGTTTTAAACATACTGCATGTCTTGATCATGACTGAATACTGATAACTGTTAGCAGTCTGTTATATTACTGTTATAATATTTCATACCTCTAAATTAATACTTAAAGTACACGGGAGAATGACTGAATATATTATAAAAGATGAGAGAAAGGACGGGCATAAATAGATGGGACTGTGTGCACGATTCTCAACCCTTTAAGAGAAAAAAATTCGCTCGTTTACTCTCTCTTTCTCTCTGGTGATACTTAGTTTGTACTTTTCAACATATTTTATTTCATGTTTATAATTAGATACTGTATGCTATTATTTTACCTTTACAACGTTGAATTCTTTTACATTGATGGGTAAAATGCTGGTGAGAATAAATGAAATCAGTATAAAAGACGAGAGAAAGGAATGGCAGAATTTCAGACGGGCCTGCATGCCCAATTCTCAACCCTTTGAAAATAAAGTTCGTTCGTTCGTTCTCTCGTTCACTCTCTCGTTCACTTTGTCTCTCTCCCTCCCTCCCCCCTCTCCCCCTCTCTCTCTCTCTCTGTCTGTCTCTCTCTCTCTCTCTCTCTCTCTCTCTCTCTCTCACACGTCTTTTTGGCATAGCTGATAAAATCTTATAGAATTTATGACCTTTTCATACCACAACAAGTTTCGCCCCCTTGTTTGAAAAAATAATACACCAGTTGCTGTAAATTCTATGACATATCTTCGGCAGATGCCTGTTCTCAAATATTTTCAATTACCACTTATCACCTTGCTCTTCGCAACTGTATCCGTAGTTTACCTGCGACAGCGGTGAAACGACGTATGTGCAACACAAAACGTAGAAATTCAGAATATGTTATTTACAGATGTGAAGGAGTGTTATGTAGACAGACATGATGTACAGGTAACACAGGTTTTGTCCTGGAAGCAACAAAAATTTGAACATCGCAATCGGTGGCGTCCCTGTCAGAGCGGTATAGAATAGATTAAACCAGTGTTAACAAAATATGGAAGAGATAATGGGAGGATACGGAGTCGATGACAGATGAAATCAAGTAGTTAGGCAGAGTGCCTGGCTAGATTGTCAGATATAGGGAAAATTGGCGTAACCACAACCAGAATGGGCACAACCAGTGGCGTATTAAGGGCGGGGGTTCAAGGTGGGCGGTTCGCCTCGGGTGACAGCCAGAAGAGAGGGGGGGGGGGTGCAATCGGATATTATTATGGCATTACTTCACTGTTTAAAAATGTAGTCGTAAGAATAGTATACTTCTCTGTGTTTGGGGGGTGTTTGCAAAAAATAGGATCCGCTCCAGCTGCCAAATACAACTAGAGAGAACTTGCTGAAATATGTGAATGAGCAAATATGAGATGATTGAAACTGGAAGATCAATCATGGTAGAAATATTTGGGGTGGAGGGACAAAAGATAGAATTATGATAATAGATAAATACAAGAGAAACCATATGACGAAGTTCAAAAATGGTTTAGTAGAGGAATAATAATTGAATTAATTAATGTCCTTTTCTGGGTCCGTAAGGAGCATGAGGGCCGCAGCTACCGTTTGTTTTCATGTAGGAAGCTTGCGCAAAAGCTAGTTTGAGAAACCTGGTGATAGCATTACAAGGCAGCCCTTGTTCTGGAATCCTCTTAGTGATAGTGGATACCAAGAAAAAACACATGGATAAGAGAACTAGACAGAAATGAAGGGGATAGGGAAGACGTGGACAAGACTTGCGTGGATGGCACAGGACAGGAGGATTTAGCATGAACGTGTTACAGACCTGTGCTACATGAACAACTAAAGGGTAATGATGAATGAAGGCATTTCATGTGGTCTCACGGTTGTGTGGTTTCTGTAACAGGCGGTTTTGGATGATGGTTTTGCCAGCTCCATGCAAAACCCGACCTTGTTGGCGTAGTGGTCATTTCTTGGTCTCCTCAGAGGCATCCGGGCACCAGACGGGAATGTATAAAGACCACCGTTATCATAGTAGATAAACAAAAAACGCTGATAATCCAGAGAGAGGCTAACGTTCAACAGGCGGGAAAGGCTTCCTACGTTTAAATATATTCTGTTTTATAAACGCCCCGTGTGGTTCACAGGGGGTTTCTGATGAGACCATGGGAGAATAGGATCACTACGACCTCGGGCATATCGTTCAAGATGACTAATATGATGTTGTCCGTGGAGCAGGCAACCACATTGTGTAAAACAATTTAGTTCTACAACCACTGCTGCAATAATGTGTGGGGAGAGGAGAGACCAGTTGTAGTGGTGGCTGCATGCGCCGAAGGGAGCGCAAAAGAAAAGTGAAGATGATAGTGATGATGATGTTTAATAAACGATTCAGCAAACAGTAAATAAATCTTAAGTAAGAGCAAATGTTCTGTGATGTTAATTGCTGACGACATATGAATCTGAAAATATCAAAACGATTGCAAATAATAGTGAGGCAAGAATAAAAGCAAGTAAACCATATATTTATTATATAATAGTGAGTATCATCTTTTCTGTCATTGGCTGTCATATATCTACGACTGTAGTTGACTTAAATGGGCATGTTTCTCTCATTGCCGTAGTTTCTCCCACAAGCGAGTTTGTGCTTGCCATGATGTCGATCAAGTCTGCTTGTCTTGGGGAATCGCCTGTCTTGGAGCCAATATTTTATTTTACGGAAGTTTTTCTTTTAGTTGTAAGAATCTTCATTTACACTTCGTACATTTTTCTTCTTCTTCTTCCTCGTTCGCCCTGAAAAGGACGGTGGTTGCGTTGTGTCTGTTTAAGCCGTAGCTGTGATATCTGCACCTTTTGGTCGACACATCCGACTTCAGCACGGCATTTTTTAGGGACCGGGTTTGCCTTCCCATTTCGATCCGTACTCGCTCAGCCAGACTGCACTGCTGCAGACTGTTTCCAGGACCACCACATTTTTGATCTTGCATATTTTAAGGGGAAATAATCCTTGGGATTAAGATATGAGAGTTGGACAGCTCAATAAATTTTTAAGATCTATTTTATTCCAGACTTTATGTCCAACCTTTTAATCTTAAAAGCGTAAAAAGCTTCATACTTACTTATTAATTACATTGCTATTGTATGCAGCTGTGTCTCTTTTGTCCTTTGATGATAATAGGATAATATATTAACAGTTCTTCTTGCCCTCTGTCTCTCACGTCTGTCATATTGATGTCCAACACATCTGGATGAAATGATAACGTTACGAGCAAGGCACCTTTTGAATTTTAATTGCTTTCTTATCTTAAATGTCAAGGAGTTTCGCTTCAGGAACTTTTCATCGCTATAAATTTAAAGGAATCCACCATCTGGGGGTTTTCATATTTTTAGTGTTTTGTTTTTCCAATTTGACGGGAGCTTAACATTTTCGTCTGGAAAATATTAATTCTTTGCCTTTGAAATGATGTATTTGTGTTCTCACTTTTTATAATTTATAAATGTGCTTTATTATGATGGTTTGGTTGCGTCTTCAGCAGCAAAGATATTTTGATTGGGTTAATTTAACGTGATCTGTGCATTCCGTAATGTATTTTTGGTCTGCTTATAGTGATAAGTGCCTCACTGAGAGCAGCGCGAAGTGTCATGATAAAGTATTGTGCATTGGGCGATTGAGTTTCCTATTTGTCTGCATTGAAGTTAAGGACATCTGCAAATAAATGGCGCATTACTTGGCTCCCATCTTGGCATATCTAAACTTCCTTGCTTGATGGTGTATCAGGAATGTGTAAATGAAGTGACTTGAACTAAATTGTCCCCTATATCTTTGACATTTCTGCCCTCAGTGTAATAAAAGAGTTGAATAACCTGAAGAAAATACATGTAGATTATTGGTTAAATCGGCAGCCAACGTGACATCGCTGTGTTTGACTGATATAATATTCCTAAAATATTTACAAGAATTTTACTTTACTGTGGTAAACACGATTAACACAAATTTTTACGGTTAACCGATTAATTAATCGTTAAAGATCCCAGCCCTAATATATATATATATATATATATATATATATATATATATATATATATATATATATATATATATATTATATATATATATATATATATATATATATATATATATATATATGTGTGTGTGTGTGTGTGTGTGTATGTATATATATTCCGTTAACTGGTATTAAAAAGGAGGATTTACCATTCTCAGAAGCAGCGATGCTACTAACCAAAAACTTTTGTCCAGTAGTATATATATCTTGGCATGCCTCTTCCAAACTTTTTGAAATTTGTAATGTGAATGCAGGCACACACGTGCACGAACAATAAAATACACGTATAAAATGGCTTACCGTGTTTTTGTTTTAATGGACGGGAGGGGTATTTATTAGATGTCATATTTACTGTCATTGATGCTGTCTGCACGGGAGATCTTAATCGGTACTCTGAACCTTGCTGCTTTTTGCATATTTTTGTATCTTGCCAATACAAGCTCGTGCCTGCTGTAATCAACGATTACTAACGTGAAGGGTCATAGCATAATAATAATAATAATAAATTCTTTAAGCGCCAAACACGGCGCATAAGGCAGAAACCAGTGCTCTCCAGGTTGTTCGTTGTGACGCCACTCCTCTTAGCTCTTGCACATTATTTAGGCCCAACGTTCTTCCTTCTCTTATTATTGTTCTTCTGAGTGTTTCTTTTGGTCTTCCTTTTTTTTCCGCTTACCCTCAGGAACCCAAGTGAGCGCCTGTAGTGGTATTCTGTTGTTTTGCATTCGTAGGACATGACCGATATATGACCATCGTCTTTTTCCTTATATAGTCGGAGACATATTTCTGCCTAGAGTCTTCTCTTATTTGTCGATTAGTCTTGAATTCTTTCCAACTGATGTTCATGAGTTTTCTAAGACATTTGTTCTCGAATGTATTCAGCTTGTTCTCCAATGATTTTGTTATTTTCCAACTCTCACAGCCGTATGTTAACACTGAGATAACATTTGAATTAAACAGACGAAGCTTGGTATGTATATTCAATGATCGTAATTTCCAAATGTTAGATAATCTATTGAAGGCGCTAGCTGCCAAAGCAATTCTAGTATGGATTTCTCTTGTTGTGTCACCATCCTGAGTCATTTTACTGCCTAAATAATTGAAACTTTCAACTTTCTGTAGTTTTTCCCCGTTCAAGATGATATCAAAGGTCTCGTTAGAAAAGTTCATAGCTTTAGTTTTTGAGGCATTTATTTGGAGACCAATTTTAACCGAGAGATGACACAAATTATTTATTGCTTCTTGGGATTGTCTTGGTGTTGAACTTAAGAATGCTACATCATCTGCGAAATCCAGGTCCCCCAGGAATTTTCCATTTGTCCATTTTATACCCAATTGTTCATTGTGGGTATAGTTTCTCATAACCCAATCAATAGCTATTCCAAAAAGTAGTGGTGACATAATACAGCCTTGTTTCACCCCTGTTTCTACTGTAAACCATGCTTTACAGAAGTGTACTTAATCCTGACTGTTTATACTTAATCTTTACTAAGTTTGTTCTTAATCCTGACTAAGTTTATACTTAATCCTGACTATTTTTATATTTAATCGTTACTAAGTTTGTTCTTAATCCTGACTAAGTTTATACTTAATCCTGACTGAGTGTGTACTTAATCCTGACTAAGTTTATGTTTAATCTTTACTAAGTTTGTTCTTAATCCTGACTAAGTTTATACTTAATCTTGACCAAGTTTATACTTAATCCTGACTTAATCTGTACTAATCTAAAGTTTTTATCTTATTCTGACTAAGTTATCATTTTATCCCGCAGCGCAACTAACATTGCTATCTTGGCTCGCAGATGTAACCACGCTTCGCTAGATAATTCTTACAGCATCCTATTTCTGTGCCGATCAATCCTGCGCCTTCGTAACGCATTCAGCTGTCTGATGCATGCAGTAGGAAGGAATACTGTTAACCATACACGTTAAAATTAATAATTTTACAGGTACACCATCGATTTTCCGGCATCCTTGGTTCTGACGCCTATCCCTTTGTCTTGACCAACAGAAGTCATGCAATAATTCATCAGTATACCTGTGCCTCGCTAATTAAACACCACCCGCGTCTCTTTAGTAAAGCACCATGACGGCCAAGTAAATAAGATAATCAGATGAAAACAAAAAGTTAAAGGTAGTCCCATAGCAAATACTGCCGTAGGGGAGAAAAGTGTTAGAGACTTCACAGTTCTAGGTCTAGCGTCTAGAGGTAGGGTGACCAGTTCCCTTCTTCGCTGCCTTTTCCTTCCCTAGATCAAGAGCAGTCAGGTACCCATTTACAGCTTGTACATTAGTATAAAGGATGTGTTCGTTAGTATCGTTCATTATCCTCAGCACTATTTTACTTTGCTCTTCTTAAAGAGCATAGAGCAGCCAGTGCCCTTGCAGAAATCTCCCACACCACGCTCCTACAGAGGTGGTTTCTGTAGAAATAGGTTTTATATGATGAGGTTGCGAGGTTGCAAGCCCCTATGCGCAACCTCGCAATAGTCGCCTTGTTCGGTTAGTATCGATGAAACATAATTATTAATTAAATGTGAACTAGCTTGAAAGTTGCGGGACATTAATTGACCCTCTCAAGACAGGAACTACTGATGGGCGATAATGCGGCACCACTAAAATGACAACTGAACGTCTGCTTCTAAGATACCCTAACATATGAGGAACAGAGAAAGCGCATATGGCCATCGCCAGTACCATTCCTGGGAAAAACCCTACGGAAATACCAACAGTCTTAAGCTGACCACTTCTTTCTTTGCACTTATTCAAGTTGACGTCTGATGGTGAACAAAGAAGAAGACCATTTCCCTCTCGTAATTGCGTCCAGATTCATCAAACAAACAAAAATTGTGTCGTACCATCCATTCCCGGAAAATCGGTGGTGTTTTATAAAATAAATATTGGTTTGAAAGCTGTTGATCTCACTAAATCATCTTCTTTACTTCCACCACAGCTTGTAGAAAGTATTTTGTTTACCATATTGGGAATTGTTTTCCTGTTATTTTACAGATTACTTGCAGCCTACTCGTTTCAGCTTTCCATTGGCCGAGAGCTACCATTTCAGCAGGATCCAAGAGATGCTTTGGTGCACAGTGCAAAAGATATTCTTATTACATACCATCTGTTTAGCTGGGAGTTGTGAAGAAAATCATGACCTTTGCCTCAAGGACTTACGTCTGATAGCTGAGGTGTTTAGCTGTGAAAATTGAAGGAATTTAATTACTTAGAGCTTATCTTCTGCCCTGGTGTGTAGATGTCAGCAAGAAAGAACTCCAGACTATTTCATCAGCTGTCTTCCTTATGACTTCAATCCAGTCTAGTCATCGTTCCTTGAGAGATTGTCGGATGTAAATATGTAGGGTAACCGACATTAATATCGATGGACAAAGTATCACATGTATTACCGAAATCAGCAGCAGACAAACCATGAGCTGTGGTGATCTACTCTGAAACCACTGAGCTTTCTAAATATCTACCTTGATAAAAAAAATAATGTCTCTTTCAGGTATCAGAGTATTTAGAATTTGACATATGTAAATATTTATGTAAAATATACTGAAGCACATTAAAAACGCACCACCTGTATAATCCAGGAACAGAGTGTGAAATGTAAATATAAATGTTTACAAGTTTACATATTTTGAATCTTTATTCATTTTCCTATGAATCCATGCTGGTCATTAATTTGTACATTTGATTGTTATGAAATGCATTGCATTCTGTGCAGGCAAGGGAGAAAACCAAAAATGCAACCAATAAAAAAAATTCATTCACACTATCCTCAGTATCTGGTATGTCCACCGTGTGCTTGCAAACAAGCTTGGCAGCGGCTCCGCATGGAACGCACAAGTCTCTAAAGGAAATTCCGGGGAATCAAGTCCCATTCACGTGTAAGAGCAGCTTCGAGCTGTTGCAGATTAGCTGGAGAACCTTGCCTCTAGACTCTGCGTCCAAGCTCGTCCCACAGATGTTCTATAGGGGACATGTCTGGTGATAGGGCAGGCCAATCAATCGTCACAATGTTCTGCTGCTGTAGATATTGCTGCGTAATGCATGCGGTGTGCGCACGTGCGTTATCCTGCTGGAGAAGCTGCAAGTCTGGATAATTTGTGAACGCAGGAGCAACCAGTGCATCCAGAACCTCATCTCGATATGTCACAGCATTAACATTTCCACGGAAGACGTGAAGAGGCATGAGATGGTGAAAACTGAATCCTCCCCAAATGTTAATACTGCCACCTCCAAATCGGTTGTGCTGACGAACACAGCAATCTGCAAAGCGCTCTCCACACCGTCGCCAAATCCGCATACGTCCATCAGCAAAGAATATGTTGAATCTGCTCTCGTCTGTGAATGGGACAGCATTCCACTGCAGTCTAGTCCATCTGACATGTTGCTCTGCCCATTGCAGGCGCTGCTGACGATGTCTGTGAGTCAAGTTTGGCCCAACATAAGGTCGTCTTGCAGTAAGGCCTGTATCTCTGAGTCGTCGTATGACTGTCATTCGAGAGACTTGCCCACGTCTACCCACTATTGCTCTTGCTGTTTGACTTGCCGGGAGAGAACGATTCCTTAGGTGACTCAGCACAATATGACGCTATTGCGCAGGGGTAGTAACTCGTGGTTGGCCACTCCGAAGTCTATCCCGGGCACTGCCAGTGGTTCCGTAACGTTCATTGAGACGTACAATAGTGCTGTGGTAGCAATTCATCCTTCTGGCAATGGCCCGCGAGCTCATTCCGGTCTCCAACATAACCAATGGCTCGTTGGCGGTCGTTTTCAGATAGTCGTGGCATTTCCAGCACATGTACTGGGTGTTTTGTCTCAACGGTCTTTTTATACCGAGTATACTGCCACAACGCGTACACATTTTCAGGGTCATAGCTGTTGGGAATCGCGTTGCACGTGTAACTTTCATTGTTTTCATGTAGTCTGTACACAAACCCGTGGGTTGAATCATGAACTTTCTATTCCAGCAGCCATTCGCTCTCTACCTCATGACAAACACGGGGAAAATCCATTCCCACACTTTTTTTTCCAGCTTCTCGGCATCAGTATACATAAACGTGGTGCGTTTTTAATGTGCTTCTATATATATATATATATATATATATATATATATAGACACACACACAACTTTTGTCTCTGCCGGACGATTTACTTCCCTTAATTCCATAAGCAGAGTGATGGTTCAAACTAAATGGTATGTAATCGAATGTTAACTTTATTTCAAAGAAAAGATCGTGTCCGTATCTCATGCAATTTGCAATTAAAGTGAATGTTTCTAAGATAGCGCGTGAGTTTTCAGTGGAAACGCAGAAAAAGTACCTTTAGCCCCGGGGATATCGCGGTTTTAAATGCCGGCTGGAAAGAGCTAGTCAGAATTTTCTATAAGTTAAAAATTCTCTGTTTTTCCCCTTCCGTCACATAGATACCTACCTAATAATCCACTGTGATTTGCCAGTAGAACGCGATCCCTGAACTAAAGTATTGCTGAGTTCTTCCACACTTTTATGTGCCTTAGTCTTTCATTCATTCACTCATTCATTCACTCATTCATTAACTCACTCATTCATTAACTCATTCATTAACTCATTCATTTACTCATTCATTCACTCATTCACTCACTCATTCATTCACTCATTCATTCACTCATTCATTCACTCACTCGTTCATTCACTCATTCATTCACTCATTCATTCACTCATTCATTCACTCAGTCATTCACTCATTCATTCACTCATTCACTCATTCATTCACTCATTCACTCACTCATTCACTCATTCACTCACTCATTCATTCACTCATTCACTCATTCATTCACTCATTCATTCACTCATTCATTTACTCATTCATTCACTCATTCATTAATTCCCCTATTTTGCTTCTCATGGGGAATTGGATCTTGGAAATTTTCTGATGAGGTATTTGAAAGCTTCATCTGTTTTCTCCATTGCCTTGACAAAGTTTTTCATGAGACCCAGCTTAATGTGCAAGAGTGGCAACAAAATCTTGCTGATGTCGACAAGTGCTAGGTTCTCTGTGGTGAAGTGGGATGTTATAAATACTTATAGGGAACTTAGTGTACTGACTGAGATCAGCTGTGAAGGTATCTATATCTATTAAGAGTAGTGTATTATAGATAACCTTACTTGCTACCACATATCTATATATCACAGTCAGAATTATTCTGGAATAGTGTGATGCTACGTTATGTGTCTAGGGTATGTGTATGATGAAGTGTAAGTCACAACAACAGACAGATAAACAATTTAATTTAATCCACTACTCTTGACAACACTGTGACACTCACATACATATAACACTCTACAAAGATATCTTAAAAGAGTCACTGATAAACTTTCAAATAACAATATGTATTCATTACTGGCATGAATGAATATGTGTCCTGATTCAACTACAAGGGAACCAGGAATCACAATCAATTAAAATTACAAGTTATGTACAGAATGTATTTAATATGAATATTGTAGTGACATATATTATTACAAATGTTCTATGTGTGTCAGTTGTGTAGTAGTAAAATGAGGTAATACTGGTTTTGTTTTGTTCAAGCTCTGTTGGTATTTGTCATCATGACTTCAATAGTTTGTCTTTTGGGACTAGTATTGGAGATGTTCTCAGTTCCTGATATTAAGACAATTAAATTCCCCTCTTAATGTTAATTTTATAAAGTCATTTCATGATGAGGGGACATAATGTTGAGCTCAGCTGGCCAAGTTAGCTTATCTGGCGTGATGGCGGCAGGAAAGGACTCCTCTGCTCGAATTCTCCTCTGGGCTCTGGAGACACCTCACTGATAGCTAAAAGGACCAAGGAGTATGCTGTCCGACACTGGATTCAGCAAAGCTCTGACTAGGTGCTGCTCAGTACCATCAAGACCACTGTCCCACAATTCATACGAATAAACACAGATACGTTGATTAGCAATGAATTCTGGCACAAACTGGCACAAATTTCCATCTGCCTATGTTCCAGGCTTTTATTTAACACAATTATGAGCTGGCTTCAACGCACTGTTGCTTTATCAAGATCATTTAAACAAGTGGTCTCGAACTAACGCTCCCAAGTGTGTATATCAGCGAGACTGGCCAATGAGCCACGTTTCGACAAGTGTTTGAAAAAATGTTACCTTTTCCCGTTTCCCCTAACAACGAAAGATAGTATTTATAGTTCGACCAATCGTGGTTAGGCTTTCATTTGTTGCGCTCCAATCAATTTGGAGTTTACATGGTAGGCTATTTATGTAACGTAAGGTTTTTTTTCAAACACGTTATAAAAAAATTTTATGAGCAGAAATGATTTCATGCTGTCAGGCAGCCTCACTATTTTATTTTGGGTATAATTTATTAATTCCTGGACTATTGGCGTAACGTTTTACATATTATTTGTCAGCAAGCCCTAAGGAACCCAAAAATACAAATTTAAAGGAGCTACGTGGCTGCATTCAAAATATGCATTTTCTACCTCCTGTTTCGAAGATATGCTGTCTGGGTACTGTTATGTTTTCAACCGTAAACCCATCTATTGTTATCTTTCCTAATAAGCGTTTTTTATGATTTTAAAACCTAACTCTGGGAAAGGGTAGTGTATTTTATCACTGTCCGTCTGAAAAAAAAAGTTAGTGCTTGTAGCCTAACACGCGTGATAGTAGTAATTGTGTATCGCGCGACGCGTGTTTAATGTTCGGCTTTCTGCCTCTCCCTTCTCGCTATCCTTTTGTCCATCTGTTCGTTCGTTTTGGTAACGTAATGTAGAAAAAGACATGAATGGAATTTAAAATTTAGGTCATTACGCAGTCTGCCTCTTAATGTTTTTCCAAGAAATACAGCACACGTTTCATTGAAGAAAGCGGGTATAATACAGTAAGCTTTTACTATCAACGTGAAAGCGTTACAATTTGCAGACGAAGCAGAAAACAAGGGGGATTTCGAGTACATTCTTTGTGACAGCACTGTCATTTTACCATTGCTCTTTTCTTTATTAATTTTATTTGTTAGGCTTCATATTTACCTAATAATTTATATATGTGGATTAGAATATTTCATGACACCTCCCCTCTTAAAACAGACATTATATGTCAGTCCTTTATTCTATATACACATAGAGAAATTTATTATTATTTCTGGGGTTTACGGTGATTCTCATCACACGGATGGCGGCTTAAAAAATCCGCTCCCAGATTGGTTTTTCCAGATATATACTCAATGCTAAAATTATATGGAGCCAGAAGCAAAGACCATCGGAGTAACCTAGAGTTCTCATGCTTAGCCTGTGCTAAAAACGATAAAGGTTTGTGATCTGTTTGCAACTTAAATGCCTTCCCATATAGATAAATATTGAATTTCTTTATTGCCCATATTACTGCAAGACATTCTTTTTCGCTAGTTGAGTAGTTGATTTCAGCTTTATTCAACTTTCTGCTAGCATATGCCACTGGGCTTAATTCCCCATCCAATGCATCTGATTTCTGTAGTAGAGTTGCACCTAACCCAATATTACTTGCATCCGTCCTTACTATGAATTCTTGACCTAAGTCAGGTAATTTCAAAATGGGTTTACTTGTGAGCTTTTCCTTCAATTCTTGGTAAGTCATTTCACATTGTGGTGTCCATGTAATGCGATCTGGAAGTCCTTTACGTGTCAATTCAGTTAACGGTGCACATATGGAATTAAAGTTTTTGATATACTTCTGGTAGAAACCACATAATGAGACAAAGGATCTCACGTCCTTCTTGGTTTGTGGTCTCGGGGCTTTCTGTAGTTTTTTCTAAATTCTTTGGGTCAGGGGTCATGTTTCCCTGATAAACTGTGTGTCCCAAAAATTCCAATTCTTTACATCCAACGCAACATTTGGTTGGTCGGGCTGTTAAATTTGCCTCCCTAAGTCGATTAAACAGCATGTTCAGAGAGTCAATGTGTTCCTCAAATGTTTCTGTTGCTATAAGGATATCATCCATAAAATTTGTTATACAGGGATTATTCAGAGGATCCAATAATTTTCTCATCATTCTAGAGAAGACACTAGGCGCATTCTTCAATCCAAATGGCAATCTATTAAACTCATAGTGTCCTTCTGAGGTACTAAAAGCTAGGTATGGTCTAACCTCAGGCTTTACTGGAATCTGATAGTATCCTTTACTCAGATCCACTTTTGAGAAATATTTAGCTTTATTTAGTCTGGCAAACAGCTGATTTGTATCCGGCAATGGATCCACCTGTCCTTCTGTAATAGCATTCAGTCTCCTGTAATCTATACAGAGTCTATGTTCTCCAGAGGGCTTCCTTAAGAGTACCACCCCGGAACTATACGAAGACTCACTGTGCGAAATAATTCCTTCCTTCAATAGATAGTCTATCTCTTCCTTCAAAGCTTTTTCCTTAGCAAACGGAATCGAATATGGTTTCATACAGACAGGTGTGGAGTCTATGAGTTTCATATCATATTCCAATAGGTTTGTATGCCCTGGTCGGTCTGTTAACACCTCTGCATGATTATTTAGAACCTGTTGCACTCTCTCTTTCTGAGTTTTCGTTAAATGTGTACTGATTTTCACCTGTGCTGCTGTCTCACAGGGGTGTAATGGATATTCAAATGATGAAAGTGGTTCCTTTTTCATCTCCATGGCGATGGACAAGGTCAACAAGTGTGTCTCTTCCTGATCTTCTCTTTCCAAATATTTCTTCAGGAGATTCACATGATAGATTTTTTCTTTCCCCTTCTTATCTATCTTATAATTTGTTCTAGACACCTTCTCTAGAACTGTATATGGACCCTGCCATCCAATTTGTAACTTATTCTGACTCTCGGGCAAAAGAAGTAGTACTTTCTCTCCCACAGCCAAATCTCTGTCTTTCGCCTTCCTGTTATAATAGGCAGCATGTTTCTTCCTGGCTTGTTTCAAATTTTCATTGGCAAGTTTCCAGCCAGTTTTTAACCGAGTGGTCAGCTCATTCACATATTGGTATGAAGATGTAATGTTTTCCTCTGCCTTTTCATCAGTCCACGTTCTTAACAAAGCTTCAAGTGGACCTTTTATTGTGTGGACCTATTTGTCCATGCACCGGTATGGTCTCTTCCACTCGAAGCTCTATAGTGATGATTTTTCTTCCCAGAATTTTCATTCACAAAACGACCGCTACCAATTTTTCTTTTGGGGCTTTCTCCCCTCTTAAAATTCTTGATGAGAGATTTCTTCTCTACATCTTCTTCCTCCAGTTTGTTTAAGTCCGATTGAGGGATTGTCGGCTTATCCTGGGGTAAGACATCCTTTTGCACTCTCCGCATAGTGGCCATTGTAAAACAGTTAAGTGAAGCTTGTCCGTGAAAAGGGGCTTCCCATTCCATTTGGTCCACCTTATCAAATCTATTTTTCTTTTTATTATCAGGCCTAATTTTGCTCCGGGGCGTGTCCAGGTCCTGATCCATGTTCCCACTTGTGGGTGTTCCCTCATGTGCTATGCTACACCTTTCTACAAAATTTTCAATGTCCCATCTTGCTTTGGGCCAATAATAATTGTGAGCCACCTTTTGAATGATGGTACCTATCTTCTCATGGTCCCCATCTGGTTTCACATGTAGGCTCCTTATTAATTCTGTCCTATATCTCTTTGGAAGAACCAGCTGTCCGTGACCATGGGATCTAGCTCCAGTCTTCCTATACATCAACTTGTTTTTCATGTAAAAAATCTCCCTTGCCTGGAGTTGTATGACAAGTTGACAATTTTCTGAAACAAGGCTTGAGTGTTTTATCCCCAGCCTGTGCCTTCCTCATCTCTTCTGGAGTGGTATCTAACATAATATCCTCCTCCTGTCTTGAGGTCGACCTGACCTGAAGGGTTGCCATATACACAGGTTTCCTTCTGCAACGGTCAGTGTCATGATTGTCCATCTGACAATTCTTACACCACCTTTTTCCTTGGTTGAAAGATTTTCTTTCATTATATTTCCTTTCATCGAATTGTGGGAATTTATTTTTATTTTCATACCGTGGCCTATCAAATTGGTGCTTACCTTTATTTTGATCCCTAGGATCAAATTTATTAAAGTTCTGTGGTGCCCTAAAGTTGTCCACCTGTTTCTTTTTATTACCTGTTACCTCTGCTTGAGCTGCTTGATACCTTTCAGCAACATTTAGCAACTCACCCAGCCTCTCTGCACCTTGTTCCATGAGAAACTTTCTCAGGTCTGGAGCCATGGACTCTCTTAATTGCTCTATAAGGACCATTTCCTTAAGATCTTGGGTTTTCCCCAGAGAAGTCCATTTCTCCAAGTATGTCTCTATTCGTGCAGAGAACTGGTGATATGTTTCACCTGACAGTAGTTTAGCATTCCTAAATTTTTTCCTGTAAAACTCTGCATTCTTTTCATACCTTAACAAAAGAGCCTGCTTTAGCATGTCATAATTTTCCTGATCACCTCTGCTCATTTTTGCAAAAAAACTTCATAAGCTGCCCCACGAAGTCCCTGAGATAACTTTAAGCTCCACCTTTCTCTCTCTAACCCATACGTGGTAGCTAATAGTTCATACCTATTTAGGTAGCTCTCAATATCATCGTCTTTCTCAACAAAATGATCTAAATGAAAATTCATAGCTGAGGTTGAGGCTCCTTGAGTAACCGTAGCATCAGAGGCAAAGGGACTGGCACCATTTTCAGGAGCATGGCCTTGAAACTCAAACTCCCTTAGTCGTAACTCATGTTCCCTTTGTAATCTTTTATCTTCTGCTTCCCTTTCTGCAGCTAATCTCCTCTCTTCCCTTTCTGCAGCTAATTTCTTCTCTTCTGCAGCTAATCTTTTGTCTTCTCTTTCTGCCTCCAATTTCTTAGCCTCAGCCTCAATCTGCAACCTCTTAGTCTCAGCCTCAGCTTCAAACTGTAACTTCTTAATTTCCCTTTCAGCCTCTAACCTTCTTTCGGCTTCTTTTTCTAATCTTCTTTCTTCGCGTTCAATAAATTTGTCACATTCCGTTGTGACATAGGCAACCATAACTTGCCCATCTAATCCTAACTCTTTTGCAGTCTGAACCGCAGCAGATCGAAATTTGGCCAGGTCCGCCATTGTCTATCAGGTAAATGTTTATAATGTCTACCCAACAATTCAATTTCTAACTATATATCTAATGGACAACACAGGCACCGTGAGCTCAACCTTATTTAATTCCACCCAAGGATACCTTTTAATTCTTATATTCCCTGAAGTGAATTACCCCCAATATTTTTAATAGTTAAAGATTCAAAATCCCGGACGAGCGAGACCCCAATATATGTGGTGAAGTGGGATGTTATAAATACTTATAGGGAACTTAGTGTACTGACTGAGATCAGCTGTGAAGGTATCTATATCTATTAAGAGTAGTGTATTATAGATAACCTTACTTGCTACCACATATCTATATATCTCAGTCAGAATTATTCTGGAATAGTGTGATGCTACGTTATGTGTCTAGGGTATGTGTATGATGAAGTGTAAGTCACAACAACAGACAGATAAACAATTTAATTTAATCCACTACTCTTGACAACACTGTGACACTCACATACATATAACACTCTACAAAGATATCTTAAAAAGAGTCACTGATAAACTTTCAAATAAACAATATGTATTCATTACTGGCATGAATGAATATGTGTCCTGATTCAACTACAAGGGAACCAGGAATCACAATCAATTTAAATTACAAGTTATGTACAGAATGTATTTAATATGAATATTGTAGTGACATATATTATTACAAATGTTCTATGTGTGTCAGTTGTGTAGTAGTAAAATGAGGTAATACTGGTTTTGTTTTGTTCAAGCTCTGTTGGTATTTGTCATCATGACTTCAATAGTTTGTCTTTTGGGACTAGTATTGGAGATGTTCTCAGTTCCTGATATTAAGACAATTAAATTCCCCTCTTAATGTTAATTTTATAAAGTCATTTCATGATGAGGGGACATAATGTTGAGCTCAGCTGGCCAAGTTAGCTTATCTGGCGTGATGGCGGCAGGAAAGGACTCCTCTGCTCGAATTCTCCTCTGGGCTCTGGAGACACCTCACTGATAGCTAAAAGGACCAAGGAGTATGCTGTCCGACACTGGATTCAGCAAAGCTCTGACTAGGTGCTGCTCAGTACCATCAAGACCACTGTCCCACAATTCATACGAATAAACACAGATACGTTATTAGCAATGAATTCTGGCACAAACTGGCACAAATTTCCATCTGCCTATGTTCCCGGCTTTTATTTAACACAATTATGAGCTGGCTTCAACGCACTGTTGCTTTATCAAGATCATTTAAACAAGTGGTCTCGAACTAACGCTCCCAAGTGTGTATATCAGCGAGACTGGCCAATGAGCCACGTTTCGACAAGTGTTTGAAAAAATGTTACCTTTTCCCGTTTCCCCTAACAATGAAAGATAGTATTTATAGTTCGACCAATCGTGGTTAGGCTTTCATTTGTTGCGCTCCAATCAATTTGGAGTTTACATGGTAGGCTATTTATGTAACGTAAGGTTTTTTTCAAACACGTTATAAAAAATTTTATGAGCAGAAATGATTTCATGCTGTCAGGCAGCCTCACTATTTTATTTTGGGTATAATTTATTAATTCCTGGACTATTGGCGTAACGTTTTACATATTATTTGTCAGCAAGCCCTAAGGAACCCAAAAATACAAATTTAAAGGAGCTACGTGGCTGCGTTCAAAATATGCAATTTCTTCTACCTCCTGTTTCGAAGATATGCTGTCTGGGTACTGTTATGTTTTCAACCGTAAACCCATCTATTGTTATCTTTCCTAATAAGCGTTTTTTATGATTTTAAAACCTAACTCTGGGAAAGGGTAGTGTATTTTATCACTGTCCGTCTGAAAAAAAAAAGTTAGTGCTTGTAGCCTAACACGCGTGATAGTAGTAATTGTGTATCGCGCGACGCGTGTTTAATGTTCGGCTTTCTGCCTCTCCCTTCTCGCTATCCTTTTGTCCATCTGTTCGTTCGTTTTGGTAACGTAATGTAGAAAAAGACATGAATGGAATTTAAAATTTAGGTCATTACGCAGTCTGCCTCTTAATGTTTTTCCAAGAAATACAGCACACGTTTCATTGAAGAAAGCGGGTATAATACAGTAAGCTTTTACTATCAACGTGAAAGCGTTACAATTTGCAGACGAAGCAGAAAACAAGGGGGATTTCGAGTACATTCTTTGTGACAGCACTGTCATTTTACCATTGCTCTTTTCTTTATTAATTTTATTTGTTAGGCTTCATATTTACCTAATAATTTATATATGTGGATTAGAATATTTCATGACATTCTCAACATTCTTACTGCCAGGCTGCAATGACTGCCTGATTGGCCAATGTCTTCTGATGTAATGGTCACTTCGTGCACGGCTATCCCACTCACACAGAAAGCAACAGTACTTGGTGTATCCACCCTGTAGTCCAAGCAAAAGAGCGACCACTTTTAAGTCACCGCAAAGTGACCAATGATGATGATCGTAGTTTATACACTTCAAAAGCTGCTTAATGTTTTCATAAATTTCTTTCATATGAACTGCGTGACCAACTGGAATTGACGGTAACACATTACCATTATTCAACAAAACAGCTTTAAGACTCGTCTTGGATGAATCAATGAAAAGCCTCCACTCTTCCGGTATGTAATTGATTTTGAGGGCTGCCATTAAACCAGAAATGTTGTGGCACGCAGAAAGGTCACCCTCTTTGAAAAAGAATGTAATAAGCGGCTTCTGGCGGTTCCTATACACAGAAATTGTAACATCTTCTGCCAGGAGATTCCACTGTTGCAATCTGGAACCCAAAAGCTCCGCCTTGTTCTTCGGTAAATTCAGATCTCTTACAAGATCATTCAATTCACCTTGGGTTATTAAATGTGGTTTAGTGAATGTAGTTTGCTCAAAATCTGGGTCGCTTGAGGTTGGTGGTTTAGGACCACCAATGTCCTCTTCTTCATCAGTGGAAGCAGCTGAAAATGATTCTGGCACTTTGGGAACTGGTAGTCATCGCCATGTGGTACCGGACGTATTGCAGAGGCGATGTTTGGATATTCCAGAGTCCATTTTTTCTTCTTTGATATGCCTTTCGCAATTGGAGGGACCATGCAAAAGTAACAGTTGTTGAGATGATCAGTGGGTTTAAGATGTGCTGCACATGTATTGCAGTATATATGTGGCGCCCAGCTCTTCTCTTGATCTCCTATTCTGCAGCCAAAATACAAATTAAAAAACCAAACCAAAAAAAAAAAAAAAAAAAATACGCCTTCTTAATCACTTTAGTTATATTTCGTTCATGTGATACAAATGTCACCTCACCACATATATAACAGAAATTATTAGCACTGTTCACACATGTCCTAGGCATTTCTAACTACGATACTTTTGATAAGGACAAATGCACTAACTAATGGCAAAATTTTATCAGAGATAAGATATTTATACACAAAGGTGATGTAATCATAGGTAGGATTGCATCATCAACTTCTAGTTACATTTTTTATTGGTCATTAGAAAAAATTATGCAATCGCCCACAACAGTTGCATCATTATATTTCTTCTTCTTTGATCCTTAGCCGCCGACCGTCAAAGCAGTCAGTGGCCATCACGCCTAGTGGCGTCTTGTAGGGCAACAACAAATTGATTCCACTTTGCTCGGTCGGCGGCCATCCTTCGTACAGTGCCCCAACTCTGGTTCATTCTTTGCATCTCAGCCTCCACAGTCCTCCGCCAAGTTGTTTTTGGTCGGCCTCTCTTTCGTTTTTCCTTCAGGGGTCCAAATCATAGCTGTTCTTGTGATGACATTCATATATATAAATTGACCGTAATTAACTAAACTAGTAGCATATATCTTGAAAACTAGAGCCAATCAACATTTTAAAATGTCATTTTCGTTTTCAGCACACCAAAATTAGTTAAGATCAGCTAATTTCATTTCTGGTACATTTTGGTTGTTGACTAGTGTTATTAAGAAGGAAGATCAATAGCTTTGTCTGTAGGACCCAAACTTTAGTGTGTTTGGTTTTTTTTTTTTTTTTAAATAGGAGTTTTAGATTATTTTGGTACGGCGTGCTCCGTTCAACTTAGACACAAGGTATCGATTGCCATAGAAACACTGCTGTAAGTAGCATGCATATGTTTGGTGAAGGATTCCTGAAGACAATGCTGCAATGTTGACTTCATGCTCCGTAAGGAACGCATGAGTCAGTGCAGGTTCTGTAAGATCAAGTACAGTGCTTGCTGGTTCCATTTCTGTTAGGAGCGACAAGACCAAAGAAGAAAAAAAGACACAAGGTTCGCCTGCTGTATTACGGCGCATGTCCAAATAGACAAGAACGTTGTATTGAAGTTGCGTTTTATCCCATTCAAATTGTTTGCGTTCCTCAGACAATGTTGTATTAAAGAAAGAATTCTCTGACTTAATTAGCTAGAAATTATTTGGAAACATTAGCTTTGTTGTAGGCAGAGAGAACAAGGTGTGCTACTATAGCTTCAGCAAATAATCACTTTACTGTGAGATGTTCCAGGTGTAAACGGAATTTTTTTTTTTTTTTAGTCTGGAAATACTTTACGTTATTACATTTTATGATAGAAACATAATTACAGCTCTTTGTGTTTAAACAGATGCTAGTTTTTTTTGTTTGGTTTTTTTTTTTACTTTAAA
This sequence comes from Oreohelix idahoensis, assembly GCA_024509875.1. NCBI lineage: Eukaryota > Metazoa > Mollusca > Gastropoda > Stylommatophora > Oreohelicidae > Oreohelix > Oreohelix idahoensis. Next base: position 38,858 of record JAMPIV010000673.1, on the reverse strand, counting down.
GGTGCTGGTAGTGTCATTTCATAAAACATTATTGCTGTAGGGTAGTTAAGTTTTAGAGACTTCACTATACTAAGTCAAGCTTTATAAGGTAGGGTAACCAGTACCCTTCCTCGCTACCTTTACGTTTTCTAAATTTTAGTGGAGGAAAAACCAATTTGTTGTTATTATTTCAGCAGAAAGTTATGTATAAGCAGTAGAATTTTGTAGAACTAATAAGAATCGTATATACTTATTAATGACTATTATACTGCAGTGTTGGAAATGAAATATTCTACCAGAATTGAATGAGTTATAACTTTGCATAAATGATAAACATAACTGATACTTATTAGTGAGTTAATTACTTTCTTTACCCCAGTGATAGTTATCAGTGAAAGTTAATTCCTTTCTTTACTCCAGTGATAGTTATCAGTGAACGTTAATTCCTTTCTTTACCCCAGTGATAGTTATCAGTGAACGTTAACTCCTTTCTTTACACCAGTGATAGTTATCAGTGAACGTTAACTCCTTTCTTTACCCCAGTGATAGTTATCAATGAACATTAACTCCTTTCTTTACCACATGAACCGTTCTTTGTCCCACAATTTGGTTCGTTATTCTTCCAAGGTCGATATTTTGTGCTTGTTTGGGTATAGTAAGATTTCCTTATGTCTGCTGTTTTCGCGATACAAACTTATTTCTTGGCATTTAAGATGTACAACCTGCCATCAATGGTACCTATACCTTGTAGCGGTATGGCAGCTTGCGTACCCTGACAATCCCCAGAGCTATGCCAGTGGGAGTTTTACTCCTGGTAGGTTCAACCAAGCTGGACTGGTCTGTGTGGGTAGGGGTCAGACAAAAGCTGGTACCCTGGTCCTCCAGGTTGGGGGTTTTAGCATAGGGCTGACACCCCTGTCTATGTAAAAAAAATAATGAAGTTACGGAAACAACAACATCAAATGAACAAACTTTGCTGCGGGATGGACATTTGGAGTCTGTGGCTTGTATGACTGTCAGTGGTGAAAGCCGAAAGGAAGCCACTGACATGAAAACGGATGTCCTGACCGCAAAACAGGATACAAGAATAGGATTTTGGAATGTCAGGACAATGTACGAGACAGGTAAACTAAGACAGGTCACGGCAGAAATGAGAAACTATAGGTTACACATCCTGGGGATAAGTGAGAGCAGATGGACAGGGGCAGGAAAAGTTAAAACAGCAACAGGAAAAACAGTACTTTACTCTGGAAGAGAGGATGGACAGCACAGTGAAGGCGTAGCCATTATTCTACAGAAAGGGATAGAAAGGACATTACTGGAATGGAAACCCATCAACAACAGACTGATACGATTGAGATTGAGAGGGAGATTCACCAACACTACAATAATACAATGCTACGCACCAACGAATGATAGCGATGAGGAGGTCAAGGATGAATTCTATCAACAACTGCAGAAAGAAATGGAAGACACACCTAGATATGATCTTGTTATAGTAATGGGAGACCTCAATGCGAAAGTTGGTACACACAATACATATAATGAAAGAACAATGGGGAAATGCGGCAGCGGAACAGCAAACGAAAATGGGGCTAAGCTAATAAGTTTCTGTAGCATTAACAACCTGGTCATTGGAGGAACACTTTTCCCACATAAGGAAATTCACAAGTTAACATGGGAATCACCAAATGGTCGGGACAGAAACCAGATAGACCACATCATGGTTAACGGCAGATGGAGACATGCATTACAAGATGTGAAGGTAAGAAGAGGTGCAGATGTGGGAAGTGATCACCATTTAGTAGTAGCAAAACTGAAAGTGAAACTAAGAAGGGCTGGACCAACTGTAACCACACAGAAAAGGTTTGACATCAGCAAATTGAAGGACCCCCTTACCAGAAAAGCTTTTGCGGCCGACATTAAGAAACTATATCAATTTGCCAAAAGCCAGGAAAAGACACTGACTGATGATATAGACCAGAATTTCAACACCATTTCAACAATATATAAGGAAAGTAGCAAATCATGCTTAGGATTCCACGAAAGGAAGAAGCAAGACTGGATAACACCAGAAACACTAAACACCATAAAGATGAGAAAGGAAATGAAAGGAAAAAAAACAGAAGCGAAGTCCCCCAGGTTAAAGCAACTATATAGCGAACAGTACAGCCAGCTGGACAGGGAAGTTAAACGCCAAACCCGAGCCAACAAAAGGAATTTCCTAGACGATCTTGCAAAACAGGCAGAAGAGGCAGCACTGAGAAATGAACAAAGCACAGTATACAAAATAACTAAATTCATCAGCGGAAAACAAGGTGCAAACAATATTACATTAGTAAGAGATAAGCAAGGAAATCTCATCAAGACAGCAGAGGGACAGGAAACAAGATGGGCAGAGCACTTCAGAGAAACGCTGAACAAGGAAATACCAGAGACACAATTGAATGTTCCTGAGGCTGAAAACGATCTAGATGTAAATACAGACATTCCACGAAAGAAGAAATCATCACAGCAATCAAAGGGTTAAAGAACGGTAAAGCTCCAGGCCATGATAACTTAAATGCAGAGCTATTTAAGACAGACCCTGAGCTAGCAGCAGAACTATTAGAACCACTATTTGCACAAGTGTGGAAAACGGGGACAACACCATCAGAGTGGAAGAAAGGAATAATTGTCAAATTGCCCAAGAAGGGAGATCTTGCAGACTGCAATAATTGGAGAGGAATCACTCTTCTCTCAGTTCCCAGCAAAATACTAGGCAGGATAATTATACAGAGAATTTCAAAGGCAGTAGACTACAAACTGAGGAAAGAACAAGCAGGGTTTAGAAAGAACAGAAGATGTGTAGACCATATATTCACTCTCAGGAACATTATAAAGCAGTGCTCAGAATGGCAAAGACAGCTTTACATAAATTTTGTTGATTTTGAAAAGGCTTTTGACAGCATACATAGGGACAGTTTATGGAAAATACTGAGGGCTTATGGAATTCCAAGCTGCATAGTGTCAATCATAAAAAGCCTCTATGCCAACTTTACATGTAGTGTTGGGCAGAGCAACCTAACCTTCGAGGTGAAGACAGGAGTACGACAGGGATGCCCCTTATCAACCACTCTATTTTTAACAGTCATAGACTGGGTGATGCGCCAGACAACAGAGGGCAGTCCAAGAGGAATAAGATGGACTACATTTTCTACATTGGAAGATCTGGAATATGCAGATGACATTGCACTGCTGGCACATTCACATCAACACATCCAGGAAAAAACAGATAGACTTAATAAAATTAGCCAGCAGGTGGGCTTGAACATCAATTTAAAGAAGTCTGAGGTCATGACGCTCAATGTGAGCAACCCTGAGCCCATATCAGTAAGGAATCAGCAACTGGCACAGACAGATACCTTCACATACCTAGGAAGCATAGCGTGATGGCCACTGACTGCTTTGACGGTCGGTGGTTAAGGATCGAAGAAGAAGAAGAAGAAGATGTACAACACTTCAACATAATCTTCAATGAATATATATATATATATATATATATATATATATATATATATATATATATATATATATATATATATATATATATATATATATATATATATATATATATATATATATATATATATATATATATATATATACTGAAGCACATTAAAAAACGCACCACCTGTATAATCCAGGAACAGAGTGTGAAATGTAAATATAAGTGTGTACAAGTTTACATATTTGGAATCTTTATTCATTTTCCTATGAATCCATGCTGGTCATTAATTTGTACATTTGATTGTTATGAAATTCATTGCATTCTGTGCAGGCAAGGGAGAAAACCAAAAATACAAAAAAAATGCACGTGCGTTATCCTGCTGGAGAAGCTGCAAGTCTGGATAAATTGTGAACGCAGGAGCAACCAGTGCATCCAGAACCTCATCTCGATATGTCACAGCATTAACATTTCCACGGAAGACGTGAAGAGGCAAGCGATGGTGAAAACTGAATCCTCCCCAAATGTGAATACTGCCACCTCGAAATCGGTTGACACAGCAATCTGCAAAGCGCTCTTCACACCGTCGCTAAATCCGCATACGTCCATCTGCAAAGGATATGTTGAATCTGTTCTCGTCTGTGAATAGGACAGCATTCAACTGCAGTCTAGTCCATCTGATATGTTGCTCTGCCCATTGCAGGCGCTGCTAACGATGTCTGTGAGTCAAGTTTGGCCCAACATAAGGTCGTCTTGCAGTAAGGCCTTTATCTCTGAGTCGTCGTATGACTGTCATTCGAGAGACTTGCCCATGTCTACCCACTATTGCTCTTGCTGTTTGACTTGCCGGGAGAGTCAATTCCTTAGGTGACTCAGCACAATATGACGATCTTGCGCAGGGGTAGTAACTCGTGGTTGACCACTCCGAAGTCTATTCCGGGCACTGCCAGTGGTTCCGTAACGTTCATTGAGACGTACAATAGTGCTGTGGTGGCAATTCATCCTTCTGGCAATGGCCCGCGAGCTCATTCCGGTCTCCAACATACCAATGGCTCGTTGGCGGTCGTTTTCAGATAGTCGTGGCATTTCAAGCACATGTACTGGGTGTTTTGTCTCAACGGCCTTTTTATATCGAGTATACTGCCACAACGCGTATACATTTTAAGGGTCATAGCTGTTGAGAATCGTGTTGCACGTGTAACTTTCATCGTTTTCATGTAGTCTGTACACACACCCATGGGTTGAATCTTGCACTTTCCATTCCAGCAGCCATTCGCTCTCTACCGCATGGCAAACACGGGGAAAATCCATTCCCACACTTTTTTTTGCCAGCTTCTCGGCATCAGTATATATAATAGTGGTGCGTTTTTAATGTGCTTCAGTATATATATATATATATATATATATATATATATATATATCCTGGGATATTTGCTGATAATTGTTGGTGTGTTTACTGCTTATTTTAAAAGATTGCCCGCGGCTGTGTAGTTCCTGCAGAGTCTCTGAAGAGACAGAGCAAGAAACGGTGTACTGCACCCTCAAGCGTGTCATACCAGGCGACTAATATGAGGTATGTGCATGGGGCTGGTAACCTGATCATGTAAAACAAATTGCCACAGAAACCACTGTTGCAGGAGGTGCTTAGTGCGGGATTCCTGCAAGAGGACCAGCCTCTTGGTGGCTGTATGCTCCGTAAGGAGCCTGCGTGCCCAATTCTTAACCCTTTGAAAATAAAGTTCGTTCGTAAGGAGCACAAAGGAAAATTATGTTGATGATGACTGGGGGCGCAGGGGAATGACCAATGTTGTTGTTGGTGCCCAATATAACACCTAAAACTATTTGCAATGAAGAACAGCGGGACGGGTTCTTGGACGCCATCCATAATACTCACCCACATAGTTAGGGTTTAAATTAAGATTAGGGTTTATGTTAGGGTTAAGCTAACCCTTACCCTTTATTACTGCGTCTCTGAATTCTATTTTTTTTTTAAATCCGTATCGCACACACAGCTTCTGATTGACAGAGTGGTTAGACCGCAAAGGTGCTGGGTTTGAATGACGGTTCCGACACGCTCCAGTCTACCCTGCTGTAAATGGGTACCTGACTCTGGTCTGAGTTAGAGAAGAAAAAGGCAGCGAGGAAGGGAACTGGTCACCCCACCTCTCCATGCAGGACTTTAGTATGGTGAAGTCTCTAACACTTCACTCCCCTACGGCAGTATCTGCTATGGGACTACCTTTTTATCGCACACATGTCTCACTTTTTTTTTTTTTTACCCCTACAATTTGCCTGGAACAGAAAGGAATCAGTTTCAGTTAGGAATCGCCTGCACGAATGTCTTAATGTGCAAGGAAGGCATCAACTGTTTTAGTTCCTCTGTCTGTCTAAAATAGATCTGTTAACATTGTTGTCTAAATGGGTACATGCTTGGAACAGGATTGAAATGGTTGGACAAGATCACCAAATATGGAACTGTTGACAAGAGCCAATCAAGTGCTAGTGGAACATGAGATGAGAAGATGACAAGAGCCAGTCAAGTGCTAGTGGAACATGAGATGAGAAGATGACAAGAGCCAGTCAAGTGCTAGTGGAACATGAGATGAGAAAATGACAAGAGCCAGTCAAGTGCTAGTGGAACATGAGATGAGAAGATGACAAGAGCCAGTCAAGTGCTAGTGGAACATGAGATGAGAAGATGACAAGAGCCAGTCAAGTGCTAGTGGAACATGAGATGAGAAGATGACAAGAGCCAATCAAGTGCTAGTGGAACATGAGATGAGAAGATGACAAGAGCCAGTCAAGTGCTAGTGGAACATGAGATGAGAAGATGACAAGAGCCAGTCAAGTGCTAGTGGAACATGAGATGAGAAGATGACAAGAGCCAGTCAAGTGCTAGTGGAACATGAGATGAGAAGAAGATACTGGCGATGGATAGGACACACATTGAGGAAACCTGTTGATTATAAGGAAGCCCTTGTTCCGGAATTCCCTGCGTAAGACAGTTAGAGATAAAAAAAAAAAACACACACACGGAGAGAAGAACTGGAAACAGAAATGAAAGGAATGAAGAAGATATGGAAAGACCTTGACCTTTTGGTACAGAATAGGAAGTCTTGGTATCCGTTTGTTCAAGGCCAGTGATCCTTCGGGAGATGATGGATACCGAATGAAGTTTGTTGTCTGAAAAAAAAACAGAGCGTTTATAAAATTAACGTCGTGTTTCACTTGCAACAAAATGTTTTTAAACCAAAAGCTATTTGATTTTTACCTACTGTTCCCAGCCTCAAAGTATAACAGGCCTGCAGATTCTACATACCACCTGTCTGGTTGGAAAGCCATGATGGGATCCATACGCTTTGTGTTGAGAGCAGCTAAGACTTGCTATGATAACATACCTTTTGAGTGTTGGTTGAGTACATTTCCTGAATTTTTGTGTAGCGTATGTGGTTTTTGAGAGCACAGAAAATGTTGTTGTGACCCGCCACCTGCTGGTCTGGTGTCTGTGATGAAAAGCATTATCTTTGTGTGGAAACAAAACGGGGGTAATTAAAATAGCATGCGGCCGTTATTGGATTACTGTCTTGCGTGAAATTTGCGCGAGACATACCAGGCCGGGGACTGCCTCTGGTCCTGTCGAATGTGAGTGCATCACGTGGTGCCGTTGAGCATGTTCAGGGAAACGTATCAGTTGGTGAGGAGAACGGCTGTCGTACCAAGCGGTGAATGTAGACTTCCGAGATCTTGTAGTACCGAGAAACAAGTCCTGTCGATGTACGGAGCTCATGTCCTGCAAGAAAATGCATTACGTTGTGTTGAAAACTGGTCGTTCCCAGAAATATACAACATACCCCGCTTAGAAGATATCGAGCATGGGGCCACCACTGAAGCTGGTCCCCGGGACGCCTGCGCCACATCATCCGTGGGCTTTTGCAGCGGTAGCTTCTGTAGTAATTTGTTGTACATGATGAGTTTGCTATCCCCATGCACAGTCTTGTTTGTATTAGCTGCCTCTTACTGGATACCTGAGTAAGCAGTAACCATATTCTGTTTATATTTTTTTTTTTTTTTTTTTTGGGTCACCTCAAAAACTCTCAATAATTACACAGGCGTAGCAGTGAATTAAGTCGTTAATTAACTTAATTTTACAGAAAAATACGTGAGGCCGTAACGAGCATGGATTCAGTGAGGAGTAGAGAGCAGCGAACTATTGTAGTCTATCAGACTCTGTGCAGAGCGTTGCAACAGTAAGCAGTCTGTTCATCAGTAAGAGCGCCCCCCCCCCTCCCCCAGGACACGCGTTTCGGTCCGTTTTATCCCCTTAATTTAGTGACACGTGCAACCAAGAATTGCTTCGTCGTCATCAAATACGTACCGAATGGCGTACGTGATAATGGCTCAGTATTCGGGTTCTGGAGTCGGCCAACAAATTATCCGACTCCGACTACAGTTATTTACTAGTCATTTGGTATAAAATTCTAAGTCGGAGTCCAGCCAATATTTACCGACTCCAATAAAAGACGACCGACTCCACAGTCCTTCTTAGTATAACCTCGATTTGTGATGGTGGCAATCTATCAGTTGTTAAAATTCTTCTCATCTTCCACACCAGATAAATGACCACTGTGAGGCTGTCATTTCTTCTCATCTTCCACACCAGATAAATGACCACTGTGAGGCTGTCATTTCTTCTCATCTTCCACACCAGATAAATGACCACTGTGAGGCTGTCATTTCTTCTCATCTTCCACACCAGATAAAGGACCACTGTGAGGCTGTCATTTCTTCTCATCTTCCACACCAGATAAATGACCACTGTGCGCCTAAAACAGTGCAAGATACAATTTCACAGCACGAGGAAGGCCAGGAACTAGATGGATAGACAACATCACTGAAATCCTACAACAACACGGGCACGCAGTCGCCATTGCGACGAACTTGGCTCAGAAACTCAAACTTCAGCTCCCCACTACTCTTCACAACAGTAGTTGAACGAAAAAAGTAAAGAAAGTCTTCCACGCATTTACTATCGAGTTTTCCAAATGTGATATTTTCAGATTTTTCTCATCGCATATCTTGTTAAAGTTAATTGTGTTTCTCTCTATGTCTGTGTTTTGTATTTCTTTCTTTAAAAGCTTCTTTCTGTAATTTTTTTGTTAGTTATCTTAGCCCCGTCAACGATATCTGTTAACATCTTGCAGAGAACTACACGTGTTTCCTGAAGTAACTCGTCTTACATGGTCGCTTCTTATCGAAGACTCACATGCGACCGATTCTCCTCATTTCTGAGTTCTTCGCATTTCTCTGTTCTTCGCTCATTGAGCGGCATATGTCACTGATGCAGAAGCCTACGCCAGGGCAACTTACGTTCCTTTGGAGTTGTGGTTTCTGTAGCAGTTTATGTTACAAGATGAGGTTGTCAGCTCCCAGCACAGCTTCTTATTGTGTCTTCTCTTACATGTTTGAGTAGTAGTGGGCCTGTGTTTTGTTGGGTTCCTCACAGACCCCAGGAATCCATATGGGAGTTCACACAATATTACAGGAACAATACATTTTTGTTAATTATTATTAATGTTGATCAGAAACGATTTCATAATTACACTCCTGGGCAAACCCATAGTTGCTCAGTCTCCCCAAACAAATGTCGATGAGTATAAATGATAATAAATGTTTGTTAATGTCAGCACAGATATTGCATTCTTTTTTTTTAAAACTGACGCCGCTGCAAGAAAGTGTCCAGAAAGGAGCATGGTGTCAAATATATGGCTTCAAATTTAATTTTTTTTTTTTTTTTTAAAGAATGTTGATCGCGGAGTCTTGTTTTTTTTTTTTTTAACATAAACTAGTTTATTTGTACTTAATAGTATTTACGAATTCCTTGCACATTTTCTGAACACGTGGGTATTGAAGTGAGCGATGGCTTAAACACGCGTGTTATTAAAGTGCTGGGGGAGGGAGGGGGATGAACAGAGAATTGCACCCAGTCAAACTTGGCTTGTGTTAGATTGCTTATGTTTGTTTGAGCCATATCTGATTCGATCACCTTTAATCTTTGTTAAGAGTTAAAACAGATTTGCCCGAGTTCTGTCTATGGTTCTTTAGATCTTGTTTAATTTTGCTTGCTCGTCAGATATAAGTTCTGTATCTATCTCATAATATCTCATTTTCTAGTTGATCTTCACTTGTTGTTAGAACTGGCCATTCATTCCCCTTTGGTAATCGTCTACTTAAAGTTCTTTGTTTGCCAAATCACTAGACGATACAACGTCAAACATTTATAATGATACACTTGAAAATGTCAAAGTTTGAACGACATAAGAAGACTTCTTAATTTAAAACGACTTTCCCTTTTATTCACAGAAGACTTCATGAACAATATTCTGCTCCAAACAATTAATAACTGATATCCACTGGTAATCGATTTGATCAAATTACATTGTCCGTATACTTTTCTACTTATAGTGCTGATCTGCACGATACCATAGTCCTGTGCGCTCTGGCACACTTATTTCTCTGTCCGCTAAATATTTACTTTTAAATAATCGTTGTAGATACTTTTCAATACTCCATGAATACATATATGTAAATAGGTTTGCCAACTTCCTGATGCTTCGCGCATCTTGATACATTTTTCTTTAATACACATTTCTGGCCATCTTGGCAGTTTAACAGTGTGGATTTTTATATTCTCAATCCATGGCTATACCACACTGAAATTCTTATATATCTACATATACCTTTACTTAGGTTCACAGTCGAACGCAGATTCCTTAAAAACACTTGTTGATGTGGATTATACCACACATTAATAAGTATACTAGCCACATATGCGGACATGTCTATACGCTCCCAAGCGTAGACATCTGACTCTCTTCTACGTCATCCCCGATACGTTGCTTTGTCATAGATTAGGACTCTAATTTTTGCATTTTGGTGAGGCTCAGCATGGTGCGCAGCAATCCCGCTAAATATAACTTTATCAAGATTGCTTCGCCCCATGATGTGCTCTCAACAATCTTGATCGTTGCCAAATAACTGATAGTGAAGTTGATGCCGCCGCGAGTTTATGACATTTGTACTATGCGCGTGGGTTGTTGTTTTTTTTGGGGGGGGTTTTTTAAGCTAACGATAATGTTTCTTTATCTTGTACAAATTTCTCCTTGCTTTTATCGCTTGCATTTTTTGCTGTTCAAGCTGTGCCAAGATCAATGTCAAATTCTTCAAAGATAAGAAATTCCCGCCTGCGGTTGCTGTCTTAAATTACTAAAAATTGATGTATTATTTAGTTGATGAAATATCTCGGGTAGTTCCCGGAAGTCTCAGAAGTGACAAAGAAAGAATATGGCCACTGCTGCCTTACGCATGTCGTAAGGGGTGACATATATGAGGTTGTACGTGGGGCTGGGAACCTCATCACGTAAAACAAATTGCTGCAGATACTAACGCTACAACAGCACATGAAGGCTTCGACGCAGGCTTCCATGGACCAGCAGCGATGGTGGCATTCACGCTGTATACGGAGAGAAAAGGAAATGGACGGAAGGAAGATTTAGACAATTAGATCTCATAATTTATTTTAATACTATTGCGATGACCTCTACACCTCACGGTAGAAGGGGAACGACTAAGTAAGTAAGTACTATTGCGATGTTATTTTCATGGGAAATAATTAATTCAGTTACCGTATTTGAATATGTGGTTTGAAATTCTTTGTTTTTCAAAAGACCAAAAACTCAATTATTTCCAGAATTCTGGCCGAGTTTTCCTTCAATCTTTCCATAAACTGGGAACTTCCAAGAAAACGACTGCTCCGCCGCATATCCTTGAAGGATGGCGTGTGCGATATGTTAATTCAGCATCATCTCTTTAGCTGGGAGATCTAACAAGTGACCTCCTGTCCATTTTGCCTGTAAGGTTAACCCCCATAGTTACAGCCATGTGGTGACTGGTATGTGGTCGGCTTGGGTATTGAGGAATTTATACAGTATCGTTGATTTTATTATTGTATTTATTCTTTGCCCTTTCTTTATAACTCAGATTCCGCTGACGGTTGTAATTATGCTAGTATTTTAAGATCTTTGATTGTAAATTATGTATTAACTTAAATTTTTCTAAATGAACAATACCAGTATATTGTTAATTTTTACGTGTAGTTCACACTTATATTATAATTTCAGATAAATCTGTTATGGTTTTTTTTTTTTTTTTTTTTTTTGGATGAACCATTTAAAGATTCTTGTAAGATAAATACTACTTTTTGTTAAAATAATCGACCAAATTGTTAACAGAAGCTTGTGAGGAGCAATCATAATTGATATTTATTCCTTTGGCAGCATTAATGTAAATGTGTGTTAGACTTGTTGATGTGTAAAATAACTATTCATGTAAGTATTTTCCCAGATCTGATATTGGGTACAGAAACATGCCTTTAGATTAATATGAATCCGTAAAGTGTGACATCTAAAATGCTAAAACTTTACTTTCTTTTAAAATTTATACCAGATTTAGCTTCTTTTTTTTTTCCACAATGTGGTTCAGCACAATCATTATTATTATTTTTTTTTCAGTTTTGGTTGTGCCTTTTTTTTCTATTTTTGGTGATTTGGTACTGTTCTTTTCTTTCGGCAATTTGGCGTACCTCATTTCTGTTTGTGGTGTCGTTAGCTTATCACATATAATTTTGTTAATTAATTGTTAATGGTAGGCATACCGCTAGGGGCTGGCTGATATATTGTCTTTTTGTTTTCTTTTGGTAAATATATAACATTATTTAAGTGTATACCATTACTTGATTGTTCATTAGTGACTTGATTTTTGTGTATGGTGTGTACTTGATTTATGTCAATTTAGTATGGAATTCTGTTTTATTATTTTCTGTAAATAAAAATATTTTTTTTTAAATTACCTGACTAGTTTTTATAACCTCTTGCTGTTCTTGGGGTCCCGGAGAAGAAACATTATTTCCACCAAACCAAGCTTGCCGCAAGAAATGGCTGCTCTGTGCAGTGGCGGTTTTTAGGTTGTGCGAGGCCCTAGGCAAGCGTGCACTTGAGAGGCCTCTTTGAAATAAATTCTTATTGTATCACCAAGCAGGGCCGGTTCTAGGGATTTTTCAGACTAGTCAGATAATGGCACATACCGTACTATACTGTACTCTTCGGAGACTCCGTTCAATGCTGTTGAGTTGGATCACACTGAAATTCCTGAAGTGTTGTTTACTGTAGCATTTTACACACACACACGATACATTTAAAAAAAAAAAACCTATTGAAGATAAATTTTTTAAAAAAAATTCATGTTGCCTTACAGATAGATCTCCGTGTGCTATTTAAACAAAAGGGAGTAATATCGATTATAATAGGAAAAACAAGTGAAATCAATGTAAAACACACATCAAGAATAGTTCGTACATTAAACTCCAAAAGAATCAGTTGTTCTTTTAACATTTTATTCTAAAAAAAAAAATATTGTTAATTTTGGTTTTGACTGCCAAGATGGCGCTCGTTTCCACTCGTACCGCCCAAGAGTTGACAAGCATATATTTTGTGCGCAAGATCCATAAAAGCGCGAAATGTTAAAGGGAGTCAACTCCAGTGATGTCACCATGCTTGTTGAGAAGCAAAAAAGGGAGATAAATTTTCTTATTCTGTTACTTGAAAGGACTCCAGAACACATTCTCCAGAACTGTCCAACCCATGATAAATTGCGACGTGCGACCTGGCCAAAAGGTGATGAGCTCCAGCAGAAGCTATGGGGCTGCCGCGCCGACCTGGAAAAGACTGGACTTCGTCCTGGCGACAGGCCTGCAGATTTAGCATGACTACAAACCGAACGCAGAAGAAGAAGAAGAATTGTTCTGACTAAACAGTTGGTCGAGATTTGAGCATTAAATTTGTAATAGGTCGGCAGTAACAGTTACGGCCAGGTAATAGTTAGAAAGCAGTTTTGCTTTAAATAAACTGGCTACAAAAACATAAAGGCCACGCACGAATTTTTTTCCCCACTTGAAGGCTCTGAAGGGGAAGACACCGCATTTGTTTTAAAAAAAAAAAAAGCAAGGATTGAGTGAGAAGCAGTAAGAAGGCCCAGGATGTCTTTGGATGACGGATGTTGATGTTTTGCCGTAATCTTCCATGCCAAATGGAAATCAAGTCCTGATGAAGTTACCAAGTGGTTTTTTTTTTTTTTTTTGCACTGTGAGAGTTTGACGTTAACTGGACATCTGTTCTCATTCCCAGTCAACAAGTTGAATTCGCCGTATAATCTATAATGTCAGAACGACGGACAACTGGAACATTGAAGAAGAGATGTTATCTGGATCGGTTGATACTTGTAAGAAGAAACGGATTAAGGGAGGGGTTCTTAACCGTTATTATGCCATGAACCTCTTCAATTGTCCGATGAAGGTTACAGACCCCATTGATTGTCCGGTTCAAGGCTACGGGCCCGTCTTAGAAAAAATGTGCTTAGAAGCAGAATTAACCATTTTTGCGTACAAATAACACGTTTTATTACAACGAAAAGTCGTTAAGCTATATAATTCTTTAAATGCTAAAAATCTAAGATAATTTTCTGGGTAAAATTTTGGTGAACAAAAAATAAAAATAAAACACTTTTTTTTAAAGGATATTCACGGACCCACAAGAATCCACAGGGGTCCGTGGACCATAGGTTAAGAAAGCATTGACTAAGGTATTTCACAATAATTTCTTTTAAAATGTTATTAATCTCTCTGCGACTTTTAATTACAAAATTATTGTTTACTCGACATTCAAAGTATATTTAACGTGTACTAGTCGAAGCTTACTATAGGTGGGCTGAAATCTAAAGTCGTGAGTTTTTAATGCAGATTAATCATTGATTGGTTAATTCAGAAGAAGCGATGGCTGTGAAGAGGTACCAGATTCTGTAGAGCGACCATTAGCTACGCTCACGGAGAGATTTTTGCTTTTGCAGAATCCTGAGAAGCACGCCCTCTTCCTAGAGTATTGTCCATTTTAAATGTACCTGTTTGTCGCCCTTGCAGAGACCACTTTCATGTGTTTTTATTCTCATTATTACCCTTTAGCTCCCTGTGGAAAATAGTCATTCTGCAACTTCACACCAGGCCTTCCGGTCCTGTGCTTTTCTTTTCACCTTTCAACTCCTCAATGAGCGTATGCCTTCAACAAACTTATGCCAAGTCTTCCTGTCACGTGTCATTACCAAACTTATGCCAAGTCTTCCTGTCACGTGTCATCAACAAACTTATGCCAAGTCTTCCTGTCACGTGTCATCACCAAACTTATGCCAAGTCTTCCTGTCACGTTCATCAACAAACTTATGCCAAGTCTTCCTGTCACGTGTCATCAACAAACTTATGCCAAGTCTTCCTGTCCCGTACCGTCAGCTCAAGGTCTTTCCATCAGCCCTTTCATGTCTGTCTCCAGTTTTCTTCTCCATGTGTTCCTCTACCTGTCTCTTACAGTTCTCTTCTCCAGGTGTTCCTCTACCTGTCTCTTACAGTTCTCTTCTCCAGGTGTTCCTCTACCTGTCTCTTACACGTGCAACGTGTTCAATGTTTTTTCCAAGTCTTCGTTATCCCTGTTTCGGCTCGAATTCCCTTCTCCGCGTGTTTTATTGTCTTTCTTTTTTCTTTTTTTAATTCCCCTTACCATAGAGTTTTCCTAATATTTTTTGTGGCCGCATTTATTCTTGTATTTGAGAATTACGGCATTTCATATTTTGGTTTATATTAGTAGATCATATTTAAATATAATTCAATTTTTGTTTGTTTTATTATTTGTATATGTATGAGCAAATTAATGCATTAGTGAGTGAATGCGTGACTGAAGAATGAGAGAGGGAATAGAGTGGCTGTCTCGGTTCTAAAGGGTAAGACAGCCGTATATGCTCAACGCATATTATTGCTCATGTGCTGGTTTTACTGTTGTACTTAATGTTACCTCATCACACTTGAATTACTGTAGGGTGTGAGTAAACCACATTTGTTTTATGTTGGGTGTTATGCACTTTGAATGCTTTGTTGCTTAATATTATTTGATTCTGCATTTTATTGGCATGGTTTAATTTCATTGATCTATGTCCTACTGTGATGAACCCCCTTTTAATTTTCGTAGCTTTATTTCTTGTTGGGTTTTGTAAAATGTTGTTTTCATGTGTTATTTGGGTGTTTGAATTTATACAAGTTTGTACTTGTGTAATAAAATTACAACATTAGCATACGTAAAAATGCATAATATAACTAAACTCTATCATAGAAGTATATATTGTATACACTATATTCAATTTACCATTATCATAAACGTATATGGTTACTGTACTTTATTGAAGATGCGATACCATTACCTATCTGTTAGCACTTTATTGTTTTGTAGTTCATGGAAGGCATTTCTTATTTCATGACCCCTTAAGGTCAAGGTAAAGGCAATCCCATAGTTGAAACCTCCGTAGGGGAGTCAATTGTTAGAGACTTTGATGTACTAGATATCAGCTTTATGAGGTGAGGTGAATAACTTCCATTCTCTCTACCTTTGCCTTCCCTAACTTAAGAGTAATCAGGCACCCATTTACACCAAAGTAGACTGGAGCGCGACGCTACAAGGTGTCAAACCCGATAAGTTTGCCGCAAGAGGCAAGCGCTCTATGTAATTACGATGTTATCGATGAATCACGTGTCACCTTCATTTAACTTGCTTTTAAAGTTGTTTTATTTACATCAGTAAACTCTAAAGCTGGCAATAATAGTTTCACAATAAGGCAGTAGCTAATTTCCATTTGCCATATAGTAAGGTGCAGATATTGTTTTTTGTGTGTTCTGATCAATATTATATTTAAAATTATGAACTTTAAAATGATACACCTGTCTGAAGTACTTTCAACATTGTTTTGTTTCTTCCTGTGGTACTAAATGTATCTTACAAGAAGCTGTCGTATATATTACACAGAGTAATCTGTGTTTGTTTACTAGAGGTAATCGTATATTTTACAGGAGGTAGAGTGGTATAATTTACCAGAAAGCTCACACATTAGCCTGGTGTATTTTAGAAGGAGGTAGTGGTAAATTTTGAAACGACGCTGCAAGATGTGGACTGACACATATGTCTTGGCATTTAAATGTCAGAGCTGGAGCATCGGACGGCAGTGGCAAAATAAGAATATAGAAGGCAAGAGGAGCTACATTGTATGAGGAAATATATGGAAATCTGACAAAGTCAAGTCCAGCACAAAAATAAGCATTGTGAACTCAGATGTCAAGGCTGTGAAACATGGAGAACAAAGACATGAAAGAAGAAGAAGACGAAGAAAGACAGACAGGAAGCTGCAGACTTTCATCAGTTGGTGCTTGCGTGTAATAGAAGGATTAAAAATGTGTGACGTGGTCGCCAATATGGAATTGATGTCAGTAGCCATCAACTTGTTGAATTCTTCTTCTTCCTCGTTCGTCCTGAAAAGGACGTTTGTTGCGTTGTGTCTGTTTACAGCGAAGCTGCGATATCTGTGCCTTTCGGTCGACACATCCGACTTCAGCACGGCATTTTTGAGGACCGGGTTTGCCTTCCCTCTTCGATCCCTACTCTCTCGGCCAGACTGCAGTGATGCAGCCTGTTTCCAGGACCACCACTTGGAGGTGGAGTAGGGTCGTGGTCAGCTCTGGTTCGCTGACCCTGACGCAAGCAGTCAAGCTATGGGTCGCTGACTGCATTCTCTGTTGCTGCGTCTTTGGGTCCCAACTGGTTGAATAAGAAGTGATGAATAAGACGTTAACGGTGGATATCGCACACAGACTGAGGAAACAAAGAAATACCAATACGAGCAAGTCAGTATTCTGGGATACCCAGGGAAAAATGGAGGAAGACCCAAAAACTTGAAAGCAGAACTGGGGTCAGACATAAGAAGGATACAGAAGACATGGAAAGAACGTGAACATATGGCGGTAATAGAAGTCCTGTGTCTGAGGTATTAAAGGCCAGTGCTCCGCGGTGAACATGAGGGCTAACAGAAGACAAAGAAGTGACGCATTAATAATAACCAGATGCAAGAGAAAATGAGAATACAGAATGAGACGTCACAGTTGTTTAGTTTGAAAATACACACAGACAAGATGACGATTATGAGATTAAATGCAGCTAAGGGTAGTCAAGTGTTACGGGCAAATAGCATCTGTACACAGTGCGAAATCATACATTTGTCTTGGTAGCAGTATGGACAATGTTGCGGAACAGACAAAGCTATCAAAATAAGAAAACAAAGGCAAAAGAGGCTTTCATTGCATTGAGAAACATGTGGAAACCAAAATAAATCAAGCCCAACATAAAAGTAAGAATCTTCATATCAAGTCATCTGTATTAGCATGACTCTGAAACACGAACTACAGGAATGACGATACGAAAAATAACATTTCATAATTGGGTGCTTGCGCAGAATAGGAGAATTGATATGGTATGACAAGATTACTAATATTGATATGGTATGACAAGATTACTAATATTGATATGGTATGACAAGATTACTAATGTTGAACTGATGGAAAGAACCGAACAAATGCCAGAGGAACAACATGTGAGGAAAAAGACGCTGGTGTTGGATAGGACACACATTTAGAAAATCAGTTGATAGCATAACAAGACAGTCCCTGTTCTAGAATCACGAGGGTAAGAAACATAGAAGGGTACTAAAAACACAGATGGGCACGAGAAGTAGAGATGGACGAGAAGGGGATAAACAAGATATGTAAAGACCTTGAATGGTTGGTCACGTGTTTATTTATTGATGATCCACACTGATCTGATAGGTTATACTCATGATGATGATGATGAGTGGTATATTACACAAGAAGTAGTCATATATTTGATAGAACACTTTATTGGAGGTAGTGTCACATTTGACAAGAAGTAGTCGTATGTTTGACACACCACTTTGTTGGAGATAGGCTCATTTTACAGTAGGCAGTTGTATATTTGACAGTCTCATTTTTTACAGTAGGCAGTTGTACATTTGACAGCCTACTATTTGATGTAGTATTATATTTTATAAGAAGTAATTGTTAAAATCGATGGTTTTGAAGACAGGACGGGCGCACAATGATATAAATTGAATCAGAAAGTCGTGGTCACATATCCATTACATATAATCTCAACAGCATAGTCCTGGACATCAGTAACAATAGTACAAATACTTGCATAATTAGAATATGTAGTACAGTCATCCTTACGTACTGGTAACAACTGCATTCAATGTAAGTGCGGCATTCACTCCTCGCACATAAATCTCTATCTCTGATCTATAATCAATGTAAGTGCGGCATTCACCCCTCGCACATATATCTCTGTGGTCCTACATTCAATGTAAGTGCGGAATTCACTCCTCGCACATATATCTCGATCTCTGGTCTAATCACCAGGCATCCAAGTTCCTCCAGAACTTAACAGCGCGGGAAAACCACAACGCGCTTACGTAGACCTCCTATTGGCGCGGGAAAGCACACAACGCGCATTCAAATAATAGCATATAATAGTCTTACCATAGACATCTTATTGACCGGTGTAAAACTTACGTGTTATTTTTAATCAAAGTGCTTGGCATTCACTCCTCGCACTATATCTATGTTTACTGGTCTAATCACCAGTCATCCAAGTTCCTCCTGAACTTTACAGCGCGGGAAAATCACAATGCGTTATAAATAATATATATAAAGGCCTTGTAAATACACAAAGGTACATCTACGCGTCACATCCAATATATTATAATGAAAATCACATTTTAGTCACATTCCTCTTCCTGACCGTCTCCCATGTAATGGCCACAGCCCCTTTAACAACTCTGTATTCTTCTTTACATTACACGTATTTATTCATTAATTCGCACGCTTTGTATATTATCAATTCACACATGACAATTTTTATAGATACAGCGCAGTACATCTATATAAATAAAACTTTACTGCACTTCTCATTACGTGTTATTATTATTTTTTTTTTACAAACCCTACCTAGCATGACAAATTTGTGATCTGTGTTATTTTCGTATAAACTTAGATTCTAATAGAATATGATTAGTTGTATTACGACATGTTGAGTAAGTTTCAACTTTACAACGAGGTAGTCATTTTTACTCGAGACACGAAGGTAAGTAGATATTTGTATAAATCAGTATGTTTTATTCTCAAAAGTTAAATCATATTTGACAAGCACCGTGCGCAAAAATTGAAGCTTATTTCTCCTTATATTATTAAAGTAAGCATTGCACTTTAAATGACAACCACATGTTTTACAGAGTTATGTCCTTTTTTTTAATATTGTCATTAATTGGTTATAATAACCGTTGATGGTATACTTATCTTATTATCCTGTTTTTTTATTTGAACATCTTTTTTTATTTTTAATGTTAACCGGTATTTTTAAACATCTGGGTCTATTCCAAAATTGTTCAGTTATGTTTATAAAGTACTTATTGTTTGCGCTTTCTTTGAAAGTGTTAGAACCACACCTTCAGTGTAGTGTGCACTTTCTTCCTCATGTCATGAGAGCATCACTGGTTCTCCTGTTTTAAATATGTTGCTTTCTTCTTTCTTCCATCTTGTTTCGGACAGCCCCAGGATATTAATTTTGTCGCTTCTTATTTCTGCTGCTGTAACCTTTGCAGTTCTTTCTTGTTCGTTTAGTGTTCGGGCAATCCAGATGCTCAGTCTTGAGATTTTTTATAGAAGACAAAAAATGAGTCCACGTAGTAAACTCCTTTCGGCTTTCTCTTCGCCGAGACATAATCTGTTTAATAGAGGAGCTTCCTCCGTCTTGGTTGGCCACGTTGAATTGCTTTCTTTGAATGACTTGTTCATGTTGTTGGCTTTTAGTTTCACAGGCTATGTCCAACCCTCCTTAGTCGCCATCTACGACATGCTGGCAGTGTACATGTTCTATTTTTTTTATCCTCCTTTCGGTCCCCGGTAGCACACGGGAGATCAATGAAAGATAGGGATTTAGGTATTCTGAACTTTTAGAGGTCCTTTTTTTTTTAACAGTACTATTAATTGGTGAATAACTTGACAGCTGATACATATCTATTTATCCCGTTTTTTTATTTTTTTATTATTTTAATGTTGCCGTTATTCGTCATGGGTTCTATTTCTTTCACAGTTATAAAAGTTGAACAGCGCTAACAAAAGTGTTACTCATCGTGACAACAGAAAAGATATCGTGACAACAGAAAGCTGGAATATATCGTGACAACAGAAAGCTGGAATATATCGTGACAACAGAAAGCTGGAATATATCGTGACAACAGAAAGCTGGAATATATCGTGACAACAGAAAGCTGGAATATATCGTGACAACAGAAAGCTGGAATATATCGTGACAACAGAAAGCTGGAATATATCGTGACAACAGAAAGCTGGAATATATCGTGACAACAGAAAGCTGGAATATATCGTGACAAAGCAGAAAGTGACTGGGAATATATCGTGACAACAGAAAGCTGGAATATATCGTGACAACAGAAAGCTGGAATATATCGTGACAACAGAAAGCTGGAATATATCGTGACAACAGAAAGCTGGAATATATCGTGACAACAGAAAGCTGGAATATATCGTGACAACAGAAAGCTGGAATATATCGTGACAACAGAAAGCTGGAATATATCGTGACAACAGAAAGCTGGAATATATCGTGACAACAGAAAGCTGGAATATATCGTGACAACAGAAAGCTGGAATATATCGTGACAACAGAAAGCTGGAATATATCGTGACAACAGAAAGCTGGAATATATCGTGACAACAGAAAGCTGGAATATATCGTGACAACAGAAAGCTGGAATGTGTCGTGACAACAGAAAGCTGGAATGTGTCGTGACAACAGAAAGCTGGAATATATCGTGACAACAGAAAGCTGGAATATATCGTGACAACAGAAAGCTGGAATATATCGTGACAACAGAAAGCTGGAATATATCGTGACAACAGAAAAGATTGAGGACAAAGAGAGAGGATACAGGGCAGTTGATGTCATGGCATGGAGAGAAGTCAACATCAGAATTTATAAATAATAATGAAGACTGGGAGTTGTGGAGAGACATGATTGCCTATGCCACTAGGCATGTTACTTGAAGAAGATAACAGTATTATTTACTACTTATATTTCTGTATTTATGATGACTTGTCATTTAACCTTGATGCATGTCCTAATCCTGACTATTGCAGGCTGCTTAGCCAGTTCTCATTCAGTCTCTCGCGAGACTGGGAACTGCCTCGTCAGATGGACTCGTTCAGACCGTTCAAAGAGGGCGTCAAAGACATGCTGGTCAAGCACCATCTGTTCAGCTGGGATTTGTGAGACGCTTCAGAAACATATCTGTTATTGCATGGGCACTTTCACCAGATTTTTTTTTGTTTTTTTTTTGTTCGTCTTACAGTCGTTATGTACATTTATAGAACCAGTATAGTTATCATTATACTCTTGTACAGTGTCATTTCTTGTTTGTAACTGTATCCAGGTCTATAAAAACAATAATTTGCCTCCTTTTGGCGAGATGCACACCGTTGAACATAGTCGCGAGGTTCGTCAGTTATATTTAGGTGTCCTGTCCAGATATAAAAGACCTTGTGGTCTGGTGTATATATAGATTAATGAGTAACTGCAGTACAGAAAATAGTCGATTATGCATTAAATTGGTAAATATCAGCTTTACAAAGTCACACAAAGAAAAAAAGGAGCAGCGATCAGGAAGATAATCTATGCACAATATTGGTAAATATCTGCTTTATAAAAGCATGCAAATATAACCCCAAACTTGGCGGGCAGAAGTGTCTTCAAGAGTTGACGATTTAATCGAAAACATAGATGGATAAAAAACAGGTTGAGACGAAGCCTGCTAAAACGCCAAGACAAAATGGACAAGCATAGTAAACTAATGCACGTCATAGTCTACACTGGTTATAAGTTCCGCACATAATTCTTGAAGGTAGACATGTTGTGTGGAACATTTTTTATGTCTTCTTAAAGGACGAGGTGCCAGTATTCGGGGTCAATGTTCCCAGTCGCTCGTGATGGCAGCCAGTATTCGGAGCCAATGTTCCCAGTCGCTCGTGATGGCAGCCAGTATTCGGATCCAATGTTCCCAGTCGCTCGTGATGGCAGCCAGTATTCAGGGTCAATGTTCCCAGTCGCTCGTGATGGCAGGCCAGTATTCGGATCCAATGTTCCCAGTAGCTCGTGATGGCATTTATATTAGGTCTTATTTGAGACAAACAACCTCTCATCTCCTGATCAACACAAAGAAGCCTTTCTCTTTTCTGGTCTTTTATACTTTTCAGAGCTGAAAATCCCTGTTCACAACAATATGAAGAACTTGAAGTTTATGAGAACTGGAGAAGAATGGGTAATACTCTTGAAGAGATGCGTGGATACTGTTTCTGGTTGTATATCCAAAAAGATTCCAGTGGCATTCTCTCGTGTTTCAGTTTCTTCTTCTTCCTCGTTCGTCCTGAAAAGAACGTTGGTTGCGTTGTGTCGCCGTTTACAGCGAGCCTGCGATATTTGCGCCTTTCGGCCCGACACATCCAACTTCCGCACGGCAATTTCTGGGACCGGGTTTGCCTTCCCTCTTCGATCCCTACTCTCTCGGCCAGACTGCAGTGATGCAGCTTGTTTCCAGGACCATCACCTTGGAGGTGGAGTAGGGTCTTGGTCAGCTCTGGTTCGCTGACCCTGACGCAAGCAGTCAAGCTATGAGTCGCTCACTGCATTCATCTCTTTTGCTGCGTCTTCGGGACCGTTTCAGTTTCAAGGTGCAATCACTCGAAATTGCAGGCCATTTCCTCGTCCTCATCTAATATCGTATCTGAACAGTTGGAATTCGTAAAGGGACCTCTAACCCAGTAGAATTTTTCAGTAGACAACAATGGGAAATACTGATTAATCTTTTATACCAGTGTTGCAAGATGGTCCTGTATGAGGCCCTACAATTCATTGCTCGTTTTAAAAATGAATGTTTTGAAAATGTCTCTTAATCCTTGATTGTCTTTGAATCTTCCTGCCATCCTCTCGCGCCACACCATTGTGGCGCACCGCAACGTTTGAGAATCACTGAGTATCGGTCTTACTTTCGACCATTGCATATACTAATAGTTTTAGCTTTTGTTTGATCTTAATCATTTCTGTCCATCGCGAAGACATTTGTATTGATACTTTCCGGAGATCTGTTATTGTGCCGTTGTAAATCCAATTTTTAATTGTTATCTGTTACTGTGTGGTCTCCTTGGGTCTCCGAAAGTGCAAAGAAGGAACATAATCACTGCTGCCTCGGGCATATCGTAGGAGGCGACTATTATGAGGTAGTACATACGATTGACGGTTCAAATAAAACTAATTACTACTTTTACCTGCGTATCAGAGGACACAAGTGACCAATAAAACTAATTACTACTTTTACCTGCGTATCAGAGGACACAAGTGACCAATAAAACTAATTACAGTTGACATTCAAAAATCCGGCCATCGATAATCCGGTTCCTTCAGATTTCCGGCATGGATTTCGGAGCGCATTTTTAAATTTACCGCGTTGGCGCGCCACTGTTTTCTGGAGCAGTTTATGTTTTGATGCAGCTGTTGGGTCTTGCTTGCACGTGTTAACAGGCATTCCTGCTCATTCCTTCTCATTTTACCATTTATTTGCTGCTGTTTAGCCCCATTTATTAGTCATCCAAGTAAGGTGATGTTAAGGATACTTTTGAACAGAATAAAACAGAAATCAGAAGAAATCTTGTCAGAGGAACAGGCTGGCTTTAGACCAAAAAGAAGTACCTCAGAACAAATCTTCAATATTAGAGTACTTATCGAAAAACATCTCCAACATCAACACGATGTATACCATAACTTCATCGATTTCACAAAAGCCTTCGATCGAGTCTGGCATGAAGGCTTATGGCAAGTAATGAGAAAATTCAATTTTGATACCAACATCATAGATATCATTGAAGCACTATACAAGGACGCAAGCAGTGCTGTTTTTGCAAGCAACGACATTGGAGAATTTTTCAAAACAACTGTAGGAGTTCGGCAGGGATGTATCCTGTCCCCAATGCTCTTTAATATTTATCTAGAACATATTATGCAGGAGGCTCTCTACGATTATAAATCAACCATATCGATTGGAGGCCGACCTCTGTGCAACCTACGTTTTGCTGATGATATTGATCTGATAGCTGGATCAGAATCAGAACTTCAAGACCTTACCTCTAGACTGGAGAAAGTAACAAGAACGTATGGGATGGAAATTAATATAGAAAAAAAGCAAGATATTGGTGAATAGCCATAAGAAACATGTTCCGACCAACATTACGTTAAATGGGCAAACGTTAGAAGAAGTTAAAACCTTTAAATATCTCGGGTCCACTATATGTAGTGATGGAAGATCAAGTAAAGAAATCAAGACAAGACTTGAGATGGCCTCAGCTGCCATGACAAAGTTGAATGTGATCTGGAAAAGTAACATCAGTTTTCCTGTGAAGATCAAATTATACAAATCACTTGTATTATCTATTCTCTTGTATGGGTGTGAGAGCTGGACACTCACTGCAGATACGGAGCGAAGGATTCAGGCTTTCGAGCATAAATGTTATAGAAGAATTTTGCGCATTTGCTATAAAGAGCACAAAACAAATGTCTATGTTAGAGAGAAGATAAACACCTATGCAGACCACCAAGAACCACTTTTGTCAATAGTGAAACATCGAAAGCTTGCCTGGTTTGGGCATGTAACTCGTCATGACTCCCTTTCGAAAACGATCCTTCAGGGGACAGTCGAAGGTAAACGGAGAAGAGGAAGGCAGAGAAAAACCTGGGCTGATAACATCAAAGAATGGGCAGGACACGGTTTTTCCACACTTGTACGCATTGCTGAGGATAGAGAGCAGTGGAGGACCCTGTCTGCTGATGCTTCCACCATGGCACCCCTACGACCCATGACGGGTTACGGGCTGAGATGATGATGAGCCCCATTATGGATTCAGCAAATAAAAGAAGTGGTGTAAAACGTAAACATCGTGCATTGTCGATCGCAGATAAAGTGTACAGGTAGTCATTTTCTGTTAAATATATACAGAATATATAACCATAAAAAATCCGGCATTTTCAAAAATCCGGCACTCCTCAGGTCCGGAGGTTGCCGGATTTTTGAATGTCTACTGTACTACTTTTACCTGCGTATCAGAGGACATAAGTGACCAATAAAACCATTGCTCCCCTAGGCACTTTTAAAAAGTGGCTATTGTAATTTGTTTTGGGTAGGGTTGGTAACTTACTCGTATATAAAACAGATCGCTACAGAAACCATAACTGTAAGAGTGCATGACTAGCATTGTGCTGGCTTCGTGCATGACTAGCATTGTGCTGGCTTCGTGCATGACTAGCATTGTGCTGGCTTCGTGCATGACTAGCATTGTGCTGGCTTCGTGCATGACTAGCATTGTGCTGGCTTCGTGCATCACTAGCATTGTGCTGGCTTCGTGCATGACTAGCATTGTGCTGCCTTCGTGCATCACTAGCATTGTGCTGGCTTCGTGCATGACTAGCATTGTGCTGGCTTCGTGCATCACTAGCATTGTGCTGGCTTCGTGCATGACTAGCATTGTGCTGGCTTCGTGCATGACTAGCATTGTGCTGGCTTCGTGCATCACTAGCATTGTGCTGGCTTCGTGCATCACTAGCATTGTGCTGGCTTCGTGCATGACTAGCATTGTGCTGCCTTCGTGCATCACTAGCATTGTGCTGGCTTCGTGCATCACTAGCATTGTGCTGGCTTCGTGCATGACTAGCATTGTGCTGGCTTCGTGCATGACTAGCATTGTGCTGGCTTCGTGCATGACTAGCATTGTGCTGGCTTCGTGCATGACTAGCATTGTGCTGGCTTCGTGCATGACTAGCATTGTGCTGGCTTCGTGCATGACTAGCATTGTGCTGGCTTCGTGCATGACTAGCATTGTGCTGGCTTCGTGCATCACTAGCATTGTGCTAGCTTCGTGCATCACTAGCATTGTGCTGGCTTCGTGCATGACTAGCATTGTGCTGGCTTCGTGCATGACTAGCATTGTGCTGGCTTCGTGCATGACTAGCATTGTGCTGGCTTCGTGCATCACTAGCATTGTGCTGGCTTCGTGCATGACTAGCATTGTGCTGGCTTCGTGCATGACTAGCATTGTGCTGCCTTCGTGCATCACTAGCATTGTGCTGGCTTCGTGCATCACTAGCATTGTGCTGGCTTCGTGCATCACTAGCATTGTGCTAGCTTCGTGCATCACTAGCATTGTGCTGGCTTCGTGCATGACTAGCATTGTGCTGGCTTCGTGCATGACTAGCATTGTGCTGGCTTCGTGCATCACTAGCATTGTGCTAGCTTCGTGCATCACTAGCATTGTGCTGGCTTCGTGCATCACTAGCATTGTGCTGGCTTCGTGCATGACTAGCATTGTGCTGGCTTCGTGCTAGGAGACCAACTACAGTGGCGGTCCATGCGCCTTAAGAGGCGTAAACGGAGAATTGTGATCTTACTGCCAGACCTAACAGCGACGGATAGTTCAGCTGGCAGAACGCTTGCATTCTTACGAAAACGGCAAGTTTAACTATTCTACCAATTGGAAAAGTTTAATAAATTAGAAACACAAACAACATTTTTGTCCGTGTAACATTGGTTTGTTTGTTTTTGTTTTAGAATGTGTTGTGTTAGCCCAATTTTGATCAGCTGTACATGTGCCCTGTTAGTGTGATATGTTTATAGATTTATGTACATCGCTCCTTCAGAGTTTATCGCCATTGTTTAAACAGACAAGGAAAAATAAAATTGTAAAAATGTATTTTCCTTTTTTTAAACAGTGTGTTATAAAAGAAGCAATGCATCTGTCAATTGTTATATAAATTATGGGTACACATGTTTACTCATTTGATATTGAGAATTATTCTGTGTTTCTTGAATTGACTTGGAAAGTTAGGCGTATAACGATGTTATAAAGTCATTGATTTGATCACGCAAGAAAGAATAATTGTGAGTGTGTTTGTGTATGTGTGTGTGTTTTTACGCTTATTAATCTAACCTTGTGGCATTTGAATAATTGGTGTGATCTGCTCTAGATATTATGGAAGGACGACATTAATCGTCTTCATGAAGAAGGAAGTTTCTGCCCAATTTTCAAGTCCAGACTTTGGACACAGTGCAAGAAGAATCTGTCCATGTCCAGAAGGTTTGCTGCGCTATTTTGATGTATGTTGTGTATTAATGCATAAATTAATACGGTATATCCATCTAATAACTCAATAACGCTACATAGGATCCCGTTACACGCCCATTGAGGCATATTGGAAATACTGTATGGTGTTAGGCCCATATTTTCTTGACCATCGGCACAATAGGGGTTATGTGGTCAGCATCACGCCGGCTTAATAACGCTACGTGGCACATACTTTTGTTTGGGCTTGACTATAAGATAATTAACGTGTCGTTCAACACCGTCTTCTTCTCTAAGCAAGAGTGCAGGTGACGTGTGAAAAAAAAATTGATAAAAGTTAAACAGTAAAGTGAACGAAAGTCGGTAGTGTAATTATTACTGGCACAAGTAACAAGGTGACTTTTCTAACGTGGAAAGCCATGTGTGACAACAGCGAGTCTTTAGCTCAGTGATTCTCAAATATTTTTCTCTGGGCTGCACTTTCGGAAGGGAAATTTCCACACGCCACACCGAATTTTTTGTGGATAAGAAAAACATTCAAAATAAAAAAAAGGAAAATAAAATCAACTCTTAGCCGTGCTTTACTGAATAAATTACATTATTTTTAACTATTTTATTTTATTACTAAAATCTATTTCATTTAAAATAAATTATTTTACTGAATAAAATCTAGACACTTCTGGGAAATTGTACGGGTTTTTATACATATATTTTCCAAAGTATATCACATGAAAAAAATAAGAAAATTACCTTCATATTTATTTTTAGTATATGAATTTTCTTTAAATGTCTCTAAATCTTTGTCTGTTTTTAAATCTTCTCACCACATCTGATATCGTCACGTGCCGCACCAGTGTGGCGCGCCACACCGTTTGGGAATCACTGCTTTAGATGACTCATATCCATATTAATCTTTATGTATTTAGATAAATTATTTTGTTTTCTAAAGTTTCTTACATTACTCCCTGAGGAAGACACTGTTGTCGTTACGAAAGCTGTTTCTTTGTCCCAGTAAGATTTCATTTAATTAATAACACATAACTAACACATAACTAATTCTCCAGACCTAAAGGTCTTTTATATTTGGACATGCGCCCTAATATAACCGGCTAGGTGGAACGGGACGCACCTCGCCAAAATGTTATTTAAAAAAAAAATTTATATTAATTTCCCGTTTCGCTCACTGCTGAGCTTGGAGTCACCACTGCAGCAGGTTCCCTAGCAGTTAGCCTGCAGCAGGTTCCCTAGCAATTAGCCTGCAGCAGGTTCCCTAGCAATTAGCCTGCAGCAGGTTCAGTTAGCCTGCAGCAGGTTCAGTTAGCCTGCAGCAGGTTCAGTTAGCCTGCAGCAGGTTCAGTTAGCCTGCAGCAGGTTCCCTAGCATTTAGCCTGCAGCAAAGCATTCAATTGCTCATGCAGAGATGGTTTATGTAACTATTTGTTTTACGTTATGAGGTTGTCATCCCCATGCCCAGTAAGATTTATACTACATGTTTTCCTCCACCTTACCGTTACATCACTCTTAATGTAGTTCGTCAGATTTTCTTATAAAAGTTAATACAACGTTTGTATAAATATTTTTTTGAATTTCCCTGAAGGTGGGTTGGGGTGGGAGGAGAGAACGGAGAAGTGTCAGTGGTACTAATAATTATTACGCTTGACCAAGCGTCAAGAGATAAAACAATGCACAGGCAGAGTTTAGTGTTTCGGAGGTGTGGGCTCGTGCCTGATGAATAATGCACCATCACAACAGAGGAACCAGCATGGCTTCTGAAACAGTGAAATAAACTGATGTAATATGAATCGTTGAATTCTTTATATCTTGAATATACTGGTAGACATACAGAAATCCTGCATTGGTATGTTAACCAGATTTGATGGGAACTAGTGACGCCACAAAGTTCTGCATGACTTCACAACGATGTAATTCTAATATTAGGGTTTAGTGTGTCATATGCATAACACCTTGCTGAAAACTATAATGGACGAAAGAGTTGAAGGCAAACGTGCAAGAGGAACACAGCCTTGTAAGTCGGAAAATAACATCAAGAGATTGACATGTAGGAGCGTCAGAATGTACTATCAGGAAGAGAGACAGAAGACGTTGGAAATCCATTGCTTTTGACCTTCGATGTGGCGATGACAGCTGTTGAGAATGATGTCCAGGTTAATAGGCACACATGCAGTTTGAGTGGAAAGATCATATGGGTCGTAGAGTCCTAATCGGTGTGTCCCGAGGAACCACGCGATCTGAAAAAAATGCCTTTTTTTCTGGAGTGAAAAAAAGAAAAGAAGAGAAAACCAATTATAGAACCGAAGTGCCGTGTCTCGAGATCTTACACGCTACTATCTGACTAAACACAAAGTCATCATTTTAATAAGGCAGCTTGGATGATTCCTCGTGGGCAGTTAAACATTATGTCTTGGGAAATAGCATTAAGTGCATTAAGAGGAAGACAAAAGTATTTTGAATATCAAGGAGACTTTAAAAAATAAAAAGGTAGTTCTGTATAAGATACTGCCGTACAGGAGTTAAGTGTTAGAAACTTAACTATACTAGGTTCAGTTTTATGAGCTGGGATGACTAGTTTGCGTCCCTAACTGAAGAGCAGAGTCAGGTACCCATTCATAGCTGGGTAAGCTGAAGGAGGACGCAACCGGGTTTCGATCCCGGAACCCGATTACTTTGCCAGCGAAAGATTAGCGCACTTACCGCTTAGCCAGTCGGACGTTCCAACTTCAGTACTGAAGGAAAACATCGAAAATTGAGATCTGTGAGGATCTAACGTCTGCTACGAACGGTTCGTGGTGGTGTTTAAAATATGTGTTTTTTTTTTTTTAAAGCGTATCTATGGACAGATGAATGGACAAGATAGGTCTTAGGAATTACTGCTAAAGAACGAACGAACGAACTTTATTTTCAAAGAGTTTAGAATTGGGCACGCAGGTCCGTCTGACATTTTCCCTTCCTTTCTCTCACCTGTCATACTGAATGCATTTATTCTCACATGCATTTTACGTATGAATGTCAAGGAATTCAACATTGTAAAGTAAAATAAAATAGCACACTCATATTAACATTAACTACTTATAAACATGACATAAAATACGTTGAAAAGTACACACATCGTCATAAAGATGCAGAACGGGAACAGTAGAAGTAGAATAAAAAGATTAAAATGAGTTCCTACAACGTGCATATTTCGGAGCGTGGCAAATTTTGGCCTTATTGCGCATGCATTGAGTATAGGAACGTGCCAAGATATTTTTCCAGATATAAACTGTTATCTTAATCACAGAGGAAAACACGCTTCGATATTGTGATGACAGGTGAAGAATGTTCTAAAGATCGTAACAGATATTTTTCTGCCATGAATATTTCTGTACGTTTTTAGGCAGGCTTTGTGTGTGTGTTTATATATATATAGTAAATCTGCACTGTGTCCCTTGTTTGTTCTTGTGGCCGATGAAGAGTTTTTCGTAATCTCACATTATTCATGCTACTGTACGTTGCAAAAATGAAACCTATTGTGTCTCTTATTTTAAAAAAAAAAAAAGCTTATTGGTCGCCCATAGGAAATCAGAAGGGTAGAAGTCTAACGATGGTGTTAAATATGGAAGTATTAATTATGAGTTATTGTGTTTGTGAAAAGACATTTTCATTTACAAGATACCAGCGAGTGCAAGGCGCTGGCATCTGAAAGGAGAAACCTATTGCATTACAAGGCAGTTCTTGTCGTGAAACCCCCAGAGTAAAATAAAGTGAATGGGGACCTAAACACAATATAGAAGGGAATTTGAGGACAAACCATGATGCGTATAAAAAAAGACATGGAAACAACTTGAATGAATGGCACAGTTCAGGAAGTCTGCCTCCCCTTTTCTCTGCAGTGATGGTCCAACAATGGTCAAAACCTAGAGCATCTAATGTGGGTCTTCAAAGGTGTCTACCTTCGCACATGATTACTCTTGGGAGAGATACAGATAGATGGATAATGATGCTTCTACCTCGAGGTAGTCTTCACAAGATATTTCAGAAGTCAAGAACAATGTTGAATATATCTTAACACTGTTAAATTATATCTGCCCGACAACTTTTAATTTAGCTCGTACAAGCCCCCAACGGAATTAACAGTGAAATTATCCTTATTATTTGGCTCTATAGATGTAAATGTAGATATATTAAAGATGCTGACTCATCCGTGTGCACTTCTCTCTGTAATAACTAAATCAACTATGAATTTGTAAAAAAAAAAAAACAACAACATATACTACTGGACAAAAGTTAAGGGCCGCCATTCAGTTTAGACAAGGTTTATATAATTGATTGGCAAACTGTAAAGACAAGTGACAATGTCATTAAAACTGAGCTCAGATAAATGTGTATACATTTCTGTGTGCACTAGGTTAATTTTTTTTTAAATGTCCAAAAACTGGGTCACTTTAACCCGCACGTGAAAATTGCCATTGTTGCTGCAAAAACTCATGGATTTTGCAACACGCCCCACTAGTTCAAAAGGTGAAAAAGTGAGTTGAATTTGAATGCACGTGGAAAATGATCATCGGTAAAGAGTGTTCACCGTTGGTATGCAATAAATCAGTATGACAAGGGGTCGAAATGGTCACTGCATTAGCCATGCTACCAAGGAGAAGTCTGAGCACTGTAGACCGTGGTCGAGCCATGGCATGGATTCAGGATGGTCAATCTGTTCGTCATGTTGCAAGACGTTTAGCAGTGTCCCACTCTACCATTCAGAGACTTCTTGAGAGATTTCAAGCTACCGGACATTTGGAAAATCGACCCTGCTCAGGAAGAATTATATAAACCTTGTCTCAACTGAATGGCGGCCCTTAACTTTTGTCCAGTAGTATATAACGAATTTAATGATCAATTACTTTGGAACAAATGTAAATAAATATGAACTGGTGATTACTAAAATCACCAATTATAGAACCGAAGTGCCGTGTCTCGAGATCTTACACGCTACTATCTGACTAAACACAAAGTCATCATTTTAATAAGGCAGCTCACGGTAGAAGGGGAACGACTAAGTAAGTAAGTAAGATTACTAAAAAAATAGGTTTCGTCATTGAAATCGGCTTTAGAAACCTTATTTTGGAATATAGATCAATAAGTTCTGTTGTGTAGGCCTGCTAGTAATGCCACTTAGCTGTCAAAACTCCAAAGGGCTGATGCTGCTGTTTCCGTCAATTCGTCTCTGTAGCGGGGCACGTCTCCTAAGTAGTTCAAAAGATAACCGCTCCTGGTCAAGGCAGGTATCTTCACAACCCGTTGAATGTAGGTTTCAAGTGTCAATCGCAAGTTTTGAACCACTGAATAATAATACAGCTGGTATCTTAGAGTAGTATCTCAAGTGGTCTCTTCGATCCGTACCACCAACTTTAGAGGGAATAAAAGAACAAATTCCGCTGCTAAGTCTTTGTTGTCCTGATATTAATCAGACGCCTTTCCCGCTGCCCGTCAACCGAATCTTTTCTCTGAATTTTTACTCTCTCTGAGCGTATATCATATAACTCAGGAGATATGATGAAAATTACCATTCTTTTAGTTAATTTACTAGGAAAATTTCGACTGGACAGCGGCAAGTGGCTTGTGTCTGGTTGGACATGTTTAAATATACATACAACTTATTACACATGATAGTAAATATATGTATATGATATCATCATCATCCAATCCTTTCTCCTCTTGGAGTATGGGGTTACCTATGCTTTTGGTTCCCTGAGAGAACTAGCACGAAGCAATCGCCAGCGCTTTGCTGTGATGGTTCATGAATATATCATTTTCACATGCGGAGGTTACCAGCCTCTTAAGGACTTGTATAACCATCAGCATGTTCAAACATGTCAAATTCAAAGTATAAAAATATGTTACAACTTACCCCATTACTGGGATCATAGACTTCTTGCTCAGTTTGAATAGTCTGGGCAGCTTGAAGCAGATGCCTCGAACACACGTCTTGGGTATTATTTCTGTTACAGAATCCATCTGTGACTTTGTGAGTAGGTCATGTAGGAGTCCGGTTTCCGGATTAAAAAGGTAGAGTTTTCTTGTTGTATTAATCAAAAGTGGTAAGTGCGCTGGCTTCCTAGCTCGGTGGTCCATGGTTCGATCCCCATTTGAGGCGGGATTTTTTAGACCGCAAACGGCTCCGGGGTCGACCCAGCCTCATAAAATGGATACCAGGGCAACTCTGGGAAGGTTAAGGCGGCCGGCGTGATGCTGACAACATCACCCCTAGTGTGACGATGGTCAAGAAAATATGGGACTAACACCATATTCCCAATATGCCTCAATGGGCGTGTAACGGGATCCTTTACCTTTACCCCGTTAATCAAAAGGTGCCCCAATACTTGTTTTCCGTTC
Source organism: Oreohelix idahoensis (assembly GCA_024509875.1). NCBI lineage: Eukaryota > Metazoa > Mollusca > Gastropoda > Stylommatophora > Oreohelicidae > Oreohelix > Oreohelix idahoensis. The sequence continues at coordinate 4,785 of JAMPIV010000673.1, read as the reverse complement.
TATTAGTTCAGAATCCTAACTTCTACTCTTTCCTGGCTTCAGTCCGAGCTGTCTACTTTGACGATTCTGGAATGCAGTGTGTATGTCTAAAATGTGCTGCATTATATTGCAACTTTCGGTCCACGCTTCTGCCTGGTGTTTTCCAACAAATCTTCCAATCAACGTGAATGTCTATTTGCGCCTCCAATGCCAGCCAATAAATTCAAAAATACATGTTATGATAACTTTCTCCTAGAATTTTCTGCATGACTCATACGTTTGTAAAATTCAAACGGTCAATTTTCCGTATATGGAGTTGCTATATCCGTCTATTCTCGGTAATGTTTACATTCGCAATCCCCATGCAACATCTTGGTCCGGAAGTTTCTTACATTACTCGTGTGTCTGTAATCTGTCACCAGTTTCGATAATGGACTGACGCTCCCCGTGAAACATTACACTGGGTCACTAAACAAAAATGACCTTGCCCGCCAATCTGGTCTGATTTGTATCAACTGTAGTGGTGTTGATGGTATTGTATGATGGTGATAATACTAAATGTAATTGTATGAGGCCAGCTGTGAAGGCTCCTGAGATAAAATGTAGTTGAGAATTGTCAGAAGGCCTTTCTTGCTACCACTACGACCTCACACTTAATTTTTTTTAATGAATGTGGCTACGTAAAGTGTCTAGGGTTATGATATGTAGTGTGGTGTAATAGGTTATAGATATACCCACAGATATTTAACAAGACTAATAATATTTAACAAATATTACAACACACTGAACTAACTCAATAGTGTAAAATTTTTTGATAGAATTATATTACATTTATTTTGTTCTGGGTCAATTTTTAGGTTGACCAGAACTTAAAAGGATTTAGAGATTATGTAAGAAATGCATGGAATATTATATCATAAATGCAATAGTGTACATATATATGTACTATACTAGTTAGTTTTATTAAAATGTTCTAGTAGTCATCTACTTGGGAGGATAGTTAATGTTTGTGCTGTTGGGGTGGCCTCATCACACCTGTCTATATTGACTACACAGTGTCCAGAAAATGGTGGGAATTTTTATGGGGATATTAGTAACTACAAAGCGTTGGTGAATGTCCAGCAGACCAGAGGCTCACTCATCTTGTAGTTGTAGCTCTGGTGCTGAAATCAGGTGGTCCCACCTCTCCGTGCTGGCGGGCAATAATGGTGGTCTCTGTCACAAGTACTGCACAGATACACTCGAGTAAAGTCACCAACTGAATAGACACTGCTTTGTTGACAACAGAAACTCACAGCTCTGCAATCAAAGTATGGGCCATGTGTCAAAATCTATTCTCTACCCACGTCTGGACACAACACTGACACAACAACCACATCATACAGACAGGTCAGATCTCTCTGACCAAACAGCACATTTACCATGGTGGTTTTACATCAGATAGATCCTCCCAGACTATAGATTCTGAAAAATATTTATTAGTTTTCTGCCCTAAAAGAGGATAGGTAATATGTTTCATTATTCTCAACACTTGATCTGTCTTGCCTAACCCTTGCTGGAGTTTATGTATATTGTTGGTCCCTAGACCCTGACCTGGGCGGGGGGTCTAGAGCAAATCCCTACTTGTTTGTAAGGCTAGATTTCGATATGGCAGTATCAAATCACTCAAACATGAAACAATATTCAAAATATATAAGAAATAATTTCAATCTTACCAGATTATGAATAAATAACACAGAATTGCTAGCAAAACTCAGCTGAGCTGCTGGCTATAGTATGGCGTCCCTAAACTTCTTTCACTTTCTTTCATATGGAAATCACCACACTTTAAAATCTGTGTCTATCACTGAACAACTATTGAGAAATGACCCCAAATCCGCGTCTAAGCGCCGACAATATGCTTGTCTGTGGCCAATCACTGCCTAGGTTTTTTTTTTGAATTTCAAATTTCCTACACTAAAGTCATTTCAGTCATGCTTCAGTCAAGTATGGATGGTTATCTGTTTGTCTGTCCGTCTCTCTACTTGCGTTTCTACAAAAATGTACTTGATTTTTGAACCAACCTTTCTCTCCCCTCCAAATTTTTGTCGTTAAAAGTTATTTTTAGACACAGCCACCACAATATCCCGTCTCTTCCATACTAAGTAGATTTGAACACCTGCGTCTCGAGGTCGTGTTTTTTTGTGCAATTAGCGACACTTTTAGATTCAATACAGTCTGTCGATGATGTGAACAACACTGTCTTTTGTCATTATCTTCAATATTATCTATCCGTCTGTAAAATTAAGAACATATTAGTTCACTGCTCAGAATGGGCCATCCGGCCAGCTAATTTTTATATTCCTAACATTAATATTAAGAAAAAAAGTACTTTTTAAATTTTGTAATATTCCAAACATCTGCGTTTTAGCCGCTGAATTCAAATCAAGGGCTTGGTATGCAAAAGCGTCCAATAAATGACTGTGGCGTAACATATCTATGGTCCCTTCTGTCGAGTTGCTTACTTTTTATGTCAACTTGGGAAACGTGACTTTTCTCCGTTTCCCCCCCAATTGCGTCTCCTTAGCCTTTCTAGTCTCACGCAATCTTTCCAGTCATATTTTTTCCTTTTTATCCGCCGTTCCCCTCCTGTCTAGCGAGTCAATTTTTTATGGAGGGTGATGACCCGCGGTCTAGGCGATCATGTACTATTCGCAGCCTACGCATTATGTTTTTATCCTTAAATGTTATCTTTGGAGGTATTTTACCGTTGTATCTCTGTCAATTTCACTACACATCTCCCCACTTGAAAACATGCCTATGGCAAGTTCCAAAACCAGCGATACACATAGGTAAAAATTACTCCTCACGTCTGCCACTACTCTAATTTTGATCACAGGGGTGCCGACTGAGGAAATCTGCACCGACATTCAATTTGCCTGGGATATATTGGATACTAAACTGATAAGGTTGAAGCAACAAAGACCACCTCAGCAATCTTGCGTTTTCATGCTTAGCCTGAGACAAGAACACGAGAGGCTGATGGTCCGTCTCCACCACAAAAGTCCTACCATACAGATAGATTTGAAACTTCTTTATTGCCCAGATTAATGCTAAACATTCTTTTTCGCTTGTGGAGTATCCTTGTTCCGCCTTATTCAATTTGCGGCTTGCATAAGCGACTGGTTTAAGTTCCCCATCAGGTGAAGATGATCTTTGCAACAAAGCCCCTCCGAGTCCTACATTACTTGCATCGGTTCTTAAGACAAAGTCCTGTGTCAAATCAGGCAGTTTGAGAATAGGCTTGCTAGTGAGTTTTTCTTTTAACTCTTGGAACGCTAGTTCACATTGTGCAGTCCAAATAATTTTATCTGGAAGTCCCTTGCGAGTCAGATCAGTCAGAGGAGCACATATAGCGTTAAAATTTTTGATGTATTTCTGATAAAATCCGCATAACGACACAAATGATCGCACGTCTTTTTTTGTTTGTGGCCTAGGTGCTCTCTGCAGTTTTTCCAAGTTCTTAGGATCAGGGGTCATATTACCCTGATATACAGTGTGTCCCAAGAATTCCAACTCTTTGCATCCAATACAACATTTTGTTGGCCTAGCAGTTAAGTTCGCCTCCCGAAGTCTATCAAACAACATCTCCAGAGCTTCAATGTGTTCTTCAAATGTCTCGGTGGCGACGAGAATATCATCCATGAAATTCGTGATACATGGGTTATTCAGGGGATCCAACAATTTGCGCATCATCCTTGAAAACACACTCGGAGCATTTTTCAGTCCGAATGGTAGCATATTGAATTCATAATGTCCATCCGAAGTGCTAAAAGCCAAATAAGGTCTCACTTCAGGCTTCACTGGGATCTGGTAATAGCCTTTACTAAGATCCACCTTTGAAAAGTATTTTGCATTGTTCAGTCTGGCAAATAACTGTTTTGTGTCTGGTAATGGATCCACTTGTCCTTCTGTGACAGCATTCAGTTTCCTGTAATCTATGCACAGTCTGTGTTCCCCAGACGGTTTTCTCAACAAAACGACACTAGAACTAAAAGATGATTCACTGTGCGAAATAATCCCCTCCTTCAACAAATACTCTATTTCTTCCTTCAATGCCTTCTCCTTCGCGAACGGAATAGAATAGGCTCTCATACAGATTGGGTTTGAGTCTACCAGTTTCATGTCATACTGTAGCAAATTTGTATGGCCTGGTTTATCTGTTAATACATCTGTATGTTCCTCCAGAACCTGTTGAACTCTCTCCCTCTGGTTTTTAGTCAGGTGCTTGCTGACTTTTACCTGTGCTGCGGTTTCACAAGGATGTAATGGGTATTCATGTGAGGTGAGTGGTTCTTTTTGCATCTGGGTTGCAATAGCCAAGGTCAATAAGGGGGTGCTTTCCTGGAGTGGTCTGTCCAGCTACTTCTTTAACAGGTTTACATGATAAACTTTCTCCTTCCCCTTTTTGTCAATTTTATAGTTTGTTCTAGACACCTTCTCTAGAACCGTATATGGACCTTGCCAACCAATTTGTAATTTATTCTGGCTTCCGGGTAGTAGAAGCAGCACCTTCTCTCCGACTGCCAGTTCCCTGTCCTTTGCCTTCCTATTAAAATATGCTGCATGTTTCTTCCTGGCTTGTTTCAAATTATCATTTGCCAGTTTCCATCCAGCTTTCAAACGAGTGGTCAGTTCGTTCACATATTGATACGATGAGGTAACAGTCTCTTCCGCCTTCTCATCTGTCCAGGTCCTTAATAAAGTTACATCTGGATCTTTAATTTATCATACGTATTTTTCATGGAAACCCGTCTGGTCCCGTCC